>JADLZN010011993.1:0-243020 GCA_018155175.1 Sinocyclocheilus anophthalmus | reverse complement strand
AAACATTTCTTTCAAAGAGATTTAATGTTAATAACCTTGCAAACTTTGGCAAATCCAATGATCATTTCATTCTGTGCTTGCTGTGTTAAATGAATAGTTCATCCAGAAATTTGCTGAACATTTTCTCACCCTCAGGCCATCCAAAATGTAGAATTGGTTTCTTGCTCGAACCAGATGTTCCTGAAGAAATTTAGCATTATGTCACTTGCTCAACAATGGATCATATGGTAGTAGATGGTGTCTGTCAGAATGGTGTTCACGCTGATAAAAACATCCATTGTATTCCACAAGTAATTCACGATAACTTCAGTCCATCATTGAATGTCGGCACTTTGTTGTGAAATGAAAGCTGTGGATTTTACAAATCTATCTTAAGATGTTTGACCTGTCAACTGTGCTTCTATCCTACAGTATAATGCAGTTTTTCTCTATGCAGTGAAAAAGTAGTCGTTGCCGGAATTAGAGATAAAGTATGTACATCAGTGAAACTCTCAAAACAGTTGTATTTTAAATGTGAGAGGAAGAGCAGCATGGGATGGACTTTTTCACTGGAGGAGCCTTTTATAGCCATATTGATGGCCACAGTTACTTTAATTTGTACATATCTTACTGATTGACATTTCATTTCTTATAAACAGGCACTTTTTTTCTTTTACAAACATTGTTGATGGACTGAATTCAGTTGATTATTTTGGATTAGGGTACTGATTTAAGCAGCTGTTTGTACTCTCAGTCTGGAGGTACCCATCACGCAGAAGATCCATTGATAGTAAGTTGTGTTAATGCTAACTTTGCTCTGATTAATAAAAAGCAAGTTAGCTACATCTCAGATGGCCTGATGTGAGTAATTAATGACAGCATTTTTATTTTTTGGGTGAACTTTTCCTTTAAATGGCTCCTGAAATTAAATTCTCATTCCAAAAGAATTGGCACCAAGTTTCCTGACTTGAAGGAATACTTTTTGAGTATTTCATGTTTTCTGCCAAATGCAAATACTTCTGTTTTGTCTTTGTTTAACTGAAGAAAGTTATGGCACATAGTAGTTGTGTTTACAAGGCCTTGGTTAAAAGCAACAGCTAACTCGCACTACTATCATCTAAAAAATATAACAAAATTAGAAGCTTTAACAACATCCAAACACGTACTGGCGAGCACTCTTCATTGAGCAACTCTCCCCCTCAGGGTGGACCACTGCAACTGACTCCTTTTAAGTCTTCCCAAAAAGACCATTAGTCATCAGCAGTTATGCAGCACAAAATGCTGCTGCCAGCCAGGATTCTGAACAAAAAAATTAATAAAAATAATAATGCTGCAAGAAAAAATATAAATATGTAAACAATATATAGGTATACATAAATGTAAATTATATTATAAATTATAATACATTAAATATATTAGAAATATAACTATGCATAAACGTAATAATACTTTCAATTACCATATCGCCGATATGAATGTGCTTGCCTTTGCCTCACCTTTGTAATTAACAGCAAGCATGCTGTCATGTCACTGACTGAGACGATCTAACAAGTCTGTTGTTTTCAGCATTTCGCCGTCTTTCTTGTAGGCTCATCATCACATTGGGTGACTGCTCTAGGCTGCCTCGGGTAGCACCACGATCAAGCATCTCGGCGGCTGCGCTCCCATCATCATTCGGCATGAGAGGAAGGACGCGGCGGCTGCGGAGAACCGACTGCCCTGAGATAATAATAGCCAGATTTCTACCAATGTAGTCAACAGCACCGGGATCCGAGTTATTTGTTTCAATTAACACGGGGCAGACAACGTGGCTGGAAACGGAGTCTGCAAGACGTCAGACTATCTAGTGAGCCGCCTACATAGACAGCTTTTTTGGACATCATACCGCATTCGTGCGCGCTCCGGGCAGCATTCATTCACTGTCGCTGTCCACACACGCATGTACAGTATGTGTGAACGTGCGGAGAAGTTGAAGATGCCACTCTGAATCATCTGAGCGCTTGGATCGACGGTAAGAGCACGTATTTATTATGGAGGAATTCAAATACTGTTACCAACTTGATTTTGTTAGGGAGCATATAGGGACTCGCACCTGTGCATGCAACCTCTTCCTATCAAAACAATCTACCACATTCTCCGTGGTTTTGCACGGGTCTGTGTTGCGTTTCATGCCCAAAGCCTCAAAGTTGTCAGATGTCTTTTCATCTGCTCGCTGTTGACATCTGGGGTATTTTAAGAGCAATAATAGGTGACTCAACTGGCATAAAGTAAGGACAGATATAACCATGTGTCATATTGCCCTTAAGGCATTGAAAGCTTGCTATGGCTGTAATGGGTGAGATTTATTTAGAGAATGTGAACTTTATAGAACGTTGTGGCTGTGTATCCTGTTTATTTGTATTCTTGTGTAGTCTTAAATGCTGGAAAAGTATTTTCTTCTTGTAGAAACAGAATGTCACGGATGTTTTAGACGATTTCAGACAAACATCTGGCAGGGAATGATGTGCATGTGGCTTAACAGGGGCTTAACTTTCACATGGGTTAGTTTAAGATCTCACAACATTAGAAGTTAAAATGACTGTAATTTGGAAAGTTGGATTTTTAAGCAGTTTTAGAAGTGTCTTGTAGTGTGACCTAGTCAGAAATTATCCATGGCTTGGTAAAATAAAAAAAAATAAAAAACCAGAAGTCACACCAAAAGTCACAATTTCCTTAGATATTTAAAATATGGGGCAAAATCTTTTTATATGGTTCATGAGGTACCAGAGAGACCTGTAGTTGCAACCAAGGTGAAGAATGTGAATATGAAAATGTTTGTTTGATGAAAGCTATGATTAGAATATATATATAGCTGTATGTATATATATAATTATATAAATATATAATATTTGTGTGTGTGTGTGTAAGAAAGAAAAGAAAAAGTACAGGCTTTGTGAAAGGGAAATATTACCCCTGATAACGGGGAATGTTTGTATCTTCATATAAAGGCTAATATGTAACACAATGTGAATGAACAAATTACATTACAACTTATGTAAACTGCTTTTTTCAGCTCTTATTCTACATGCAGTTTTTTTATGACCATATTAATTAAGATATCACATTGAATTTGGGTGAATTTGTCATTTTCAAAGTTCATTTGTCACACTGGGCAGACTATTTGACATTAACTAGTGAATGCTCAAGAGAAATTTTAAATGGTGGCCGGTAACAGGATATAAGATGACTTTCTGTTACACACATGTACATTTTAACCTCAAATCTTGATGTTGAATAAAAATAAATTCTTGGATATTTTATATGTGAGCCACCCAATTACAGCTCTGGAAGAGTATGCCCAGTTTTAAAAATTAAACTCGGCTTTCACAGAATCTTATATGTAGTTAATGCCCAGCCATAACCTCAGAGCAGCATCTGTAGTACTTGGAGCCATTTGGACCAGTAGTTCCTCCCCTAGTGGGTAAATCATTCATTGCAACAGATACAGTCCTACTGTGAAGGCTTTCTATATTTGATCAAATTCAAGAGATCTCATATCAGGTGTCAGGTATTCTTTTTATTAAAAGTTCATGAGTCTTAAAAATTGTTTTTATAGTCTGCATTCAATACTTTTATTTTAAATTATGCTACAAGATGTAAGATAAACCGTTATTGCCAAATGTGACCGTGGACCACAAAACCCGTCTAAGTCGAATTTAGAAATTGAGATTTATACAGCATTGACAGCTGAATCTGAAAAGCTTTCGATTTGATGTATGGTTCTGTTATGTTATAGGACAATATTGGCAGAGACCTACAACTACTTGAAAATCTGGAAATCCCTATCATAGGTGTGTCAAACAAATATCAAATCACTGATCGAAAATTCACCTTTCAAAAGTCTGTCCCAATATGATAGTTCGTTAGCAATACAATTACCTAATATAAACATAATTTTGATATAGCAATTTCTCAGAACGGGCTTTCATTCTCCGCGACTTCATGATTTTAGGGTCCATTACAGAAAAATGCGATCATGGTTTGACCCATACAATGTATTTTGTTTGGCTATGCTCCACAAATACTTATTCCCTCCGCGACTGGTTTTTGTGGTCCAGGGTCACAAATGATTAATTCATTTTTACCTTTATATCCAATCATAAAAAGCTGATTTTTTAAAAGATGTTATGATTAGTTAGAAAACCGCAGCACTGTGATAAATGGATATCATTAAAAGAACAGATGGGGTTTGTGAGACATGTCTTCTATGGTCTTTCTATTCTGTTCTCTGTACTTTTGACCTGTGGGCAGTATTAGCGATTCAGACATAAAGCAGCACTCCATGCACTTTAGATTGAGAACCAGCTCCCATGTTTAATGCATCTCTATGCTCCTTGGCTGTTGAATGTGGAGAAGTGTCTCAGAGAGAGAGAGAGAACATTTCTAATGAGAATAGTATTTTAGATGCAGTAAAGCCCTTTTGTGAGAGGAAAAGTCTCGGAGAGACTGAGATTAAATAAAAGAAGGGTTTACAGAGGGAGCGAATCCTTCCGTATATTTTACTTAGATCAGTATAGCTCACTTTTGACTATCAAATCTACAAAGCCTTCGTTAATAGTATATAGTGATGTTCTGTACCCAATTTTATCTTTTAATTTTTTTCCCAGATGGAGAACATTTAGAAGTCTTATAGAGGATGACATTATTAGCAGACGATTGTGGGTGTGTAACTGCAAGTTTATAAACCATGTATATTTCATACGCACTTCTGTGTTATGCTCAGGGCTTGTGCTGTACTTTTTGGACTTTAATCATAGTGAATCAGCACACTTAGATATCAGGATGCTTTTATATTGCTACTACTGCTTATCTTTGCTGAGAAGAAAAGTTGTTTTTGCAAAGTCCAGAAATTGTGTATGATTTCCTTAGCAAAGTTCAAGACTAATTGTACCGGTGAGACTCCTGAGGGAGTTTTAATAAACTGCTTTTCACACAGTAAGGGGGACCCACAGCAGCACTTGGCATTAGTGTTTCTCCAAAGGCTTAAGCTGCAACATCCCGCTTATCAACTCGTGAGTGTCTTTTCATGAGCGAGTGAGCCAAGTCAGATATAAGGAGTGTGGGTCGGCATTATTCAATAGACAATTACATGCATTCCAAAAGCTAGAATCCTACCATCCAGCCATGATCCTGCTGAGGTAAATGGTAATTAGCTGCCCTATTTTAATCCACTATAGATGTGCTCTGACATGAGGATGCCAGGCTTTGACTGTGGCAGAGGATTAAGGTGCTCGTGAATAAGTGTAGCAGGTGGGAAAGGTGTATCAAAGTTATCTCACCCCGCTCTCGCGTGTATCCACAGTTTTCATCACTGTTCTAGCGCTGACCTCTGATTGGGCACTTCATTGCTCAGAACACTTTCTCTGAACAGCTGTGAATAAAGGTGTGGTCACACTGGCTTTTAGCAAGCTAAGTTTCCTTGCAACGATTAATGGCAATAACTGGTGTTTAAAATAAATAATAAATCACTACTACAACTACTACTATTAATTCAATTGTCAAACTAATTGTACTAAATTGTACTAATTCTAAATAAAACTAATTGTTCAGTTGTCAGCTCTATTTTTTCTGCAGCAATTATCAGCAACAGGATTTGATGTTATGCTTTTTTAAAAATAAATAATAACAAAAAACTAAGTATCGCAATTATTATTATCTGTTGTTAATTATTATTAATTATATACTATTTGGATAAATAATAACACACCAATAACGACTAATGCTCTAAACTAATTCATAATTCAACTGATTATAACTGATTTCAAAATGGGAAAATATAGCATTGCTCCAATTTCTCCCGCACCAGGATGGTGATTCAAGTTCCAGGCAGCTTCTGTTTTAATAATAATAACCCAAATATTATAATTATGTAATATTATTATCTATTGTTATTAATATGAATTAATAATATTTGGATGTATTATATTATTCGTAGTATTATTATACATTTATATTATTACTACTACTGCTGCTATAACAGTAATTCATAATTTACATTATTGATCATTTAAAATGGAAAAATATAGCACCTATTCCATTTTCCCTCAATGTTGCATGTCATGCATCTTTAAAATTTGTATTTTTTGTATTGAGCCAATAGGTCAATGTTTTACACGCTTGCAATTATGCTCTAGAGCATTTGTATGTGTATAAATGAAAGAGAACTGAGCACAAAGTCCGGTGTGACCGCAATTTTACCTTTTCAGATCACAAATGCTGGTTATTACTCAATGAGGCCTATCTTAAACCTGGATTTGAACTGTTTTCTGTTTGAGAGTGTGATTTAACAAGGTTAAGGTGTTGCTTGGGAGCATTGAGTTCATCTGAAAGACTACTGATGTGAAGCATGTGCAGGCGCTAATTGTGTCTGTCTTCCACTCTGTGAAAGGTGAAATTACTCTCAGGACAGGTGAATTTAATTTTCCTCACATGGGGAGGAAGAGCAGGGTTTTGGCTCGGTGGTTTTGATGAATGCAGGCTGAGAGAGGGCGAGGAACAGACAGAGTCACTGTATAGTCATAAGAGGAGGAAAGTGGGAGGAATCTAGGCCATCTGTTAGAGTTTGCAAGTGATATTTTGTGGGCAACAATGACGTCGTTCAACCGCATAAACAGGCTTTGTTGTGAAACTTGAAGCCAATTCCTGATTTGTTAGTGTCAGAGAGGTGCTTTGGCTTTGTTTCTGCTTTACAGTTTTAAGACAAAGCTCGTATTTAAGCCCAGTAACATGCCAAGTAAAATTTTTTGTCTAAAAAATTCCAAAATAAAATCAGACGCTTTATATAATGTATGACAGATGGATGACTATTGCTTTTGAATAAAGAAGTTCTCATTTTATTTTATTTTGAATAAAGCGACCTCTGGGAATCTGGGGACGATTGCACCAGCCGTGCGTAAGTTACAGTTTAGCCTAGTTATAGTCGGACCATTAAACTTATATCAGTAATAATGGTTGATAGACCGAATGGATTAAAAGCGACCAATCTCAGTCACTTAGACAATACCGTATTTGATCATGTTAACATTTATGCTTGTTTACATTTGATGAGACAACACTGTGAATGAATGACTGACTTCTGTGGTGATGATACCAATCTAAACAGTGCATTTGCTCCTCAAAATTAAAATAAACGTCAGTTTCTCCAGTATTTGTTTATTGCCCCGATTAATTTTAGAAACAGCTCCTGAATATTTATTATTTACATATTTAACAGCATCAATATTTAACTTTTCAGCTTTTTAAAAAGTCAATTTTTGACTTTTCAGCACTACTTTTGTTTGCAGATTTGAAGGCTGCTTACTGGATAAATTAAGGTTAACATCATATTATGCATCTACATGTTACTGTTTTTAGAGCTGTTTTTAGACCTACTAACTAGGTCTTACTGCAGGAACAATTGATTGAGTCAAATTACAAAGGTATAAGTTTAGCTGCAAATTAACAAGCTGCTAAGAAAGCAGTACAGTAGTAGTGATGTTGTCTTCATCAGTGAAGTTGTTTTGGCATAGTCTGAAAAAAAAACTGTTCTTTGTTATTGTGTTATACATTGTTATTGCTTCTTGAGCATGGGTAATAATTAAAACCTTGATTATTTTGTTAATCATAATTATCTTGTTTTCAGAGTTGAATGCCAACACAAAGGGCAATTATCAAGTGATGGTAATGTTTATTTTATTAGCGTAAGATAATTAATCGTTTTGCACATTAAGGGCTCTTGATTAGATAAAATGAGATTATATGAGCCAGATTAAAAGTCAGATACTCTTGGCTGTAAAGTTAGACAATGCGAAGTGAGTTGGGTGGTAGAATTTTAACTTGATTTTTGAGAGCATATGTTCACTGTTCACTGATATTAAATTATAATATTTTATGCAAGACTCAGTGCTACAGAAATATGACAGGAATGCTTTATTAAAATATATGTTTTATTAAACCTGTTTATTTTTCATTAGCACTTTGTATGTGGTTTGTAGTATGTATGTGCTGCAGAGGAAAAAGACAGCCAGATGTTTTGGTCAAATGCTGTAGTGTCCTGCTTTAGGTGATTCATTGTATCTTACTCATCAGTGTGACTTATTTTGTGCTGCTCATTTGAGTGACAAGACATGATGTCCCTCTGTTATTGGCTTGTTTGCTACAGCAGCATAATATCAAATCAACAGTCCTTGGTTGGCTGGTTATATACATGCAGCTGTTTGGTGGCATTGATATACTGTTTGTTGGAATGTGTAACGTCCAATATTTATTTATATATTTATTTACATATGGGTCAGGGGATAAATATGCAATTTTGGTAACACTTTACAATAATTGCTTTACACTAAGTTTTCCCCTTTTTTAAAGGGTTAGTTCACCAAAAAATTAAAATTAGCTCAAAATGTACTCACCCTCAGGCCATCCAAAATATAGATGAGTTTGTTTCTTCATCAGAACAGATTTGGATAAATTTAACATTACATCACTTGCTATTCAAAGAATCCTCATCAGTGAATGGGTGCCGTCAGAATTACAGAATTACAGAATTAGAATTAGAGTCTAAAGTGCCAGTCCATAATACATAATAATGTTTCCTCTAGTGAAAAATCCACTGTTGTCCTCTCAAACCAAAATCCACCAACATATTTGTTTAGAACACTTTTGGACTGTTTTCCCTTGTAAATGGTGCTTGAATTAGATGACTTTTTCACTGGAGGTAGTATTACGGATAAAAATTTTAGCTGATAGCAAACATTTTAGAAGTTAAATGATGGATGTGTTTATTACAAATATGCAGCTTTTCACTTCGCAAGACATTAATTGATGGACTGGAGCCATGTGGATTACTTGTGGATTACTGTGATGTTTCTATCAGCTGTTTAGTGATGTAGTGATGTAATGCTAAATATTTCCTGAGTGTGAGTCAATTTGAGAGTAAAAAAAAATGTTTTTATTCATAGTGTCAATAATATGGCACAAAAATTACAATGAACTCTCAAAAATGTAAAGCATTTTTTTTATTTCGACTTTCATCCAAGATTTGGTATTAAAGATGTCTTGTTTTCATCTCAATAATGTCCAAAACGTACAATTTGTTCACTTTTTTGTCACTGCTTTTTTGTGTACTGCTTGCTACTGTCTGTTTATGATGTTCCACTTTCAAGATGATTTTGCTTTCAATACAGTCTGCATCATGTGAAAGGCTTTTATTTGTGTGATCAGGAAAAATGTATTCAGACTACAAAAGGTAGCCCATTACAGAGCACATTAATTCCATGCATTACTCTTTCCAGCCTTCAGGGGTTTTGGGTATTGGCACTCACATGAAAGGAAGAGACGAGCATGCTCAGAAGTGCTCTCTCGTTTCCAACCCTCCTGCATCCTAACATGTGTGCCTTTAGGTAACACTCAGCAGAAGAGACGCAACATAATCCCAAGATGTCCTTTCTTTTTCAGTAAAACTCCGCATCTTGTCAGTGCTAAATCAGTAGCCATATAATGTAGGCTAATGTAATGAAAAACGTGAGTATGTCTATTGTCGCTCAGAGACGTTTCATTGCTATTTCATTACCTTCACAAAAACAAGTTTATGCACACGGATCTGGAGCAGAGAGATGTTCCGAGCGATGGGGATAGTGAAGATTGTAATGTCTGGTAATAGGCAGCCTGTCAGCTCGGAGCAGTCTTCTCAACTCAAAGGAAGCACGCAAACGTTCTCCATGAAATATGCATCAATCGAAGTGAAAGACAGAACAAAGGCAAAACTGTGTGTTTGTTGTGGTGGGTGGGATATTGGAAACAGTTATTTATTGAAGAGCCAACTCTCCAGCAACAGCTGTTTAGATCACACCGCTTCGGAAATAAACGCAAAATCATCTGCACTGGAGGAACGACAGATGAGAGGCAGGATGCATGTTACCTGAAATGGCAGAGATCCATGTGTCTCCTTCAAGACCGATTATTATTATTATTTTTTAACATCACATTTACAATTATTTACAAAAAAAGAAATTCATATTTTTATTTAGCAATGATGCATTAAATTGATAAAAAGTGACAGTAACGACATTTAAATGTTACAAAATATTTATACTTCAAATAAATTACTTTTATGTTCTTTATGAATAAATTAACTTTCTTTTTGTTACAGAACCCTAAAAAAAGTATCAGATCTTAAGCCGCACAACTGTTTTCAACATTGATAATCATAAATGTTTCTCGAGCAGCAAATCAACATATTAGAATGATTTCGGAAGATCATGCTTAAACCATCCAGGAATAAAGGTAGCCTTGTAAATCTATGAAGAGTTCATTTGCAAAAACGATAAATAACGGTGTTTTTTTTATTGTGCATTTCAAGTAATATCAAACTGCAGTTGGGTTGTTTTGATTTAGTAATAATAACTTAAACAAATACAGGTACTTTACAAAATTTAAAGTTCATTGAAAGTATTTATTTTTTTACAAAGTTTGTTTTATAGCAAAAGCAGATAACTCCAACAGTCGTTTTTTGGCAAAAGCAGATAACTCCACATTTCATGTTTTAGAGTTTAAAACAACACTTGTTTAATCTTTGAAATCTCTTCAGATGACAATGTAGATGGATGACAAACGTTGTTGTTGTTGTGATCATAAACTGTATGGATGTGATTACACGCAATACACTGAGCTTTTCCCTCACCATTGTAACGCGCTGCTTTTTGCAAGGTTCTGTGAAAACGTTTTAGCTTTTATTTTCCTTTTTCGCCCTGTTGAAGATATCACAGGTTCATCAAATTCGTCGAAATTATCCATCCTCGATCAATTTTAGTCAGCTTTGGTGAAACTCCTCTCAGCTAGCACGTCTTTTCAAAGTGAAAGTAGCCTTGTCACCTGACCTGAATACAGTGCGCTGATTCGTTAAAATTGACTTATCGGCTTCTGTTCATAAACAACAAGGGTGCTTGTTGGCTTCTGCAGTAAAACGTGAACTTGTGATGCCTTGAAAGTGGACAAAACCAGTTTTTTTGACAAAACATGTTTAGGGTTCAAATCGCTCTATATGTGGAGAATAATGCACGGCAATCATTTTTTGAAATGTTGCGTTTTCGTTTTTTGCAAATAAACTCTTATATGTAAAGAGAAAACAGGTATTTAAACTGTACTAATATTTCACAATATTACAGTTTTTACTCTGTTTTTGGCCAAATAAATGCAGTCTTGGTGAGAAATGAAAAAGAGAAAAGAAAAAAAAAACAAGATACTACTTTTTGAATTTACATATAGTAATGAACTATTTCTTTTCATTTTGGTTGGAGTGACAATGTCGAATTCTTTAATTGTGCAAAAATGTATACCCATTTTTCTCACTCAGTATAAATGGCTCTTTTGTGCATTAAAATATGAAGCCTGCTTCACATTTGGGTGTTCTTGATGTCAAAAACTACCACAATGAAAAGGAAACTGCAGTTCTAGATCGGGGTCAGCAACTTTTTTGGTATGTGTCCCATCAAGAGTCTATCTTTATTTTTTATTTAGTTTTTTTTTTTTATTTAGTTAGAGTTGTATGGGAATAAAATATTCAGTGCAGATAAACTCAGTGCAAGTAAACTTCACACACACACACGCAGGTTTGTTTTTATGGGGACTCTCCATAGGCGTAATGGTTTTTATACTGTACAAACCGTATTTTCTATTGCCCTACACCAACCCTACCCCTAAACTACCCCTTACATGAGACTTTCTATTTTTCTGCATTTTTTAATTTTCAAAAAACTCATTCTGAATTATTTATAAGCTTTTTGAATTACGGGGACACTGAAAATGTAAATAAATCACCTTCTTGTTGTAATACCTATGTTATACCCATGTTATTATACAAATTTGTTTCCTCATAAACCACATAAACATGCACGCACACACACACATACTGGTTATCTACTTAATGTAGTACAGTCTCATTTTTGTAAAACTTTAATATTTCTTGTTCAAATTGGCCCTTCATCTCAAAAAGGTTGCTGACCCCTGTTCTAGACACACATTTGCCGGTGCTTAAATGAATCCTGTGAATTATTGATACCAATTAAGCACTAGTGTTCAGAGCCCCATCAGGGTTAATTATAAAATCTACAGGGGCCAGATGAGCACTGTATCTTTAAGACCACATAATGTGCTATAGGAGGAAAGCCAGTGAAGAGCAGCGTTTACACACATGTCAGAAAGACAGAAAGAGTGCATATTAGAGAGAAAGACGGGGGAGAGAGACCGAGAGAAGAGTGTCTGCTCGCTTCAGCAGGCCATTGCCATTATGATGAATGTTTGCTGCACTTTTTTGTGAACCAATTATCTGCTCCTGTGTGAGTCATGGAGATCATTTAGGCAGGTGGGGAGCTCCACACACACACACACACAGGCTGTGATACTGTTAAGCTCTGAACGGGAAATCTCCCCCTTCTCACTTCGTA
The DNA here is from genome assembly GCA_018155175.1 of Sinocyclocheilus anophthalmus. Lineage (NCBI taxonomy): Eukaryota > Metazoa > Chordata > Actinopteri > Cypriniformes > Cyprinidae > Sinocyclocheilus > Sinocyclocheilus anophthalmus. The sequence goes on along the minus strand of JADLZN010011993.1, from coordinate 230,583 downwards.
CAGCCTCTCTTCTATTCTCTTTAGCTGTACTGTTTACTTAAAGGAACAGTTCACCCCAAAATTTAAAATGTTTTTTAGATGTGTATACGTGGTGCAACGCACATGGAATAGTCCTCATTTTAATAATTATCTTTGGAAAGTTTGAGCTTTACTTACTGTTAGGTAATCTTTAGTTTTAGTTTGGACATTTCTAGGTGTGTGCTGGTCCGATGCTGGATCAAGGTGTAGCTGATGGCCGTTATCGGAAATCTTGAGAGATTGATGACACCCAGGGCAAAGTACTGTCTGCGGGGCAGGCCACCACCATAAATCAGTTAGAAGTGGGTTACGCCAGGTCAGCTTTTCTCCACCTGCCACAATTTTCACACATCTCTATTTAACACATTCTGTTAACATACAGTATGCAGTGAATGCATAAGAGTATGACTGGACGATAAAGCTAAACCACTTACAGTTTCTACTTTATTTTGCATATCAGAAGCTCTTTTCTGTGAATGTGTGAGACTTTTGTTTCATTACCCGATTATCGGTTATTAACGCGGTTAATAACTAGAGGAATAACAAAGTGTAGTAAACAGCAAAACCATTTGCATTACAAACCAGTGTGTTTATGATTATGATAATGAATTAAAATAATATGATAAGAAATACAATAGTTTTCAATATTTCAAGCAGCATAATGAGCTGCTTTATACAGCTAAATATAACTGGAAGCAAATGACACCAGAACCCTTCAAGTTACAAATGGCACACTTTTACATAAAAATAAGGTGTATTTTATTTCAACCTTTTGATAATATTCAGTATGTATGTCAATATTTCTATATTTTGTTCTGAAGTGGCATAAAGGGATTATTTTCCCCCTTTTCAACATAATTTCAAAATTAATGCAAAAATTAAATTCAGTAAAAGAATAAATAAAAATCTGCTTTATGATTAAGGCATGTTTTCCTATAGTGAGACTTGACTAATGAACACAAAGAAGAATGTTTAAACATTTTTATTTATGTGCACCAATATAACAATAAACAGCAGCATATATTTTTGCTAAAATAGTTTAATATATAAAAATGACATTCATCTATTTATTGAAATGGATAGTTTGAACTGACTGATGAAAATGTATTTGGTTTAAACTAAACCAAAAATACTAAAAATTCATCACAGTATTCACAATGTTTAATATCACCAGGAAAATAATAAAATAATGATAATACCTGCAAAAATATTGTGAAATATTGCCACCACTACTTGTCACTCAGATTACTTTGAATTTTAAGCAATGAAATGTGTTTTCTACATCATTCTTTTGGCAATAGATGTTTTAAGACTCATATATTCTTGAACACCTCTATACATTAAGTATAGGTTGCCGTTTTTCCCCCATACAAAGACATACGTTTTGCAGAAGGGAGTGCAGGGAGTCTTGTTTTCTCTTAATTGGACAGCAAGCAGAATGTCTTTGCTAGATACGTGAGGAATAGTGCTGATCCCTGGGGTTTGTGAGGTCCGGTGCAGCCGATAGTTTGCTTTCTCTAGTGCTGCTATTTAGGCGATGCAGGACTTCACATTCATTAGATATTGAAGGCACAGAAATCCTCTGCTGGTCTGTTTTGCTAACATGCTCTTAAGTAGTTGTCCTTACGGTTGTCCCGGGAGTCCTAAATTTGTTGCAAAACCTCATCTCTTAAAATATGTATAGTGCCACAATGTACTGTGCCACTCCGTACTAATGTGCATTATAATTATACTAACTTGTCTGTTATTGGTCTTTATAGATTTGGAAATCTTCATACTAACTGTATCTGCAGCTTTCAGGGAAATGACTAAACTACAATTTCATGCACCATTGACCATCCATCACGTTTAATTTTAATGGACACACTTTTCTATATGATCCCGTGCAAATGACTTTTCAGCGTTGAGCGCTAACTAATGTGTATTTTTCAGGCTGTGTACATCTGCTGTAAAATGTAACTTTTGTGTGGGTTGGTGCGGTATATGGGGGTCTAAGACATCTCATAGACAGTTTGATATTTGTCTTTCTGTATAACGGAAAACAGCACAGAGAGTGAAAAGAGCAATGACCTTTCAGAGTGAAATGCTAATTTATCTGCGGTATAAAAAGCTTGTACGAATGCTGAATGCTGAACATGTAAATGTTTGTGGTTCCCACTGACTGGGGCTGTTTACATGTGGATTAGGTACAGTTCAGTGGCCACTAAGCGCATATTTGCCTCAGCCTCTGGTGTTATTTTTCATTTATTGGTGGGTACAGAATATAAATTGCACATAAACTCCTTGGGTCAGGATATATGCTTTCTAAAAATTTTCCATGTAGCCTTTATAAACATTTTCTATACACTGCCGTGGTCTGTTTTACTTGCATCTTGCTTTATATCCTATTTGCGCTGTTCTATCTATCTATCTATCTATCTATCTATCTATCTATCTATCTATCTATCTATCTATCTATCTATCTATCTATCTATCTATCTGTCTGTCTGTCTATCTATTTACATTTATTCATTACATGTTACATTACATCATTACATTACATTACATATTGCATTCAGTGTGCCTAGCTATCTATCCTCCCATCCATACATACACATATAAAGGTTTTTATAAATTCTGTTTAACTTTAATTAGAATTTCTTAGCAATTATGCACATTTTTCTTTACAGTCATGTTTTTGCTTCTGTTTATTTAACGAAATAAGTGCAATAACAATTTTTGTGTAATAATTGTAATGTTGTTTTAATATATTATTGAAATTCATTATTTCATTAATTTAATTATTGTATGAACAGCCTTTCTACAGCTCTATTTTATGCATGAATAAGGCTAAGTTTTTTTTTAAACAAGTCTTGCTGTGTTTGTTAGGTGATTTTTTGGGGCAAGTACTTAGTAGCAACTCCCAGTAACTCCCAGTTGGATAACCTCAGTTCGCCCTGACTACACAAGTTATCTCAGAGGTGTGTGCGCATGTGTAAATGCTTTGGAAGTGTCTCCTGAATTGCACTTGGGGGTTAAAAGTGGTAGGAAATGAAAAATGGTGTGTTTTAAAGCTATTTCATTCACCAAGCTTGCAAATCAATAGACAATAATACAATTTTTATCAGGTTGTACAATGCATTTGCTGATGTGTAATATATCAGCTGAAGCAACCATACAATTTCATTTTCAGCAAACACAGTCTTCATGAGAGGAATATTACTGATATTGATCCCACTTTCTTGGCCATTTGTGAAATAAAGGTTTTTATCTATAGATCTCTTTGGTGGCTGGTAGAAGTTCATGGTGTCCACTGTGGGAATCTAGTGTTGGGGAAATTATTTTTTTTTCTTCACATATTTGTATTTGGTTTATTCTTCATTTTACCTTACAGGGTGTTTTTGAGGCTGCAGTATGACAAACCACAAAACGCCACTACACTTTGGCTACAAACTTGTCTACAGGGAAAGTCTCCCTCTGTTCCATCTACTGTCTGGTGTACAAGGCAACAGAATTAATGGGCGGGGAATGGGAGGGCCTAGGTGGACCAGAGAGATTAGCTGTAAAATTGACACTGACAAATCTCATACATTATAGCTTCATGGGAGGCAGTCATCGCCACAGGAAGTGTTGGAGGAATTTAGGGGAAAAGCGAATCACTCTATAAAAGGCCTAAAGTGTCCTTTATTAAGAGCTGGTTTTGTGGTGGCACACACCGAATCTTACCACTCCAAATATACTGTACCGCAATAACAGAAGTTCACGTTTTCTCTTTTCTCAGTTACTTTCAACTCATTTTCAACTCACTGTCTGAGTAACATTCGTGGCAAATAATGTTATGTTTTCACAGGTAACACATCTTTATGAAAACAAGGCAGCATTATTCATATGAGTCACGGCTGCTAAATAAAGCAAATGGGCAAATGTGTTTTGTTTCTCCATGGATTTGGCTTCTGTTTTCTCCTGTTTGTGCTTATTATTTTAAACCAGCCTGTTTGGGATTTCAGATCTTCTTATTGCGTTCTCTAAATTGGTCTTTGGTGTTTGATGTTTGCAGAGGGTGTTTTAAAGCTCAAATTATTCAATTATTGAAATTAATGGAGAAAATAGGGTAGATTACTAAACTGCAGAGCAATAGTCTTATGTGACTGAACTAATTTCAGCATTCAGGGTTTTGTTTAAACTTGATTTGCTCTCAAGTCCATGAAATTCACAGAAGCTGCAAGCTTTTGAATAATTCTTTGGTATAGAAAGCGAATGAAAACACCATAGATTTGCAGTGGAATCATGGACTAATTGTAAAAAATATATCAGGTTGGAGTCTGAATTTTTCTCACTCGTAACATTTTACACAAGCCACCTTGATATTTATATTGTTTGTGTGTGTGTGTGTGCCCTGGGAGTGTAATAGAGCTTGGCTATCTAATATAATCTATCTATCTATTTATCTATCCTATCTATCTATCTATCTATCTATTTACACATACTGTACTGCATATTGAATATTATGAATATCTTAATCATTAAAGTTATTTTCCCAGTTATTCCCAGAATAATAATATATAATACACAGTATAAATAGCATCATATACAGTGTGTTCACTAAAACACTTCAATATGTGAAGAATGCAAAGCGGATATTAATGTTTTCGAGTGATGATGTCTTGAGTATGAGTTTTGAACAATTTCATTTTACAAACAATTTGAAATGACTCACAAAAATTAATCACTGTTTTTGCTACTTAAGTTTAGATGAGAAACCCTATAAGAAACGTTCATACTTGCGATGCAAAGAAAGGGTCATGAAACCTTGTCTTATGACAGTGTATCAACATCATCACAGTATTCACCATGTTTTTACATCAGCAGAAATTCTTTGCAAATAAATCATGAATATTCAATATATCACCCAGCCTTACTTTGGTAGTCAGCCCTATTGACCTGCAAAGTATTTTGCTACTTTATGCTGGTACTCTAGTAAGAATCTGTCTGTAATGAATGGAGAAATATTCTGCATTTCTTTCATTTCTGAAGTCATAGCCACATGTGCGATATTGAAGAAAAATGCGATATGCGATAACTGATTAAATAATGCGATATTCAATACGATAATGCTTAAAGTGCCACATGCTCAGATGAAACAGTTTTACTCCGCTGTTTCGGAGTCAGTTCTGTGAACTTCTATAACTATCTTGTGTCACATATATATGGTTATTTGTATGTATGTACCAAGAGTTCCTGTAAAACCACAACAAATTCCTTGTGTTTGCGCACACTTAAGTGGTGAATAAAGCTCATTCTGATTCTGATTCTAATAAGAAAGCACCCCTACAGCAACGTCTGAATGTGAACGGTATGTGTTTTACCAACGTGATCTCATGATAATTTGTATGTATTTTACGTAAAATGTGGTTCTACAAAACGTACACTTACTTACGTTTGCACAGACACTGAAACGTACAATACTGACGTATTTTCAGAATTTAAACGTACAAAACTGACGTATTGACGACAACTAAAAATTAATCCTTATGAATATTGAATTTATTTTATTAGTTTTTAGTTGTCACATGAATTAGCTTGTTTTCAATTGCATTATTAAATTGTTTACTTATGAAATGATAACATTTCGTTTTGTTGTGTGATTTCTGCTGCCAGCTCGTTTCCAAGAATATGCCTACATAATGTTAAACAAGACTTCACTTTAAACCTTAAAATAAATACAATTTCTGCAATCGTGAACTTTTACTTGGCATATAATGTTTACTTTGATTGCAGGGCCAAAAGGCCGTTTTTTTCCCAACGTGCTGTGATAACAATTAGAACTATAATACACCAAGCGCCAACATAATTACGCAGGAAACAATTTTATTCCTGCGCTAATCCAAATATTCCGAAATCCTCCGACTGGAGGACAGACCCAATCCAAGCCTTTATGCGGAGCCCTTCTTCTCCATCCGGAGCACGAGTCAGTGCCCATGAGCAAGCAAAGCCCACGCTGACTGACGCGTTCTTACAACTTCAAAGGCGCTTCAAACGACAGGTTTTATGGCAGGATAATCGAACGCTCATTGGCTCTCGCCTGCATTCGTCACAGATTGCGACACGCCGTGTTTCTGGTGAGGAGTGTTCACTAGGGTATGGGGCTACATTATTTATTGCGATACGATCCGATATTTTTCAAGGCCGTATGTCGATAACGTCGATACTTCTGAACTAAACTTTTAAATTATGAAATGTATTAAATGACTAAGAGTAAAATGGGTAATGATAACCACTTAACTTTGTTTAAACGAATTTTAACAATTCAATAGCCTTATTGGAAGCTTAGGTTATCATTTAGCTTTTCACATGGTTAAAATATGTTTTTTGGTTAAACATGTTTCAAATCTACAAATACTTACAATTGAACACGGTACTTTAGTAAAAAAATGGTTAATTTTCATAAGGGATTGCCAGTGTAATTAACATACAGAATAGAAACATGATCAATATTATCTTTCAACGTTCAATTTCAATAAATGTAATTGCACAAACTATGTAGGCTAATTTAAATGTGTTTAATGTGAAATAACTCAAATATATGGTTTTTTTCTTCTGATACTTGATAAGCATTTTCAGGGCTGCCGTTCCCAAAAGCTTTAGCTTGCTTTCTTATGATACTTTTGGGAAACTCAGCCCTGTTTGCACTGTCAGCAGTGAGTGAATGCTCAATGTGATTAATTGGTTCTGTCTTGCAACATTTGCACGTTCAGATGAGCAGGAAAATAGTTCAATCCTACACAATTACTCGCTAACAAAGGTTATTCGTCCAATTAAATGCCTTATTTTTTTTTGTTAAATAAACAGAATCACTGGTAAATAAAACACACCTTAGTATCGATATTTATTGTTTGAGTATCGATACTTTCGATACTCGCATCAGTATCGATATATCGATACTTCGGATCGATACGCCTATCCCTAGTGTTCACCTGAGGTGCCTTCACGAGTTCACGGAGTGGATAGGGAAAATTATCTGGATAATATTTTAAGCAATTAACAACATAAATTATGCTCTGGATCACACAAACCTACTGTAATCTGCCAGAGAGAACTGCGGGTGCAACGCATCATTATTTGGATTACATTTGGTACTGCTTTTGACATTTTTGCAACAAATAAATGATTGTAATTGCATTTATCTGTCTGTCATGTTTTTTATACTGTACATAAATGTTTAGGCTTATAGGTAGGAGTGGGATTAGAGACTAAAATTTTTTTAATGCTATATTGTTTCTAAAATGGTTATTTTCCTGCATATTTCGGTCATTTGCGTTTTATATTTGCTATAAAATGGGTAGGTTAAGGTTTTTTTCTGGGTGTAGTAAGGGTGTCCTAAAAATCTAAATTGGTATTGTATTAATAACATTGATAAAAAATGCAGATCGCTGTAAAAGGTAAGGTGAGGTCTTGGACCGGTAGGTTAAGGGGTCAAAAATCGAATGGCGTATCTTATTTAAAATTATAAAAAATGATATTCGCTATAAAATGGGTATGTTTAGGTTTGGGGGTAGGTTAAGGGTCTAAAAATCTAAATTGCTTATTAATAAAATTATAAAAATGCATATTCGCTGTAAAATGGGTAGGTTTAGGTTTGGGGGTAGGTTAAGGGGTCTAAAAATCTAAATTGCGTATTAATAAAATTATAAAAATGCATATTCGCTGTAAAATGGGTAGGTTAAGTTTTGGGGTAGGTTAAGGGGTCTAAAAATATAAATCGCTTATTGATAAAATTATAAAAATACATATTCGCTGTAAAATGGGTAGGTTTAGGTTTGGAGGTAGGTTAAGGGGTCTAAAATCTAAATTGAGTATTAATAAAAATTATAAAAATGCATATTCGCTGTAAAATAAGTATATTTAGGTTTGGAGGTAGGTTAAGGGGTCTAAAAATCAAAATTGCGTATTAATAAAATTATAAAAATGCATATTCGCTTTAAAATGGGTAGGTTTAGGTTTGGGGGTAGGTTAAGGGGTTTAAACATCTAAATTGCGTATTAATAAAAATTATAAAAATGCATATTCGCTATAAAAATGAGTAGGTTTAGGTTTGGGGGTAGGTTAAGGTGTCTAAAAATCGAAATCGCTTATTGATAAAATGATAAAATGCATTGATACGAATATCTTAATGATATAAAAGATACGTAAATATTTGGACATTTTGTAGCTAAAAATACATAGCGATTTGTACGTTTTAAACGTTGAAATACGTCTAAATTGTACGTTTTAGCATTAATAAAAATGTACAAAAATGTACGTTTTGTGCTTGTAAATGTTACGTATTAATACGTATAAACATGAGACCAGGCTGGTTTTACACGAGCATTACATAAAAATTTAATTTTAACATTAGTGCAATAATTTTAACTTGAGTTTAGGAACTGAATAATAAAAAGAAAATAAAACACTGCTTATTATTTACTCTTTGAATTCAATATGCACTGATTCTTATTTAAGCTACAAAAGTTATTTAGGTAAGAGCAGTGAGTGATTTTCTCTTTGTCTTTTGTTCATGGCCCCAAATATTGCAAGCTGTAGCGATATGCATATTGCGATATGTACATTTGCGATATTTCGATAATTTCGATATATTGCACAACCCTACCACAGGGTAGTTTTTTTACCTTGCAGGTTAAAAAAAATGCTCAAAATGATTTGAGCCGTGTTGCTGAAGCTTTGATAGATACAGCATGTAGACTATGAAACTTAATTGATGCGGCACATGATTATAGCCATTTCATGAGCAGGAGATGGATTAAATGCTGCAGGATCTTGAATTTACCCAATGAAATAAACTCAGTTAATGGTAGCCACTCTCATCTCTGTGTGTGTGTGTTTTTCTTGTCTAGGGCTCCTTATGCTCAGCTGATGAGAAAAAGATGTATGATTGTCCCATCTGATGAGAATTTTACATAATTGCAGTTCAAATGTGTTCCTGCCCAACCCCCATATTCATCTACATTGCTAATTTGATTGAAAGCTTGTGTTTTCTTATGGTGCACCCAATTACGAAAGTGTGTGTTCACCATTACTCGTTAGCTTGTGTATCTTCCTGTTTTGTGTGGTCTAGTAAATGATGGTACATTCCTGTTCTGAAGTCTTTGTGATAATGATGGATAACACCCTTTTCCATGGACCATTAATAGGATAAAGCTCTTGATGGTTCATCAACAACACGTGCTGTTAAATATTCTTGACAAATGTAATGTTCTTAAAATATAACTCATTATCCCTCCTGGCATATCCTGAGTTTCGCACCCTTCAGAGGTTCATGAAATAGAATCTTTGCCATGTTAACTATTTAGTGTCACATTGCACTGTGTTAGAGTTGGGAATTTATTTGGTATTACATTTAGCCTTTTTAATGGGTGAATTGATGTTGTTCTTTTTTGTTTAGAGTATTCAAATTTCTTATAATAATTTTTAATTCTTTTAATATTTCAGTGGATGTTTACATTTTACATACATTAGCTATTTTGTTCAGAATAGTTCCCAAAACAAATATTCCACCCCTATTGTAATGTAGTTTAGGGAAATTTTGTTCAATTTTTTTCCTTCTGTATTCATGTATGAGTTATGCACTGACTTGATTTTAACATCATGTCAGATTTATCTACAACAAACATTAATTAAATAGGTCTGTGTATGACATCCATAATACACTCATGTGTAAAAGTTTGGGGACAGAAAGTTTAATTGCTTCTATTTATGCTTCTATTCAGCAAGGATGCATTAAATTGAGCAGCCAACTGTTTTCAACAATGATAACTTCTTATTGATCCCAGACTTTTGGGCGGTGCAAGCTTGATTTAAACATAAGATGTCAGGCATGAAATTCTACAGAACAGCAATGTCCTTCCTTTATTTCAAAACTGTACGCTTAAACAATGAATGACTGCGTATTGTCTGAGTAATTCTTATAAAACTCCTCTACCTGAAGAAGCGGACAGAGTGAAGCTGTTATTAAGTATTGATGAGAGAGATGAAAAATGAAGGATACATTAAAGTCGAAGTTAATGGGATTAAGGTCAACAAATCACTGGAATTCCCACATGCATCAGGCACTGACATAGAGATGTTCCAGATATTGCATTGGCAACTTGACGTATAAGGTCTTAACATGCTGAACACTTACTGTATCTTTTGCACCTGAACACAATAAAACAGAGAAACTGTATGTGTGTGTGTGTGTGTGTGTGTGTGTGTACATGGGTTTCTATTCCAGTGGGGACTTAAACCCGAATACACACTGACTCACGGGGACTCATGTCACTGTGAGAAACTAAATTGATGTCTCCAAAGGCAAACAAGCTTATAAATAATACAGAATTCCTTTTTTGAGAATTTAAAAATGCAGAGAGTTTTCTGTGAGGGGTAGGTTTAGGTGTAGGGCAAGTTTGTACAGTATAAAAACCATTATGGCTATGGAGAGTCCCCACAAGGATAGTAAACCAGACGTGTGTGTGTGTGTGTGTGAGTAGGCAGTGGCTCTGTGAATGGCTGGCGTGAACATGAAGTCTGGCAGGCTGAATGAGGTCTGATATGAGGAGATCACAGTTTGGAATCTTGCTAAAAGTCTGGCACTGCATGAAATAACCATGGGTCAGAGAGAGAGAGTTTATTTGGAAGCTTTGTAGCTTTGCTGTAACATCAAATATAAAAACAGCTCTGAATTTTAACTCTATTGTTTATTACTTCCACTTGCTCAGTACAGTTGGGTCCAAAAGTATGAGACCTGTAGTCATGCTTCAGTTTAGCAGTTTTCTAGTTGAACTTACATTAAATTACATGATAAGCATAGTTATTTGAGTGAACATTTGAACTGAAAATGTCATGGATTTCAGAATGACAGCGGCACTTGAGCTGAAAATAACTCCACAAATTAAACCTAATGATCCATGTTGTCCAGCATTATTTGAGAATGTTACAAAGAGCATGTGCTTCAGTGGAACAAGAAAATTGCTTCTGCACTCCTTTTGTACAAAGACATATACATGGTCAATGTCACAAATTTACCTGTTTGATTGGTGACCCACAAATAGACTAGAACCTGTTAAAAAAATATTTGTTGTACCTCATAACATTTATGTTTTACATTTTTTCCCAGGTTTAAGTAGGGTTTTAATCCCAGGATTTTAATATGTCTCCACTGTGTGTGTGAGTGTATAGTAATATTTTTTTAGAGAAAGAAATTAATACTTTTATCAGAATGTATTGATATCTATATCCCTATAATTAGGATAAATTGATTAAAAGTGACATTAAAGACATTTATGACACTGAATGATAATGGCAGTTGAAAATTCAGCTTTGCCATCATAATAAATTCCTTTTTAAAATATATTAAAACAGACACCAGCTATTTTAAATTCTACTAATTTTTCACATTATTACTGTTTTTATTATGTCTTAATCTCTTATGGTAAGCATAAGAGACTTTTTTCAAAAACAGCACTCACGTACTGTAAGTTTGAATGTATTGTTGTATTTACAAGAACGTTGTTCTAATTACAAGAACGTCCTCCATATGTCTGTCTGTTTGTCTTTACCCTTTTATAAATTGAATTTGCACTTCTCAAATTGACAGTATTAGTATTAGAAGCTCTTAACTAAATGAGTGTTGGAGAAAAATTAGGTGGCATGGATGTAGGGAAAAGAAGAGAGACTCTAGAGGAACTTAAAGGAATGGCTGTTAAATGATGGCCTCTTTTTAGACAAACGGCTGCTCAGTCATCCAGGACAGTGGACCCTCAGGGGAATAAATAAATGTGAAGCATATTATAGCCGCATGGGAATGCAGCGTCCACACTGGCGCTACCTGGTTTAACACTTCGCCCAGCTCTGGAGACCTCTGTTGATGGATATACACTCAGCCCGGAGAATATACACATGCTCTAAAGCACCAGGAGGGCTTATACATGCTTCTCGGTCTCTGCACACACAAAACAGTATGCTCAATCGCAGTGGCACCAGCAGTTCCTGGCTGGTGACATGAAAACATTGTCCCCAGGCAATGCCTGAGACGGAATACATTAACTGGGTCTGTTATTTCCACGGTAATATGGCAGATATCACAAACCTTCTGTAGCTCGCGCTGCATAAATTATTGTCATGATACTTTTTGTTGTCAGTCAGTTCTCTTGACACAACAACCTCTTTTTCTTTGTCTTTCTGACAGTGTGGCACTTCTCTGTGCTGTTGGTATAATTTGTCAACTCACCAGGGCCTCCTGTAAATCATTTGTGGTGTTTATCAGCTCACTTTCTGAAAGGGCTTATTGAGTGCTCAGACGAGCACCTCAACAGTGTGATTGTTAATTACATGCCAGGGGTGTGTTCAAATGCATTTCACAGCAAGGTCAGGAACAGTTGGGACATGTACATTTCTGAATGTTCACAACGTACAGTTTTTAAAAGGTTTAAAAAAAAAATAAAAAAAATTTTTCCCTTTTTTTTGTTACGTGACCGGAATATTCCATGCTATCATTTTGCAAACATTATGGGTACGTTAGAATGTTAGAACATTAAGCATTTGTTCAGAACACGGAAGAACATTTCTTCAGGACATTTGTTCATAACTTTGAGAGAATCTTGCCAGAACTTTAGGCAATGTTCTGAGGTTGTTCCCTGTTAGCTGGGGTGATGGGAAGCACAGAGGTGCAGTTGTTTTAATATTTATTCTTAATTTATTATTTCTTTTGGTGTTGTTCGCAAAGCTAAATACCAAAGTTGTGTGCCATTTAAAATGCCTTGTAAATTCCAATTCAACTAAGAAAGAATCCAATAAGAAGAACGAAAGAAAGAAAGAAAGAGGTTGATGTTGGCTTGAGAAAATCTTTTTTTGAAACTTTTGTTAGGAAAGTCTTGAAAGTTTTGAGAAGTCTCAAGAATTCCCAATGTTTGAAAGTTTTAGACCTTATGGGCAAACAAAATAACAGGTATAGATGATGACTTGACTGTGCTAAACATCCAAACCTTGATCCCTTGGTTTTCATTTCATATACAACAGTGGGTGGTTTAAGAGATTAAACACACAAAAAAAAAAAATATATATATATATATACAGTGTATCTCCATAAATTAGAATGTCGTGGAAAAGTTTATTTATTTTAGTAATTCAACTCAAATTGTGAAACTCCGTGTATTAAACAAATTCAATGCACACAGACTGAAGTAGTTTTAAGTCTTTGGTTCTTTTAATTGTGATGATTTTGGCTCACATTTAACAAAAACCCACCAATTCACTATCTCAAAACAAATTAGAATATGGTGACATGCCAATCAACTAATCAACTCAAAACACCTGCAAAGGTTTTCCTGAGCTTCAAAATGGTCTCTCAGTTTGGTTCACGAGGCTACACAATCATGGGGAAGACTGATCTGACAGTTGTCCAGAAGACAATCATTGACCCCCTTCACAAGGAGGGTAAGCCACAACATTCATTGCCAAAGAAGCTGGCTGTTCACAGAGTATCCAAGAATTGTTAACAGAAAGTTGAGTGGAAGGAAAAGTGTGGAAGAAAAAGATGCACAACCGAGAGAACCGTAGCCTTATGAGGATTGTCAAAATCGATTCAAGAATTTGAGTGATTTTCACAAGGAATGGACTGAGGCTGGGTCAAGGCATCAAGAGCCACCACACACAGGCGTGTCAAGTAATTTGGCTACAGTTGTTGTATTCCTCTTGATAAGCCACTCCTGAACCCCAGACAACGTCAGAGGCGTCTTACCTGGGCTAAGGAAGAAGAAGAACTGGACTGTTGCCCAATGGTCCAAAGTCCTCTTTTCAGATAAGAGCACGTTTTGTATTTCATTTGGAAACCAAGGTCCTAGAGTCTGGAGGAAGGGTGGAGAAGCTCATAGCCCAAGTTGCTTGAAGTCAGTGTTAAGTTTCCACAGTCTGTGATGATTTGGGGTGCAATGTCATCTGCTGGTGTTGGTCCATTGTGTTTTTTTTGAAAACCAACGTCACTGCACCCGTTTACCAATACATTTTGTAGCACTTTATGCTTCCTTCTGCTGACCATCTTTTTGAAGATGCTGATTTAATTTTTTCAGGATTTGGCACCTGCCCACACTGCCAAGAGCACCAAAAGTTTGTTTAAATGACCATGGTGTTGGTGTGCTTGACTTGCCAGCAAACTCACCAGACCTGAACCCCATAGAGAATCTATGGGGTATTGTCAAGAGGAAAAAAGAGACCAAAAATGCAGATGAGCTGAAGGCCACTGTCAAAGAAACCTGGGTTCCATACCACCTCAGCAGTGCCACAGACTGAACACCTCCATGCCACGCCGAATTGAGAAAGTAATTAAAGCAAAAGGAGCCCCTACAAGTATTGAGTACATGTACAATAAAGGAACATACTTTCCAGAAGGCCACTTCACTAAAATGTTTTTTTATGGTCTTTGATATTCTAATTTGTTAAGATAGTGATTGGTGGGTTTTTGTTAATGTGAGCCAAATCTCACAATTAAAAGAACCAAAGACTTAAAACTACTTCAGTCTGTGTGCATTGAATTTATTTAATACACGAGTTTCACAATTTGAGCTGAATTACTGAAATAAATGAACTTTTCCACGACATTCTAATTTATTGAGATGCACTATTGTGTAATTTTATTATAATATCATAGAAGGGTGAAAATGATCAACAGAATACTTTTTTTAACATTACAATTAGACCTCAGCATAAAAGCTAAATCGCAAATCAGGATGATATGAATGACCCTTTAAACCTTATGGTACAGGTTATAATTAGGGCTTGACCCCACAACAGAGCTAACGCACTGTCTCCCTTCCTTCTGTCTCACCTCCTCCTCCACCCCCTAAAAACCAGCGGTATCCAAACAGTGGGCAGTCAGTCGATCAGCTCCTTAACACACGCTCTAAAGACTCTAACTCCTCCACAACTGTTATTGGCACATAACTGAGTTTCCATACAGCTCTCCCACACAAAACTCGAGTCATTTTTCAGTTTAGTCATCACATTGCTCCCTCTCTGCACTTATCACATAAGTTACTTAAGATGTTTATATTAACACTCTATGATGTACTTTTGAAATTGCTCATTTTAAATTGCGTGCTTGTGGTGCCATCAGCCAATCAATGTTGTTGTTGTTGTTGTAATAATTAATTTATTTATTTATTGGTATTATGATGATTATGATTATGATTATTATTATAATTATTATTGTTTGTTTTTATAATATACTATATTCATTTATTTATCATGGCTAATTTTATTTTTTATTGTTTGTATTATTCATAATAATATGAACACTTGTTTCTTTGTTTATATTTATTTATTTAAATAGTTATTTTTATTAAATAGTTTTTATCCCACTTGTGTGTCCCAAGTTCTCATACAAATCAACAAGGATCAGTATCTCTCCATCCTGTTCCCAGTGGGCCTGTTGGTGTACAGACGCACACGTAACACAACCTCCGCTGCACCTCTTTATATCTGGGGTGATTGAAACAGAAGCGGGGCTGTGTCAGGGCCCCTATCACCATGTAATTGAATTCTTCCGTGTTTCTGGGAGCTGACCAAAGTGGTAGAAAGAAGGTAAATAGACAAAGCTTTGGTCTTCCGTACACACAACAAATCGAGACTTGCAGCTGTTTGAGAAAAGCTAAGCAAAATTGTGGGAAGGCACTTGTCTGGACTGACATTTTTTTTTTCGGTAGTGCAAGTTCTGTGGAGCATTTCCTTTTTCAATGTATGTGTGTACACAAACATAATTCGGAGCGTAAAGGGTTTGCGTTCACATAAGGAGACGTGCAGACAAACAGAAGTCAAGGTTGAGCAGACGTCTGACTGTCTGCTTCAGACAGCACGCTGTAGGAATGCGTTCTGACTTCCTCCCTCCCACCACTTCTCTACATGTTTAATTTGGCGACCGTTGCTTAGTGACAGTGTGTCACTGGCCCCCTGCTATGTGGTTTTTGTGTCTTCACCGAGGTGAGTCTACAGATCTCCAGACTCATGATAGGGAGCTGAAAAAGTTGCCGTCTGTAATTTATCTAAGGTTATTTTGTGATTCAGATATACTGCTTTGGAAGCAGTCGAGCGTTAAATTGCTTTCCTCTGGGAGCAGGTCGCATTGAGGGGTCGACAAAGCAGAGAGATTTCTCTCTATCACTTCTCCTTTCTCTATTGCCCTTTCTCTAGTCCTCTTCCTTTCTGTCTCTCCATCTTGCTCTCTCTCTCTCTCGACACGGTTAGGAGCGAGAGAACGGTTCTTTGAGAACTCATCGCAATGGCAGATATGCTGTAATTAGGACGGGTAATTGCAGTCGCAGTACGGCGAGTCGCGGGGGACACAGTGAGCTCTCAAAGGTCATAATAAAGGTGGGGGAGTGGGTCATCACAGGAAGATGGCAACCACTCTCGCTTCTCAAAATGAGACTCGTAGAGGAGTAATGGAGTGTCAGCCCGATGAGAGAAAATGACATAAATACAGATAGCTACCTGCATTCAGAAAACACACGCTCACATGCTGCCTGTCTAGTTAGAGAATAATAGGAAAGTAAAAAGTGATAGAGCAGAAGCGAGAGTGAATGAGTGAGAAGGATTCAACTGCCTGCATGAGAACAGTCTGTCAGTACAATATATAGTGTCATTGCTGATTAGATGGAATAAGCTGAACGAATAAAGAAATCAGATTCTTTCGTTTTAACATCTACTTTGAAATTGTAGCTTGTCAAGCTAAATCTAAAGCTTTAAAGAATAATTAAATGATATGATCAAGCTAAAGTAGAAATAAAACTAAAAGTACAACTATCCAATGATATAGTGTATAATTAAATCAACCATATTAAATCAACCGTGTTTTTAATTAATTGTGTTATACTGTGTAAACGTATGTTCAAGTGTAATGCTGTCATACTTTTGAATGCATTTTTATTTATACTTATATATTTATTTTTGTATATACATATCATTTTTTATGTACAAAATACACTACTGTTCAAAAGTTTTGGTTCAGTAATGTTTTTTAAATGTTTTTGAAATCAGTCTCTGGTCACCAAGGCTGATAAAAATACAGTAAATCATTAATATTGTGAAATATTATTGCACTTTAAAAGAAGTGTTTTCTATTTTAATATATTTTTAAATGTAATTTATTCTTGTGATGGTATAGCTGAATTTTCAGCAGCCATTACTCCAATCTTCAGGAAACATTTCTTATTATTATTATCAATATGAAAATAATTTTACGGAAACAATGTTTTTGTGGAAACTGTGACACATTATTTATTTCAGGATTCGTTGATGAATAGAAAGTTCAAAAGAGCCGCATTTATTTGAAATAGATATTTTTTAAAACATTTAAAAACATTTTCACTTTTGATCCTTGCTTAATAAAAGTATTAATTAAAAAAAAAAAACTTGTTTATGGTAGTTTGTATAAGGAACATTATTTCGTTCTTTCTTTCTTTCTTTTAAATGAATATATACTATGAATGCTAGTGTACACATATCATATATCTCATATATCACATATATATAACTATTTCAAAAACTAAAAATGAAAAGTTAGTAGCTTTTTTAGTTCTTTACTTCCCAAAACTTCTTTTTTTTTCATTCCTCCATTTATTTTTATGTTGAGTGGTCTGATTGGTTTGGGAGCCCCATATTAATATGTAGGGATCAATAGACTTGAATAAACCTAACTGAATAGTATAATTGAATACAAGATCAGAGAATATACTGATATTACAACAATAAAGTCTCTGTATCAAATTCAGTCTCATTGATAATTCTTTAAGTTGCCAAATTAAATCTTTGACATTGAAAAATGAGAGGAAGAAGAGAAAATAAAGAAATGAAAGGGCCACGGAAGAAGAAATAGTCAGCTATACTTGTCTTAGGCATGCAGAGGCAGACTGTAGTTGGTGTCTCTGGGGGTTTTAGGCTAAGCTGCTCCCACTTTCTCCTTACATAGCCTGTAGTGTTTTCATAATGCTGTAGTGCAGCATGTGTTCTTCCCCTAAGAGCTCTCGAAACTCTCCAAGAAAAGCAGAGCTGAGTCCGGAGAACTGTAAATATTGAGCTTACTAGGCGATCCTACTGATTCACCATCAGAATGTGTGCGGCGGGAATAACAGCAAAATAGTAGCAGAAGGGAAAACAAGGTCTCCAGCGGTGTGCTGTGGTACCCAAACTAGGTTTCAGTCTGAAACGATCCTACGAAATGAAAGGCAAATGAAAAAGACTTGCTTGATGTAATTTAAGACTTTATATAGGTCGTGAGAGTGATTGACTATATTTTCAGACCACGATTGTAATGGAAAGTTTAATTGTCTTGGCATTAGAATTACAGCCAAGGCATTAGAAAGTATCATATGTAAGCTTGTAAAGGAGCCTGTGTTCATTCTGGAGTGACCTTCAGCAGGGCCGAACGATGGCAGGCGGATAAAAGATTGATTCACACTGGTGATGGGAACAACATCATGTACATCTGGGTAAACACCAGTATTCAGCACTAAAACAATTCAGACTACAAATTCATCCAGGATGGAAGTGGTTAGGGGGATGTTATCTACTGTTTTACAGTATACTGTATGCTTTAGAACATGTAAAGAGTTAGAGCGTATATTATAGGAAAAATGCATTTAAATACATTCTAGATGTGGATCAATACATGAGACAACTACAAAGCTTAGTTTCATTTTGATGGCTTAATCTTTATTTCCCAGTGGGAATGTTCGTTATATCCAGAACATTTCTTTTTGTATTGGGTAACATTAGGGCTAAAGGTGGAACATCCATGTATTGACTTTGTGGTAAATTAAGATGAATCCATAAGACAGAAAGTACCTTTTCTCTGAGTAAGAGGAACATCCCATTCCTTAATGGTTTCCCAATGCTATTGATATGCAAACAGCATGGCTTTTTTCAGCTGCTATGCTGCTGTAAAGTGTGCAAATTTTTCTTCCTCAAATACCTCAAATACCTAACTGTACGTGTCCACTGGTGTGGAGATGAGTAGGCGTTTTCTATTCATTCTCTATGGGGAGCTAAGCAGTAGGGGACTGTGGGAGTGGAACAGACAGTGAGAGCATCAAAAAGTGCAAACTTTGTGTTTAAAAATGTGTTTCAAAATTCAGCTTTGCCATCACAGGAATAAGTTACATTTTAAAGTGTAGAAAAACAGGAAATAGTTATTTTAAATTGTAATAATATCTTACACTGTTACAATTTATATATAAGTATATGTAATATTTAAATATATAAGTATTTGTAATGTACATTGTGTATATTGCAAGCAGTCATACACTGAAGTAGGGCTGCACGATATTGGAAAAAACATTGCTCACATTGCAATATTTTATTTTTCTGCGATATATATGAAAAAAAATATCACCACATGACTTATAGTTTATTTGGGGGAAAAAAATCAATGATTGAGGTGATTTTGTAGGCGAGTAAATCAGCATAGGAAATAAACAAATTACAAGCATAGATAAATATAACAGAACAAAGATACAAATTAAATAAACAGTGATTTATATTTTTCAGCTAAGTCTAACAGTATTCAGGTACAGAAAATAAATAATCAAATGTAAAATAACACTGCATAGTCTTCACTATAAATTAAATCTAATAAATCTGTGTTAAAGCTACAAAAGTGATTTTTCTCTATGTGCAAAAGTTTTTTGTTTGATTAACATTCATAACACAGAAAGCCTCAGGAACATTAAACTGCTGTAAACCAATATACTGTTACACATCCATTTTTTTCTCAATTGTTTTCCTTCACCTAAGCCATAAGCAACTGCATTTACAAGGATACTTGCAGAGCACAGTATTTCAAGCACAAATAGATGCAGAAGTGAACAGAATTCAGTGTTCACGTGCATCTGCATAGCTCTCACCGTATCTACACCGGACGCGAGCGGCAGGACGCGACAAAATACAATGAACCCATTATAATCAGTGATGCTGTCTACACTGGATGCGGCGTTGCATGACAAATCCCCAACAGTAAACTGATGCCGCGTTCTCTTTATGACGTACTGACACAAAGTTCAAATGATTGGCAACAGTCGCTTTGTCACATCCAGTGTAGACAGACTTTGGGGCCGTTCACATGTCGCGCCCAAAAAAATGCGTGGGAAAACGCCAGTCGCACCGCTTTCTCCTTCTTTCTAAAGCACTCGCCTATACTAAACATCGCACATCCTGTGATGTGACTATCGTGGATGTGCACATCGTGATATCGATGCTGAAATTATATATCTTGCAGCCCTACACTGAAGACAACAATTTAAGCAGATTGAGCAGATTTGCAGTACACGCAGAGTAATTCTTTCTTAGATGTATCAGATTTTAGCTGAAGATTATTTGTTCAGAGTGCACATCAAAGTTCTGTTGTGCTTTTTACTGGTATCTGTAATGAGAATGTTTTGTTTTGCCCACTGCTCCTGACAATAGATCAGCTTTCACGCTGTGAATGGTCACCTAATGGATTGGGGACTGGCATAAGGCCAGTCTGGGATCCCTGGGCTGTTCCCTTTCCCATCATGACCAGTCTGAATCAGGTTCATTTGAGAAAACACAAGATGTTTTTATGTATCTCCTCCATTTTAATGAGAGGTCCCTTAAGAAACAGATGGCACATTAGTGGAAACAAGCTCTCGCTGACATTTGTGGATTTCAAACAGACAACACCACTTGGCTCAACCGGTGTGGTGCTCTCTCTGCAGATTATATATACTCCATATTGTTTCATGAGCAACACTGGAATTTCCCCCTTTTTTATTAAATGGACACAGCATTTTGTGGCCCCCGAGGAGGAGTGGAATATGAATGCGAAGAGGAGAATTTACAGCTGGCTCTGACTCTTTGCTTTGTAGTGCCAGCAGTAAAGATGCTGACTGGTTTGCTTTGAGCCCCACTTTACATTAACCCTCAAAGGTGCATCCAAAATGTGCACATGCATGGTTTCTTTCAAACAAACTGACTGCATTTGCAAAATTGCACATTTTTACATGTATGTCTATGCATACTCACCATTTTGACATTATCAGAGTTAAATGTGTTATATCATACTTTTTTGTTTGAGCTCCACTGTTAATGGCTTATTCGCCTTATTTTGCAACACGCAAGTAAGCAAACTTCATTACCCACTACTGTATATGTAAATAACTAGAAGTATAACAAAGTGCAGAAAATGGTTAAACTTTGCAAATAACAAATACCAGTTTTCAATATCAAGCAGCATAACAGACTGTTTATGTACAGCTAAAGTAACTGAATTTGCAGAACTACATATAGCCTGGAACAGCGCAAAGTTATATGGGAATTATTACATTTTTGATGTTTAGTATTATCTGTCTATTACTTCACTGTGACTGGGTGGGCCAATTTTCTAAACACCTCATAGACAACACTGACATGTAGTACAAGTTGCGAAAGTTCATAATGAGCTGTATTCACAGCTTAGTTTCAAAGTTCTGAAAGAGACAGCCTATTTTTATAGTACAGATAACTTTTATTTCAATCGATGAAAGAAACTGTGATTTTTTTTTCATGATATGACTTCTTTAAAGTTTTTAAACTTCTTGCATATAATCATAGAAATATCTTCCGATTGTTAAAGCATCTTTGTTATACAATGCATGATACTATTCTAGCTTAAACCTGCATTGTTTCCTTTCCCTTCGCACCTAAATGGAGGTTGACAGCTATGGCGGCTAGTCAGGCAAGAGCGCAGCCCGAGTTGGTGCGTAATGACGGTAATTAGCAAGATGAGCAGTGACATGTTTAGCGGATGCTCTGCGGTAGGCGTGCGAGCACTTGAATGTGGAGTACAGTGAGTTGCCCCCAGCTGTAGCAAGGGAGCTCAATAAGCGAAATCGCTCTTGGCCCTATTGTACTATTTCATCAATTTCCAATGAGTCAGCCGCATTTACTAATGCCATCCTATATAAAAATTCCCCACTTGCTTACGAAATTCACCCCATTACGACCTCGTAATGTTAATCAGGGACCTCCAAGAGGATGCTTCCCACACAAAATTGAAATAATATTTCTTGTGTTTTAAAAAGCTACTAACTGTCACAATGGTGTAGCCGTCAAGGACGAGGATTGGAAATATTGATGTAGCTGACTCTGGTTGTACATATGTGCTCGCTTGATAAATGGGCCAAAAGAATTGTGCTGAACTGTAACAAACTGAACCGTAATTGTTATTCCGCACAGCATCTGTTATGGGCTCTGCTGATCGTAGTAATATGTGATGGAGTAACCGGGCGCTTTGGTTGTAAAGCACCCTGCGCAGGTGCGTGTCCCGTATAAGGAGGCGTGCGAAATAGATCAACCGCAGACCAACACAGCTGTGGCATCCTCTAGTTTCCTTAGAGTGTCCACAGCTGGTTTAGTCAAGAACAACTTTATCTCTGAGCAGAGTGAGGGAAAACTTGTTCTGAAGAGCACTGATCCGAATGTTTTATTGGAAGAGATGCTTGGGGCCTGAATTCTAAATTTAAGCGCATTAGGTCAATGGAATAGCCACATAAAGCAATGAACAAATAAATTTAAGGTTATGGTGATTCTTCTTTTTCATGCTCTGCTGAGACCCTATTGATTTTCAAAGAGCATTTTTTATAGGTCTCTTGCAGTCTTGCAGGCAGGCGGCAACGCTACATCCTGTGCATCAGAAAAGATTGAATGTTGGCCATTTCGGTGTAGCATTTCATGCTGCTGGTTCTCAACTGGTGGGTCAGGGGTTTCTTCCTTGGGGGTTGTAGTTGGCAGGGATAAAATGCAACTGGCCATATAATCTTGCATTGTTTGAATAGCAAAATACAGACATATATGTAATTATTTTAAATTATATTATTTAATTTTATATATAAACTGCCGTTCAAAAGTTTGGGATCAGTAAGATTTGTATTCTTTTTAAGAAGTCTCTTCTGTTCATCAAGCCTGCATTTATTTGATCAAAAATACAGAAAACAACAGTAAAATTGTGAAATATTATTTCAAAAGATTTATATTTTAAGTAAATACTGTTCTTTTTAAAACTGTTTATTCATCAAAGAATCCTGAAAAAAGTATCACGGTTTCCAAAAAAATATTAAGCAGCAAAACGGTTTCCAATATTGATAATAAATCAGCCTATTAGAATGATTTCTGAGTGTTTTATGTGACACTGAGACTGGAGTAATGATGCTAAAATTCAGCTTTGTGTCATTAAATTATACTTTTAAAGTATATTAAAATAGAAAACTTGCAAATATGCATAATAGTTCACATTGTCTGTTTTTTTCTGTATTTTTTAGCAGTAAATGTCAGCCTGGATGAGCATATAAACTTCTTTCAAAACCGAAAATTGCTTACTGTCCTACCTTTTGAACGGGTAGTGTATCAAAATAACAGATTTTTTAAGAAATATTTCTGTGATTTAAAATAACTGTTTTCTATTTAATATATATTAAAATTTTATACCATATGTAAAATGTTATACCATATGTGTATATTTACCGGTATTAATTAATTATATACATGTATATTTTGTATTAAATTGTCCACATCTAGCTTTCATCCGACAGGCCGTTCCAATGCCAAGGACCCATTGGACAAGAAGTATCTGCATTTTAACTCAGTAAGATTCTACTGTATACACATCCACCCACTTTGACATTCCAGAAAGATCCACCCCTCACAACCAAGGTCACTTCTGTTCTGATATGAGACGGACTTCGACACTGAGGATTTTAAAGGGGTCATATGATGCTATTTTTTTCAAAGATCATTATTTTGTGTATTTGATGTAACAGAATATGTTGACATGCTTTTTTAATGTTCAAAAAACACATTATTTTTACATTATTGTAGGTCCTCTATGCCTCTATGATTGGCCAGCTGACCCAGTGCATTGTGATTGGTCGAACACCGTAAGCACTCGTTGGAAATGTAACGCCCTTACCATAATCGCTAGCTTCAGCTTTCAAAGTAATTATCATGACAGTTAATAATGTCGTTAGTTTTAACCATCAGTTCAAGCCCGAAAGGGCAACAGAGTCGCGTGACACAGTGATGATGCAGTACACAAGTTGCGGTTAAGACAGCTGACGTGCTATGATTTCTGACAGGCAGTTCACTCTCCTGTGATGTGACCCTGTTCCCCTCACACACACACACTCGACGCGTTACTCTGCGCTGCGCAAAACTCCGCATTTGAACAGTCAATAGCAAATACTTAAACTAATAACAAAACATACTTACAATCGCTGATTCAGAAGTGCCAGTTTGTCGTAGCAAAGTCGGAATTGACCCTTTTTAAAAAAATTTTAGAAAGAGCCTTTGTGCACAGCCAGCCTTGTACTCTTCCATAAAATGTGTTGCACAAATTCGAACATCTGGGTTGTCTGTTCTGTTGTAAATAAATCTTAACCAATAATTCCTAATTGCATCTACTTCCGGAAGGCCAAATAAACTGATTTTGCTTTCGCACTGAAACACACAGCGTCTCCCTGACATGGCTGCATCAACACTACTGCTGTTCCTGAAACCACGCCTTCTTTCTTTGCGTGCACATTTGGGTGGCATTATGCTAATATTTCCACATAGTGACGTAGATATGTGGGGGCGTGTTAGAATGAGGCATTTTAGGTAGGTGTGGCTGACTCTTAACTTTTATAAATAATATCTTTAGAGTCTTCTTTATGCACCAAGAGCTTGTAACACTCCAAAGAGAAAGGAAAACTTGAAATCGCATCATATGACCCCTTTAAGGTGCTAGAGATAGGCGCTCTGCTCATTCTGCCCCTGCCGGAGTGCATGAACGATGCGAGGACAAGTTGGCTAGTACTGGATTAAAGATTGTATCACCATCAGAGGCAAAGCATAAAAAATTATTGGCCAGATAGCCAATAATGCCTTTCCAGCCAGAGATAGGGAGTCTGGAACAGTTTATAATGGACAAAAGAATGTGTGAGCTCAGGAACAAGGTGGGTAACTGATACGTTCCTGCAATCAGAAACGTCAGGTCTATTCATGCATCCACTCAGATTTTTGAGTCGAATATATTTTTGAAGCACCGCTCATGTGATGTTTTTTCAAAGCTGCTTTTATTAATACAACAATTGGATTCAGTGACTGTCATGTCAGCTGAAATTTTGCTTGGTTTAGTAAATAAGAAATTATTCTTATATACACTTATGAAATCATATTGTTTATTTTATTTTATCCTCTTGGCATTGTCATATGTATGGGATTCAGTGTCTGTCACGTCAGAAATTAAGAAATTACTATTATTTAAGGATATGCACTTATTTATGGATGTTGTTTGATTCTGGTTTTATTTTATTTACATAAGATTCAGTGGCTGTCATGTCAGAAATTTTGCTTGGTTTATGAAATAAGAAATTACTCATATTGATGGATATATGCTTATTTAAGGATGGTGTTTATTTTATTTTGGTGTTGTCTTATGACTGTCACTGGTACCTCCTCAAAAAAGTTTCTTGTTTTTGATGTCAGTTCACAGCTTTTTTTGTCTTTAATAGTTACTCTAAATCTTTTAATATCTTTTAACCTTAAGTTATTCATGATCAAACGGGACAACTTTTTGCCATTTTACAGCCATTTGAAAGTGCTAATTGATTGGGCCTTTCACTGTTTGACACAGTGAGATGTCAAGGACTGGACATTATCATATGCACTCCTTCTCAGAAAGGTGGAAATAAGATGTGAGAAGGAAATCTCTGCACAGAGGAGGCCTGCCAGAACCTCAGCCTGGCCACTCATCCCTCTCATATTACACTGATATAGTTGTCACCAGAGAAAACAGTGCTGTAAGGTAAGCGTGTGTTCATTTGTGTGTGTGTCTGTGTGTGTGTGTGTGTGTGTGTGTGTGTATTCTCTCAGAGCTGTTTTGAGCGAGTGGCTGTACAAGTTGATCAGCTTCAGTAAAGTGGCGTTCACAATAGTTCCATGCTGTGACCCACTGTTGTTGTCAATTGATCTGTTGGCATTGATCTGTCTTTTCTATCCTCAAAAATCAAAGCCATTTCAGGAAGAGGCTCATCTGTTCTAATAGTTAGCTTTATGATTAGTAATGTTATCACCCAGCAATTTTATGTCTCGTTCTATGTGCTTGTCGAGTGGAAACTGGCCATTAAAAAGAGCCCCAGTCATTGCAGCTTGGAGATGTTAGGAATAACAGTGCAAATTAATCCACAAGTCAGTGCAGTCTTGTAATCCACTCTCTATGTTAATTAATCGCTATTTTCTTTGGAAAGGGGATTTATGGGAAGGGTCATTAAATGGCTCAGAGCAATTGACCAGTTTTAGTTGGTGTGTCTGTGGTCCATCACTGACAGTTTTATCCCAGTTCATACCAGTCAAAGCATTCTTCATAGATACATGTGCGTGTTTATGTAGCCAGTTGAGTTTCCCATTATTCGTAATAGTTGTAGCACACGTTTAACCTTAGCTTTTTTTCCCACTAAATTTCATTAGATTTAGACTTAAGACACACACACACACAATTAAAAAGGATATTTATTAGAACATTTCTGATTTTCTTTTTTAATTTATTACATGGGGCACCACTCGTTATAAAATGCCATATCAGACAGTGCAAGATAATCAAAAAGTTACTGAGTGCAACTTTAATTTCCTTGTTATTCTTGGCATTTATATCATTGCAAAATATAGTATAGTATTGTATAAAATACAGTAAATACACGAAAAATGATATGTACTATATGGCAAATCTCAACTGCTTGATTGTTCATATTGTTACAAAATGTAACTATGTTATCGCCCAGCTCTTTATATAATGTTGGATATAGTTGTCCAACTTTATCCACATAAATACAGTATACTCACATAGGGTGGTATATAATATATAGCATATCTCAAATGCTTGATTGCTTGTATCTTTACAAAATGTCAAATAATATCCTCGCCCAGTTTCTAAATAAGAGTATAAGGCATGAAGATATTAAGATAATATAAACATTAACAGTATGGCTTTCTGAAAAGCTGCTTTGAAACAATGTGTATTGTAAGCACACTATACAAATACATTTGACTTGACTTGGTTTACGTGCTTGTCAGAATACTGAAAAATTAATCTTACTCCCATTCCCTATCCCCATACAATTTAGAACAAGTTGCATTTTGAGTTTATTGAATTGGAAATTATTTTGAATGCTTCTGATTATTTTTTCCCCTCAATAAAACAACATTTTTAGATGAAAGTTTAAGTGCAAGAGTGCAGTTCTGCTTTGTCAAATAACAGCTTTTAAAAAGACATCATCCTAGAAAGATATCCTCAATATGTGACTGCAATGGATTGGTAGTAAGTACCAAATCAAATGCAAATCATAGTGCATTTGCAATTACACAAGAGCTGAAAGCTCAAATGTTGAAATGAATATTTAAATACCACTTTTCTTGGAATAAATATGTTCTTTCTTATGTGGATTTTATAAATGTTGAATGTTGAAAGAATATTCTTATGCTTACCAAGGCTTCGTTTATTTGAAAAAAATAAAAATACAGTGAAAACAAAAATAGTTTTCCTATTTTATTATATTTTAAAATGTAAAAATAAAAAATATATATTCCGGTGTAATTTCTGTATCACTGCAGCATTGGTGAGCATAAGAGTTTTTAATCCTTAATTATTCCAAACCTTTGACTCAAAGTGTATATTTTATAGCAAGCAAGTACAGTATATAAAAAGAGCCTTGTTATTTTATAAGCCTTTCACAGAGCCTTTCTATCCATATATCTATGTGTCTCTATGTACTGCTAATGCATTTCAAGGCCAAGCAGTGTGTAATATGCTCTTTACTTACAGTAAAAGTTGCAAGGGATTTCCTGAGCTTTCCTGGGGAGCAAAGACGTGATAGATGTGAACACTTCCTCACAGCTTTGTCTGTTCTCTACACAAAAAACAACAAGTAGTTGGGCTACAGATACACAAGCACTTACAAACAGGCACTCAAACAGGAAGTCTTTCAAGATTGGGGCATTTGGTGCCCGTATTAGATGTTTGCTACGCGCAGAGGGAACCGGATAAGGCAGACGACTCACATTTGTTCATGGAGGCATGAGGCCCGACAGTAAATGGAGCTCAGAACATGTTTGGAAGGGCATCTAATGAGGAAGCCCATTAGGTATTAATAGTAGTTTAAAGGCCTGGGGAGAGGGTTCAGGAGGGATAGGCAAGCCTTGCCTATTGGATACCAGACAGGAACTGAGGCACATTTTGGGTTTATTTAAAATTATGAAAGAGTATGAAGTGTAATTACAGTAAAAGTAAATATTAGATGTACCTTTTGTCCATTCCAGATGAAATGTTTTCAATTTGACCAGATTTATCTTAATACCATAGAACACACAAAATCAAATTGCTACTCCATTATCATTCCGAGATGAAATCCACCTTTTAAGGTTGATTCATCTAAATCCAGATTAATCAGACAGCAGAAGCTGTGTTTCTCTCAGATAGGCATCACAGTCAGTGGTCCCTTCTAGTCTTTCATACTGCCTACATCCTTTGAAGCTGCATTAGCTTTTACCCAAGATACTGGAAGTTTTTTTATAGCAGCTGGAGTGGTGGGTCGAGGTCATAGGTTTGGTTCTTTCTTTGCTGTAGAAGGGAAAAGAGGGGTTTCTGGATGCATCCCCCTTTTTTACTTCCCACAACTCTCAACGGATGCTGTGAAATGATTAAAGACAGGATTCAGATGAAAGTGCCCACTGAAGGTAATAGACTGTACACTGGCTGCACTGTGGGATGTGCTTTAGAACAGTTTTTGGTTTTGTTTGATGTTAATGGAATCTTTCACAATGGTTGAATGTATATAGCAGGCTTGTGTGGCAGTCAGAATTGAATTGGGAATGCTTTAAAAAATGCAATTTGAATTTGAATGCAAGCAAGTAAAATAAAACGAAATTCAAAGAAATTCATTTAACTGTATTTTTCCGTTCCTTTACTAAATGTTTTTGAAAGACATCTCTTATACTCAAGATGCCATTCAGTTATAAAAAACTGGAAACAATATTAATATGTGAATATATAAATGCTTTTTCCATTTAAGTATTTTTAACATAGTTTTGTTTCAGTCTTTAATTCCAGTCGCGTGGACATCGCTCCTTCAGAAATTATGCTGATATGCCTGCTTTTTGTTGTTAAAGCACATTCTTAACTCTTATTCTCCCTGTGCCAACAGGTTACTGCTTAGTATTTTTTTTATATTATTAAGTGTTAATTCCCCCTTCAAAAAAAAAGGAAAGAAAGAAGGAAGGAATGAGGAGGAGGGAGGGAGGGAGAGAGAAAAAGAAAGAAAGAAAGAAAATGATCTTGGATTTTGGCTTTCAGACGTGATAGAGTCTTGCATCTGTTTTTCAAGCCCATGCACCCAAGGACTATCAAAAGTACATAAATCTTCCACATTTACATTTCATCCCCCTATCTCTTCATCTGGGCATTCCTCATTTTTTAGATGTGCGGCTTGGTGTCAAATTTATCATGGAGACCAGCTTTGAAACGAACAAAATCACAAACAAATGAAAGGAAGGATCGATTGCAAGTGTCTCCCAGAATGATGAACTGGCACTTTTGTGAAAAATCAATGGCTTCTCTCTCCACAGGTCTCATGTTATGCTTGTGACTTGCGAGCTCTCGTTGGCCTTAGTTAACCCTACATCTTTTCTCAAATTATGAATTTTAAACACTATGTTTGCCTTTTCTTATATTTCTCTTTCAATTTCAAATGCATGGCAATTTGATTTGTGCAGAAAGCCCCCAGCAGTAATAGCACATAGGATAAGCCATATAAGGGAGTGCAGCTGGATTTATTTACAATCATATTGACTTTGCCTGCCTTTATTTGTCTTGCTTTGTGTGGCACATGCTTATTGGCTGAATGTCTTAGAATTCTATTGATCTGCTATATATGTTGCATCTCTGTGGGCAAGCCTTTATTAACAGAATCCATAAAACAGGCACATGGCATTCCCACAGTGTGCTCAGATCTCCAGAATCTCTTTTTGTATCATTGAACATGAATACGTTATTGACTTCATTATAGATTAACATGTTTGCTAATTCTGTGTACTAATGTGATTGCACCTGAAATGAAAGACCCATTATGGTAATTTATTTTAGCTTGCCTGTTTAAAAACATCTTGACAGCATGCACATTGAGTTATGGATGGGATATCTTTGTAAGAGACAAAAGAAAGAGTCAGTGTGGTTTGAAGCTGACAAATAATGGTTCTGAGAAGATAGCAGATAACATAATGTACCTTTTTCTTTTGTGCAGCACTTTAGTAAAGTTCTTCAGTAAAAGTAAAAGTCCCAATTTGACAGCAGACATATCTCTGATTTTTGTATTTGTGTGTGTGCGCACACAAGAGAATTGAAAGAGAGAGAGTGAGAATCTGTAATGACGGTTTGCCTGTCAGTTATGTGAGATAGAGGGAAATCTTTGACAGCTTGAGAAAGTTCCTTCAGTTTCATCAGTGGTGGGAGAGCATGCTGTCACAAGGAAATCTACAGGCTGAAACAGGTATCCATCACAGAGAGAGAAAGAAGAGTAAGACGTGTGAAAATGTTATTTCCTATCTAAAACAATAGCAGAGGACACAAGAAAGGATTATCTGTTCATCTGTAATCTTTCAAACATCCTTCCATTATAGAGTTTGCAGGAAACAAAATTGGAAAAGGAAACATAGTTCTGTTTATATATAGCAGATTTGCAGTCCTGGTTTTGTCATAAAAGCAGTGCAGTTCCTGAATGCTAACCTGAAA
This sequence comes from Sinocyclocheilus anophthalmus, assembly GCA_018155175.1. Classification (NCBI taxonomy): domain Eukaryota; kingdom Metazoa; phylum Chordata; class Actinopteri; order Cypriniformes; family Cyprinidae; genus Sinocyclocheilus; species Sinocyclocheilus anophthalmus. Next base: position 199,754 of record JADLZN010011993.1, on the reverse strand, counting down.
ACTGAAACTCAGAACAGGCCTACAACAAACATAATTATTAGAAATACTTGGCTTAGTCTGAAGCAGTATTGAGGAGTACCAACGCATTAGCTCTTCTAATTTAACTACATTTTTCAGTAAAGTGATAGTATCTCAGATATTTTCAAAATAGTGAAACTTTTCCAGTAACAAGCTACCTTTTCCGACAAGCAGCAGTGTAGAGCACAGCCTTTTTTTTCTTTTCTTTTTTTTTTACATTGTACTGTAGGCTATATAGCCATTCAGTGTGTAGTCCTAAAACATGGAACAGAATTTTTTTCAGCTCTGGTAACATTTACAAATGATATTGCTCACTTAAAGAGATAGTTCATCCAAAAAAATCTGTTTATTCACCCTCATGTCATTCCAAACCTGTATGACGTTCTTTCTTATGTGGAACACAAAAGAAGACGGTTTAAAGAATCTCAGTGCTTAAGTATTTAGTTAGTATTTGTGTGAGTGTGTGTGTGTTTTGTTGAATGCAGATGAGTTTGTTTCTCATTGGAACAGATTTTAAGAAATTTTGCATTACATCACTTGCTCACTGATGGATTCTCTGCAGTGAATGGGTGCCATCAGAATGAAAGTCCAAACAGCCGATAAAAGCATCACAATAGTCCATAAGTAATCTACACGATTCCAGTGTGTGTTTGTAAGAAAAAAAATTGTTTAATAAAGATATATTTTTTAATACTGTTCTGGATTGTTTTCACTTGTAAATTATGTTTCATCTGTGCATATTTTTCTCCTGATTCAGACAAGACAACTTTTTTACTGAAGACGCACATTTGAAGTAAAAATGTTTTAATGATACGTTTTTTTTCTTATAAACATGCAACTTTTCACTTCAAAAGACATTTATTGATGGACTGGAGTCATGTGGATTACTTTGTGGAATGATGTTTTTATGAGCTGTTTTGATTCTCATTCTGATGGCACCCATTCATTGCAATGGATCCATTGGTGAGCAAGTGATGTGATGTAATGCTACCTTTCTCCAAATCTGTTCTGATGAAGAAAATCATTTATATCTTGGATGGTCTGAGGGTTAGTAAATTTCAGTTTTGGGGGGTTAACCACATTTGTTAGTAGCCTGTTGTGTTGCCAACATACTGTAACTTTCAAAAGAGTAGCTTGACTGTAGTCAAACTTGTTTCTTGGTTGTAGTTTGCATCTGGTCTGTAGATGCAGACATCCTACATTGAATAGTGCCACCATGACAAACCTGCAGATGTGTGAATCTGGAATTGCAAAATTACACAGGTATCAGGAGAACTAAATGCTGTAAAAATTGTAAACTTATTGTATGCTTTGAGCAACTATACTGAACCAATTATTATAGAGTTTTTTTTCCCAAGGTTGCAGTTTTTCTTAGTCGGCTGAAAATAATAAAACCATCTCCCTCTAGGGCAATGTAAACAGAGAACTCATAAAAAATTGCAAAGTGATTTACACTATCCAGCTTCTCAAAAAGAAATGGGTAGGATGATATTGTCCTTACACTGGGCAAATATCCATTTGGATTTACAAATTCCCTGAAGCAAGGTCCAAAGCTAATTAAAGCCATACAGTGTGAAAACAAATCAGGGGAAGATGAGTGTGTAAACAGAGGTCAGTGCTGCTTTATCAAACAAAGACAGTTAATTGGGTAAGAACTGTTCTGCTAACAAGTCACACAAGTTTTTCTCTTCTTGAACTCATTGTGAGACTTTATACAGTGTAAGGAGAACTGAAAGCACTTTTTATGTACTGCAGCATGATTCAAAAATAGACTACACTGTACTTGAACCTGATGTGGAAATATCCTGAAGTCAGTGACTATCAAGAACACTTTCTCTTTCAAAACCTGAGGCAGTTTTAGGTATTATGCGGTAGGTGCACTTCTGATGCATAGGCTGTTCCAAAAGGAAAGCAACTTAATGTTACCTCCTAAGATAGCTTGTTTTAGCCAAATTCAATAACATGCATCTTTCATAATCCCAGAATGCTCAGTGAAAACATAAACCCAAGATAATACATGAGCCAAGAGAAAGGCGGACCAAAAGTTTAAAAGTTTGTGTGTCTGTAAGGCTGTTTAATGTATTTGAAAGAAGACTCTTAGCCCATCAAGGCTGCATTTATTTAATTAAAAATACAGTAAAACAGCAGTATTGATTAATGTTATTACCATTAAAAACTAATATTTTCTATTTTATTCATTTTAAAATGTAGTTTATTCTTGTGATGGAAAAGCTGAGTTTTCAGCAGTCACTACTGCAGTCTTCAGTGTCACATGATCCTTCAGAAATCATTCTAATATGCTGATTTGTACAAGTATCTGTTTTTTATTACTATCAATGATGAAAACTGGATAAAATTTGTGTTGAAAGCATGATAAATTTTTTCAGGATCCTTTGATGAATAGAAACTTCAAAAGAGTAGCATTTATTTGACATAGAAATCTTTTATAACCGTATAAATGTCTTTACTTTTCATCAGTTTAATGCATCCTTGCTGAATAAAATTATTAATTTCTTTAAAAAATAAAGTAGTGTATTTCATTCTAAACTGAAAAGCACAAATAAAACATAGTTTAGTGCAAGTAAAAATTGATTCTTTCAATATTTGTGTGTACTCTTTTTTTGCTGCTAAGAGTATCACATCACTAATAATTCTATATTAAAATCAATTGTGTGTTGAGTCTTCTGTGCAGAGCCATTCCAAATTGCTCTCTTATGAGGTTCCATGATGGTTAAGATGCTGTGTTAGGACAAGGAAGATCACTATGTTTTGGAACAGAGCTCTTCTATTCAAATCACAATATTAATTAAATAAAATGAATGGCTCTTCATATCCACTTACATACAAGTCAAATATTCATAATTTCATTAATTTCTATAGCCATTATGTGTTTTTTATTAATCACTTAGAAAGTAATAGACTAATTCAGAACATACTCCGTAAATGAGACATACTGTAAATTGTAGCTTAATGATCAGCACCACGGACAGCTCCCTGCTCTCTTATATTTATTGTCTTAAATTATAATAGGTTTTACTGATATAATAAATCATTATAAGCTCACACACACTGAAGTATATAAATCTATAGTATCCACCAATTCCCTTAGGAAAAATAAATAAGCATTATTTTCTCCTTTGTCTTAAAAATACTCTCTTCACATCGTTATCGCATTCTCAAGTTCAGCTATATGTCCTAGTTAGTGGCAAGGTGCTGTACATGTACCTGTATGAGCATTGTTTAAAATCACAGCTCACTTATTATGCTCTTATTCACAGTTTGGCTCGTCTGTGGAGCCAGCAGTAGCACTTTAAATGAGGAACTCTGACCCTGCAGCTCAGGGTTATCTGTGCCTCTCAGCAATCAGCTCCACAACCTTATTTCCCAGTGCTGGCACACATTTACTCTCACCGCCGCTATTGTATAGAATCCTTCAATCTCTATTATAGGCCGACATATGTTGTTGTGTTTTTCTGCTAACATGTGCAAGTATTATTTTTTAGATCAAACCCTGAAGGTCGTGTTGGGTATGTTTCTGTTATGATTGGCATGTAGGAATATAGCATGTGAGGTTTATATACTTCTTGTAGCGATATGTTATATAGAGATTTATATAGAGATCAAAAGACCACAAATAAAAAAAAAATTTCACGGACTACAAAAATACATGAACTTTGTTACAAAACAAAGTGTGCTGTCTTGCCGCTTGCTGCACACAATGGAAGTTATATTCTAAGGCAGCGTCCTAAATGACATTGAACCTCATAAGTGACTTATTATAAGTGATTACTCCTTTTTTTTTTTTTTTTTTTTATTTAGTTTTTTATTTGTTGCAATGCAATGCAATGACCTGATGTGATGACCTGAAGGGTGAATGTGATATTGTGCCCGTAAGACTGGACTCTGTCGTGGCTGTCCTGACTTCATTCAAGAAATATAGATACTTGTTAGACAGCATTTTTCTTATAAGCTCTACATATGGTTGGTAATCTACTACATCTAATACAATCTAATACAGATGCATAATCCATGAGTTCTTACTGGAATTTTTACATCACTTTCTTGTCCATGCATGCAAATGGACAAGTTCCCATGCATCACTGGTGTGGTAATATATGTGCATAATGATGGCCGGTCCACTTTCATCTGAGCACATGAAGCCCACAGCTGCTCAGCTTATTAGCTCATTGAATTAGACCAATCATGAGCCAAATGGAGGAAAGACCGGACACAGTAACATGCAATGCTTATAAATCAGTCTTACTCTCTTTATGTAACATGGCGATTTCAGCTCTTCTTATTACCCAATTTATCCTGCCACAGTGTACTTTTTCACAGAAATTTAGGGTAAGATTTACTGAAGAAAAGAGGGAAAATTGATGATGGTCTTCCAAGGCAGGAAGCTTTTTTAGTTCCAGTGGAGGAATGCAGCCCCTTTAAAAGGAGGCCAGCTTTCTTTAAGGTGTTTTATCTCAAGTCCTTTGCGGGCGGGCAGCAACCGACAGAGCAAGCGGTCATCGAAAAGGGTTGTAGTGCTTCTCCCGACTCTCTACATGACTGGTGCCAGCTAAAGCCACCCTTTTGTCTCACCACTGACTGAGAACACACCATTAACAGAGCCACAGCTTGACAAGAAAAAATGAAGAGAGCTATTTTCTGTAGCCTCGAGTGCCAGGCTGAATAATGAGCAGACATTCTTTCCTCTCTTCCTCCTCCACGGATTCACTCCTCCTTGTGAGAGTCAGAGAAGAGTGTTTCTGTCTCTTCCCCCCTTTTTTTTCTTCTCGCTCTCTCTTCCTGTGCCCTAATCTATGACTTCTTTTCCTAGGAAACCAGGGCAGGAACAGACTGTGTGTGCACATCACATTCAACATCTTTGAGTGGTGAATTAGATAAATGTCTAGTGTTGTCTGATTTATGGATTTGAGGATCAGATATTTTGCATCCAGTATGTCACAAACATTTATTCTGGAATCAAAGTAGGTGTCTTACAATATAAGAATCTTGTTTTGTTTTCTAATGGAAAAAAAGGTAAAAAAAATAGCTTTAATGTCTCAAGTGTTTCTCATAGACAGCAAAATATGAAAGAAATCTCACTCCGGTGAGATTCACTCACTCAACAACATTTCAGATTGTGTTCAAATTGGCAAAGATACCCAAGTCTGCATTAAAAAAAAGTTGAAATTACTTGTACTGCCAACTAGATACAATGTTTACTTGCTGCTGTACATTTTTGAGTTGAATTGGGTGGAAATATTTATTCATTTTAATTAAAATAGTAGATTTCCATTAAGTGAATGAGCAATATTGTTATCCTCTGGGTGTATTGATGGAGTCTAGCGAGTATATAAGCACTTCAAAGGTTACAACACACATGTTCACACACACAAAGACACTAAGAGAAATAAAAGGGCATTAGTCAGATCCTATATTCTCGAAGTGGCTGTGTTCCCTGCAGACACCTCTTCCCCTACCCTTGAGTGCTAATAAAATGACGTGAGGACCCGTCTGCTGTGCAGGCAGTGTGAATTCACAGCCAGAGAGCAACCGATGAACCGCCATGGGTGTTTTTTCCTCACTTTGTTCGTATTAGATTCCGTGTACAGATGTCTGAGTGTGTTCAAATGTGAATTTGCTTTTGTGTCTGTGACTCGTGAATGCAGCTGTTCATCTCTTTCTCCTGTGTAAACATGTTGTTTGTGTTAATATTTGTCTCCGAATGAGTTTGGATACGAGCGTGCTCACATGAGGGAAAGGAAACTGCAGCAGTAATAGTTCAGCTGGCTGTTAGCTTAGGCATGGGGTTTGTGATATATGGTTATGGCCATTCATTGAGAGCCAATTAGGCCTCCTCTGTGTTTGAGCACTATGGAATCCCATAATGCACTACTCTCCAGAGCACCCACGGCTGCCTCCTCCAATGAATAAAGAACAGGAAATAGAATTCTCAACGGGAGGATTTGGTAGCTCATGTTTACTCACTCGTCACAGCAACAGTAAATGAGCAATGTTCTTCTCTTCTTTTTGTTTCATATAGATAACAAGCCATTTTCTATGGATCCACTGATCGTCATCTTCTCAAACCACAAGGCTCGTTCCTACAAGCACATCTGAGTCCTGCAAGCAGGTAATTTGTGTTTAATTTTCATTTTTGTCCATGCTTTTTTGTTCTTTTGAATTGGAGTCCAAACTTGTTCAGACCGCATTTGCTGTTAATCACACCACAACCTTCCTGCTTTAATCTGCCATTGTGATTTACAAAAGGAGGGGTGAGAAGAGAACAGAGGATCTGCTGTTATGCAGAATCAAGCACAGGCTTTTATCCTTTCAAACGGCAGCAACAATTGTAAGACAGTCTGACCTCTTTTCTGATGCTGATTAGTGTGGTATTTGAGCTGACGTTAAACATGGTGCTAAATTATGCTAAAAGGTAACAGAGAGATAAATGCACCGACAAGAGGCTCTTCATTCTGATTCACTTTATAAACTCCACGGTCGGGTTAAGTGGTGGACTCTACAGATATGCAGCGGTTTCCAGATAAGGTATTAGAATTAGAGTAAGAAATCTCTATCTATAGCAGCCATTAACTTGTCCATAAAAGCAGTTTTGTGAGATTTTGTCTTAGAGCAGGGCTGCCCAAACTCGGTCCTGGAGGGCCGATGTCCTGCAGAGTTTAGCTCCAACTTGCCTCAACACACCTGCCTGGTACTTTCTAGTTTGCCTGAAAACTTGATTAGCTGGTTCAGGTGTGTTAAAATAGCAATGGAGCTTAACTCTTCAGCAAGGCCCTCCAGTACCGAGTTGGGCCTTCCCTGTCCGTCAGAACATGTAATTTTAAAACTTGGCATCAAGTTCACGTGGCGTAAATGCTCATACCCAGAGCAATTCATTAGCCCGTAAATATGTTTATAGCCTGCCTTTTAAAGGACTTGCTAAAAATTTTAGGTTATGCTGGGAACTAAAAGATAATATAGTTTAAAAAATGCTGTTAGTGGTTGCTTCTTCTTTGAGGGGCCTTGTGGCGTCCTTGTTCGAAAAAGAGCAATCAACGGCCGAAATAAATAAAAAAGTGCTTTCACTCTACGTATTTCCCTATAGCGTAATAAAATGGACAAATTGTATAATTTTGTGTGTGTGTGTCACACTATAATGTGTGTAATAATCCAAAAGCCAGAGAAGACGACGAAGAAGAGTGTCAGTATCTTTTAATTCAAACTCTACACATTCACCTAGCACAAACATTCCGAGTCCGGAAATCAGAAAGAGACAGGGCAGAATAAATACACAGCAGTTAAGAGCTTAATTGATGAAGGGCAGGTGAAACAAATCAAATCAAGACACATGAGGAGAAACTAGGTCACAGACGACATAAACACATCAAAACCGTTACAAAGTGTGTGAAAGTGAAGTGACGTGTGGCCACGTATGGTGGCCCATTCTCGGAATTCGTGCCCTGCATTTAACCCATTCAAGTGCCCCCACAATCGATTGACATACACACACGCACCATGAACACACACCCGGAGCATAGATATATATTATGTGTGCGTAGATATGTATTATTATCATTATTATCTTCATTATTATAATGAGTATTATTTGTTTCATAAACCATAATAATATTTGTGATTTTTCTAACCATTATTAAGCCTTTTCTACATACAACTTTAATGCATATATTATTATTACTTATTAAAATACTAGTAACACCAAGATCAGGGTTTGATTAGAAGGGAACACACATTAGCAAAATGTATAAGTTGAATATGATTGCCTATAATAAAAGCATAGATAAAAGCATATGCCAAATGCATAATGCATGTAAGAACACTAGACTCCAAATTCTCAAAAAACATTCAGTTTGAATAAGGCTTTACACTTCTAGACATTAACAGTCCATTTTCATGAGATGCATATTCCACTATACTTTTAGTGAACAAAGACAGATTTCAAAACATGCATACATGCATACAGCAGGCTGCAAATGAGAACGAGCTGTGGTGGGCTAATGAATGATAGACACTTGAAACTGTGAAGAAGATGGTACGGATGTACAGCTGGCAGAGGCAAACACTGACGTGAGTGAATATTAAAGATTCATTCAAACAGCTGTTCCTTATCCAGGACAGCACGACCCACCACCATGTGCTCTGATTCTGAAACAGAAGAGTGCAGGAAGCAGGGGTGAAAATTTTATTAAAGCTCAGGGTATTACACAAGCAGCAGAGTCAGCCGAGAGATCTGTCTGCGCACTGTCTTCAGTGATTGAAGGGTTTACCTCATAATGAAAAACATGAAATCCATGGATTGAGAGTTGAAAACTATGACAGCGGCATTTCAAGATTCTGTGCTTGAATCTGACACACAGTAAAGTTCAGGCTAAAATTTAGCATGAACTGAGGATGAACAGAAATACCATATTTGTGTCTCTACAGTTTTCCTCTTCCTGCTTTATAGTTTGATTATTTAGCCAGATATTTACTTTGGAAAAAGTCCCGTAAAATACAGCTCCTTAATTATCATTATCAAGTCACTCTTAGGCAGAGGCGGACAAAGTACACAACTCCATTACTTGAGTGAAAGTACAGATACTGCTGGTCAAATATTACTCCATTACAAGTAAAAGTTGTAAAGACTTTTAAGATTTTTACTTAAGTAAAAGTACAGAAGTACTTGCTTTTAAAAGTACTTAAGTACCAAAAGTAAATTTCCTTTTTTATGTCAATGCACTGTTTTATTGTTGTACGTAATACTAAATACTTAAGCTTTTAGAATGTTAAAAACCTATGGTGGAAAAAATACCCTCTACCCCCCCCCACAAAAGCAGGATGGTAGTGATCTCACAGTTCTGACAGTGTGTGCACACATCTATGTGTAGCCATTCATCCACATTTGAACAGAGTGGACCGTGAAATCCAGTGAAATTTAAATCAAACCCAGCAACACAACTGTAGCTGTATAACTTTACAACAGCAACACTGCTTTAACAAAAAAGCAAAACAGCAAGACTTATTTGACATCAAAACAAACATTTTTAAAATGCCGTCTAATCGCTCTTGCTGTACTTTGATGTCACTCACAGAACAGTCTGTGCAGTGCTGCTGCAAGTCCAACACCTTTTGTGTTTTATTATGAGACGCACAACAGTTCTTCTGTGACTTTATATGTAATATTTTCACTTACACAATTAAGCAAAATCAGACAATATTGTGTCTAATATATACCACAATATTAATTTATTATTATTGAATTGTTGTAAATAAATATCACATTTGGAACTGGTCAGTGTTCAAAAAATGCTGGGAAATCACTTCATGTAGCCCTACAAGAGTGATTACTGATAAACTGTCTGAAAAAAGACAGTTTTTAGAGAAGAAAGAAATCACCCACTGACTTTCAAAGCTGCTAACGACTTTCTACTTCGAGGACCTTCATAGAAATGTAGTGGAGTGAAAAGTACAATATTTGTCTTTCAAATGTAGTGAAGTTAAAGTCATAAGTTCCCAGAAAAAATAATACTCAAATAAAGTACAGATACTCAAAAAGTGTACTTAAGTACAATACTCAAGTAAATGTACTTAGTTACTGTCCGCCTCTGCTCTTAGGACTAATTCTCTAATGCCTTTTGCTCTAAATGCTCAGGAGTGTTATTAGCCAGTTTTTTTTTTAATAATTGCTTTTCTTCAGTAATTCCCAAGTTAGTATCAGTTTTCTTATGTAAGTGGTCTTGGCTTCATTTAGGTGAGCATAGGGTGTTTTATATGTTAAACTGTAACCACAAGTTCTCAGTTCATTGTCAGTGGGACAAAGCTTGCCAAACTAGCAAACATAGAGATACAAGATATAAAAAGAGATGTTTTGAAGAATGTGTCAGTGTTTTTTATCCATTTAATGTTGTTTTGGACTCCTTTGACTTTTATTGAATGGACAAAAACAGTTGAACAATTCCTCAAAATATCTTGTTTTTTCTCATAGAAGTAAGTCATACAGGTTTGGAAGGATATGAGGGTCAGTAAATATGACACTTTTCCTTTAATATCATGATTGGAAATTTAAAATCTGTTGTGAATGCTAATATTTGATATTTTAGCTGAAAATGTTCTCAAAAATATTGACAGAAATACTTTTTTAGAAGCTTTTTTTCAAACGATGTCAACATTTATACCGCTCAACCAAGCTCTATTTTCTCAGAGTGGTTGAAAGTACAAGCTAACTTGAAAATAGCTAACAGTCAACAATGATTTTCCCTCTCCTCTATAATATTTTCATAACAAATCAAACAGCTTTTATGTGGTTACTTCAGAGAAGTCTAAGATTGCTCTAGTACTCTATGAGGCATTCACTACAATGAATAAGCGAGCAATTTGCAGATTACTGTCTGGCTGCCAATCAAATTTGAGTTGTTTCATTAATTTGGTTAATTTTATTAGCTATCACTTACTGTACATACAGAACACAATTTTTTACATTAGTCATCTCATTCAGAGCAGCATGTTTCCATTTGCTAGCAGTTAGCTAACGCAGTAGAAGTAGTGTATGGAAAAAGCTTGTGCACAAAAAAGGTGGCAAGATGGCAAACAGACGTCACTTGTCACGAACTGTGTAAAATTAATCATCTTCTCATCCTCGTCATCATCTTTTCAAAATCATGTCATTTGAAATATTTATTTTTTCTGTTAAATGCAAAAGGAGACATTTAGCACAATGCTTAGATTACTGGTTTGAATTAAATTAAATGTTATTCACTGAGTATTGTTATTCACTGAAAATATTGCCTTCTGCCCTTTTGAACAACACAAGGGTGAGTAGATGATGGCATTTTCGTTTTTGCGTGATCTATTCCTTTAATGGTCTTGCAGAGTAACATTTACCCTCATAAAATTACAAAATGACCAAATTCAGCATTGCGCATCTTCTGATGTCTGAAACAATATGCCCCTTTTTGCCAACATAAAACTGACTTGCTGATAGCTTTTCTCAGACTTTACCGGATATAATAATTTCCTGGAAGAAATATGTTGTCCTTTATCCCTAGACCTTGGTGAAAGGAAAATGCTTTTATCTGTCAGCAACACAAAACACATACCTTCCTTGCAGAATCTCAGCCACGCAAAATAATCAGCCAAGCAGGAGAGCTAATCCCGCTGGAAATCACGGTAATAAGCCCACCGTCCCCTTTTGAAATAACAGCTGCTTATGTTTTTCTAATGGAGAAGCGCCATCACAAGCCGTCACTTCTCGTTCATCAGCAGCTGTTAGCTGTGACTGGAGGTGCTGAGAGAAATCGGCATAATATTTGTGTGCTGTGTGCAGAACCAGGCCATGATCCTGCAGAAATGATGCTCCTGTCTCGTCACCCTCACACCTGGATTTTGAGGCGAGGGCAAGGGGCCTGGGTCGGCTTAATAGTGACAACTCTCATGCTGATGATTCTGAGGTGATACATGTGATACGCACCATCTGCCGAGGGGTCAGTGTGCCCTGACAGGGCCTGTTTGAAACATGAACGTGTGTCTCCATGTGTCAGAACGAGCGCTTGCATCCCTCAGGCTAATTTGAGACTGGAAGACAGACAGACATATTCTCATCTGCCATTTTTTCTCTGTGCAGCCTAGTCGATAATATATGTTGTTGTGTTGTTATTTTTGTCTTCAGCAGAGATGATTTTCTTACATGTCACTGAGTGCATTAAAGGGAATGAAAAATGAAAATTCTGTCATCATATACTCACCCTCATAGTGCTAAACATGACTTTCTTTTGTCTGCGGAGCACAAAAGATGTTATTTTGAAGAATCTCAGTGTTTTTGTCCATTCGGTGTTGTTTTGTTTAAAAAAAAAAGCTAATTTGTGACTTTTTATCTCACAATTCGGACTTTCTTTCTTGCAATTGTGAGAAAAAAGTCAGAATTGCAAGATATAAAGTCACAATTATTAGAAAAAAAAGTCAGAATTGCAAAATATAATCTCAGAATTCGGTAACACTTTCTTGAATCCCGATTTATAATACATTATAAAGTATGCAAAAGGCATTATATGATGCAAGCATTATAAAAAACCTTATAAATGTTGTTCCTCTCATGAATAGTCAGTAAGTAAAGTTTTTTATATATAATAATATTTCACTTATTTTGGTTAAGCTTAATATATGATGATTATAACACAATTAACACGTTTTCATCCACCTTTATACAATGGTTATCTTTCTCATAGTGATGTATTATAAGCTATATCTTTCCATTATTTCCTTAGGCTCCTTTACTTAAACTCAAAGACCATTTACAAAGTAGTAATAATATAATAATCATGTATTAATAAAAATTTATCTCAAACAGCCATAAATCAGATCCAGTGCATGTGTTAATATGACCATTGGCGTTGAACTAGTTTTATTGTAATATCATTATTTGATGGTCCCCTTTAACAGCGTTGATAAGTAACCTGCAACTACATATCAACTAAGTTTCTTAGAGTATGTAGTATGTCTCTACGTAATATATCAACACTATTTCGATGGTCAACCAACATATAAACTGATTATAATGTATTTGCAAGACTCAACTACTCTACCATACTAATTATACCATCTTGGGATACTATACTCTAATGAGCTTTATTTGGCATGTAGTTGCCAAATTGCTTATAGTCGATCTCTGATTAAGACCATCAAAATAAAATGTACAACCATATTAACATGGCATTTTTTTCGAGTTGGCGTATTAAGCTCACATCAATTAAGTTAGCCTTACTCCACTAGAAAAAAAGAAAACACTCAAATAACACTCCCATCTAAACCACTCACAAGCTGTACGAAGAACGTACAGATCTTAAATAAACATTGTCAAGATATGATACAGTCCATTATACTATAAATTTAGTAGATTTAATATGGTGTTCATTGTTTGTTATAAATAATCATACTCTTAAACTTATAACCACAAATACGTAAGTATTATGATGTATTATAATTGTTGTTATGATTATTCTTGAGTTGATATAACATATTATACGTTTTTTTTTATAATACATTATGCATTCATTATAAATGCCTTAAGAACACGCTTATAATGTATTATAAATACTGGCTTCATAGAAAGTGTTACCCAGAATTCTGACATCTTTCTTGGAATTCCGAGTTTATATCTGATAATTCGTATTCTGTCTTACTTTTATGATTATTAAAAGGGTCATATTATCGATTTCAATTTTTCCTTTGCTCTTTGAAGTTTACAACAATCTCTGTGCATAAGAATATCGTAAAGGTGCAAGACTAAGTCTCAAATCCAAGAGAAGATTCCTTTAATAAATTAAGAGGCACCCGCCTACCTAACGGCGCGTTCTAAACACAGCCCCCACTGTCTAACTCACGATGTGGGAAGATTGCATACGCCCCGCCCAAATGTTCACCACAAAGAAAGAAGGCGTAACTTTTTTATTCTCGCTGTAGTATTGTTGTTCCCGCCATGTCGTGAAGGCGCTGTGTGTTTCGGCCGTTCTCAACCCTCCGGCTGTTCCTCACTCTAGCCCGCCCACCGCCGCTCACTCAAGTCCGGCCTCCGCTCACTCTAGCCTCCACCGCCCGCTTCCGCTCACTCAGCCCCGCCGTGTGTGACCGTGTTTTTCGTTGTGAAAGCAAACTACTTTGTTTGGACTTCCAAAAAAGGACACAACTAGAAATAAGTGGTTAAATTGTATTTACAACACTGTTACACAACACTTCAACCCAAATATTCAGATGTTTCCAGCACATTGATGGAGGACTGTTTCCTGATCCTGGAAGAGTTGACTACAATGCTGGCTGTTTTGACTCACAGACTGTAAGTACGTGTTTCATATTTAAAGGATTTGCCACTGAAGATTCAAACACGAGTTTTTGAGCAGTGTAGAGTAGGGCTTGTTGTTTGTTCTTTCTCCGATCACAAATGCAGACATGGTTTTTATGTTTACGCGGCGTGATGCAATGCAACGCGTTAAAAGACAGTATATGTCATTATAATCCGTCATTATGTCCCCACTGGTGCAACAAATGCCTCGTTTTAGAATGGGTTTTTAATGTTTTTGTCTCGTCGCTCTAGCCGGACAGGGCATCACAGTATGGGAATAGTGTAACATTTCCGTCACACGCTTGAGGTATTCGGCCAAATGACAACGCACTGGATAGCTGGCCAATCAGACACCCCCTCTCTTTTTCAGACCGATGGCTTTGTAAAAATCTACGCGTTTCAAAAAGACGGGGCATAGAGGAGAAACAATAAATGTACAGTATATGGAAAATGTGTTTTTGAAACCTAAACTGCATAAACACATTCATTACACCAAATACACCAAATAATGTTCTTTTTTAACAATGTCATATGACCCCTTTAGTCTTTGTGGAGGAAACAAGCTTCCATACCATTGACATTCATTGTATGAGGAAAAATATTTGAAGCATTTTATATATATATATTGTTGCGAATTTAGCTCACGACAGGAAATATGAATAATTAACCATAACTAGTTATAATTAACTATTCATATTTTAGATCCGCTGTAGATATTTGGCTTACCTCTCAGGGTCAACTGTCTTGTCATTTCTAAGAACGTTAATTTCCTGGTTATAGGAAATAACTTTCTTACTGTACAATTCTACAAAGCTTGTAGCGTAAATCTGCATTATTAGTGACTCCGGTTATGAGCAAACAATGAACACGTCAAGTGTGATGCAAGTAAGGTTTTATTAACTACATATACACTTAAACTAGTCTAACATACTACGTAAACACTTAAACTAGTCTAACATACTACATAAACACTTAAACTGGTCTAACATCCTACATACACACATAAACTGGTCTAACATCCTACATAAACACATAAACTGGTCTAACATACACATACACACACACACACATACAGTTGGTATAGGAAAGGGTTAAAACTTAACTCAGTACAGAGAAGAGAAATAATGAATGACAAGTTATTGAACCATTTGCATATTCAGCAGATTTACGCCTGATGGAAACATCAGATTCTTAGTTCAAACGCCTTTGTAAAAAGGTGCTTTATGATACTTAATGTATCAATTAATAATACTAAGTTTGATACTTAGCGAGTCTCGGCGTTCTGAAAGAGATTCCTGATGCAAATCTTAAGGCCCGAGATCTTGCTGAAATTAGTTGATTAAAAGAACCAGTTTGAGTCAGAGAATTTTTGGTGAATGGAAAATTCAAGGCCGAAAGGCCTGGCACAATGCCTTGGTATCCTGAAGCGTTTTCTCACAACTTCATCTTAGCATCCGACCGAACCACCGACTGGGCGGGTCACATGAAGTGTGGCCTTTAAGGTCGGAGAAGATCTCCGCCTTTCAAGATGGGTTTGTCCAATGAGCAAAATGGAATTTCCTAGCGGGAGGTGGCAATTGCTGGAGGGTTTCCGACCTTTGTGTGGAAACATGGACTTAGTATCTGGAACTTGAATCGAAAATAATAAAGGTTCTCAGGGCACTAATATATTTGCCTATGTACCACCATATAATATACAAGCTTGTTTCGATCATAAGAAGGAGAATTCATAGATACTAAACACGGTATATTTAAGGTTATATGAATATGTTTTAGCGTAAGCATGATAAAAGAGCTATATACAACAGATTAATACAAACAGCAATAATATACACTGGCCTGCAGAATATGTGTGTCGTTCAAAATACAGGTTTCCTATGAATTCATTAGTAAAAAGTCCATTGCTGCTCTGTCCTATTCTATGGGGACAAAGAGTGGGTTATCCTACTCTCATTCCTGGGGGGTCATAAAACCAGTGATATTATGATTAGTTGTCATGGTGACCAGAGTGCCTGGTGTTCAGCAAAATCCTGGCATCCAGTTTATTGGGTTAGGGGACTGTGACGATTTGTTAATCTAATGAATATTTGATTTGTTAAATCAAATAAAAATTAATGTGTCAGATTGGTCGAGACACTACAATATAGATATCTATATATAATTAATATATATTATTATATATTATATATCTATATAATATTATTTTATTCCACAGAAAGAATTCATAGAATTTGGTAACACATAGGATCTAATGGGAAAGTTCTCAAATATGTTGAGAAGAAATGCTTTTTTATGATCTTGTTTTCATCCTCATAGATATAGATTAATATAATAATTACAGTGAGTGTACAAGCCAGCTTGAAAATACTAGCTAACAGTCTACAATTAAGTTTGCTTTCCTCTTTGGGTAATTTGAGAAGCCACAGGGTGTCTGTCTGCACAATTAAAACCTGGACAAAAGTTAATAAGCAAATTTGTTTTAGTGTTTTATCGATGGAGTGTTCGTGAAGTCAATCCAGAGCAGCTCCGTCTCATAAATGATTACATTGTTTAGCATTTTGTACGGTTTAATGTAATGCAATGGAAGGATCCAAACAGTGCTCCTTGAGCTCACATGCAACTGCGTAGGCCAGCGCTAAAGCAACCTCCATTCCACTATAGGCCAGTTTTAGTGCAAACATCCTAACAAGAGCTTTGTCTGACCTCGTTCCCCTGTTGTTTTGCAGCGAGTTTGACTCAGCTCTGCTGATGTCATTGAGTTTTCCTCAAACAGTGAGGCACGGAGAAGACAGGAGGAGACAGCAGAGAAAATAAGAAGCAAAGAAATCCCACGTGGCGTCATTTCACTTTTCAAACCGATTAGTCATGCTCGCTGCCCTCTGCTTGGAAAGAGTCAGAGAAAGAGCGAGATTAATGCAGATCATCTGTCATCACCTGGCAGCAGATCAAAAGATCTCATTGGCAGACAGCATTCGAACATCCACTGGAGCTGCTTTTTTCTCACTTGGATCTGTAGAGGCAGTTTCTCATGCACTGGGTATTGGATTTAGGTGTGTAGGGAGAAAGGAGAGAGGTGTGAAATGGCACTAGCATTCCTTGGAAAATTTTAAGCAAAAAGAGCGTGATGTTGAGACACACTTATGATTTAAGACATCAGGGAATACATTTCATGGCATGCCGAATGTAGATCCCAGAGCAGGGGATTTGGGCAGAATTTGAGCGGGGTACCAGGGTAAGGAGACGAAGGAGAGAAATTCGTATTCTTCAGAAGAGCGAGAGAGACTCTTGTTCTTTGTTGCGAGAGCTGTACCCCAAGGCTTGTTGCTGTGCTGATGGAGAGGAAGCAGGTCCCTGTGTTGTGCTGCTGCGTTTTCACTCCTTTTTTGTCTTGTTATGCATTTATTTTCAATTTTCTTCTCTTCATTCACCTTGCAAAGAGAATTGCCTAAGTGTTTTTCAGGTCACAATTAAAAGTTTGTTTCACAGTTCAGTGAATCTTTTTACAGGCAGGTATTTAACATAATTGCCAATTCAGAAATCAGCTCTGGCATCCTCAAATGTTTAATTTTAAGAACTAATGCTATACTCAAATATAGTAGCATTATGTATATAACTGTTACAGTAAACTGTTTCTGTTTGCATATGGCAAGAAATTCCCAGTAGGAATAGTTTCCCCAGAAATAATAATTCTGTCATGATGTCGTTCCAAACCAGAATGGAATACACACACACACACACATCAGCTCCAAAAAGGACAAAGAAAAGCAACTTAAAAGTGTTCAATACTGTATTTTAAGTCTTCTAAAGTCATATGACAGCTTTGTGTGAGGAACCAAATTAAATTTAAGTCATTATTCACTGAAAATCACCTTTGCTGTGACTCAGAATTCAAATTTGGCTTTGAGAATGTGACATTTGGTTATGAAACCAAATGATGTCCTTGATGTCTAACCTGCTCCACAGACAACATATTTGTTTTGAGAAGTAATTTTATTAGTGACTAATAACTTAAATGTTAGTAGTTTGTCATGACATGAGGGTTAGTAAAAAATGACAGAAATCATGACGTTTTTGGTTGAACTGCTTCTCATTTTGGCAAAGTAAAAATATTTTCCCTTTTGTTTCTTTTGAGCGTATTTGCTTAATTTGTTTATTGCACAAATGGAGCCATCTCAGAGGAAACACGGTTTA
Organism: Sinocyclocheilus anophthalmus; assembly: GCA_018155175.1. Lineage (NCBI taxonomy): Eukaryota > Metazoa > Chordata > Actinopteri > Cypriniformes > Cyprinidae > Sinocyclocheilus > Sinocyclocheilus anophthalmus. Next base: position 181,723 of record JADLZN010011993.1, on the reverse strand, counting down.
AAGTCATTTGGCCTAACCTTACACTGACATTCAAATCTGTATGCTGGAAAATGCATACACCTGACTAGCAAGAGTGCCTCGTATGATGCGACTGCACCCTGTCTCACCTCTATCTGCAAAAGTAATTATGGCAAATCACCGAGCAATGGCACACTGGATTGGAGAGAAAGCAGCCAATAAAGGTCATGAAAAAAAACACATCTCTCTTGATATGAAGGAGAGGGTACATTTTCCAGTGGAGTGCTGATGCTCAAGGCCAGGAATTCTCCTTTACCTCGCCGGTCCCCCAGCAAATTCTGTTCCTCTGCACAAAACCCTAAAATTCCCCTGAGATGAGACATGGCATGAAGTGAAAGACAGAGCTTCAGCGAGGATCATGGGGTGAGAGAAAGGTTTCTGAAACATTGTGGAAAGAGCATGGAAGCAAGTGAGAGGTGAGAAAGGGAAAGGTTGAAATTGTAAGGGAGACTGTGTGTATTTCTGTGTGTGTTAGAGGTGAGAAAAGAGACAAACTGTCAGGTTTGGTGAAACAAAAGCTGTAAGGGTATGTGCAGCAATGAAACGAGTAGCCCTACAAATTATAATAATGATTGTTTAATCAGAATAGTGATTTAATTTAGATGAGTTAATATGGAGTTTCCTACATTCATTTTATTACTTGATTAACGTAGTATTTGTCAACCCCGGGGGTCCACAGACACCTAGTGTTCTGTGGTGTAATTGCAAGGTTCTGTCGAATCATTTAAATATATATATATATATATATATCTGATACCATAAATGTCATGAATCTATTAGTACAGTAGTTCTCAACCTGGAGACCTTAGCAAAAGAGACTCATTCAGTGACTGTAACTGGAGGGAGCATACACTTGTAGAAGTGTTGTGAGGTAAGGGTGTGCGGTTGCAGTGGCAGCTTTGAAAGCCAGTATCAAAGCCTTAAATTTGATTCTGGCAGTGACTGTGGAGTAAATCAGGAGAGGTGTGAAGTGGGTCCTCTTTGACTGATTGAAGACTAGACATGCTGCTGTGTTCTGGATCATCTGTAGAGGCTTCGTCATGCTGACTGGAAGGCCGGCCAATAGAGATCAGCATATATTAGATGTGTTTATATATATTTTAAATTGACCACTTAAGGTGTACAAAAATGTCATATGTCATAATATACTAATACTTTTCAATTCAATTCAATTCAAGCTTATTTGTATAGCGCTTTTCATGATACAAATCGTTGCAAAGCAACTTTACAGAAAATTAAAATTTCTACATTACATTTAGGAGTAGCTTATCAGTGGTGACTGTCAATTAATGTACATATGGCAGAAATGTACGGAAAAATCAATTAAAGACGTAATCAAACAGATGATGAACACTATTAAGTTGTTAACTGTAAGTTGTTTCAGGGTTGGCATCATCTGAGGTTCTCTGAGGGGTTGGCATCATCTCTTCTCAGGTGTTCTGGATCCAGACTGAAGCTTGTGTAAATCCTAGTTACCACGGGATGTCAATACTGTGGCAAAAACAGAGAAACAAATAGAGACATAATTAGCGTAGCTGCTGTTCCAACCAAGCAAAATGTATTTGTTTAACCCAAACTAAAGAATAATAATGTGCATTTGATCAGATATAACTGCAGTACAAGATTATGAGATGCATTATTTGAATGCTTGGCCAAAGAGATGTGTCTTTAATCTAGATTTAAACAGAGAGAGCGTGTCTGAACCCCGAACGTTATCAGGAAGGCTATTCCAGAGTTTGGGAGCCAAATATGAAAAAGCTCTACCTCCTTTAGTGGACTTTGATAGGTACTACCAAAAGTCCAGAGTTTTGCGACTTTAGGGAGCGTGATGGATTGTAGCGTGGTAGAAGACTAGTTAGGTACGCAGGAGCTAACTCATTAAGGACCTTGTAGGTAAGTAATAATATTTTGTGAGCTAGGACTTAACTTAGGTAGCCAGTGCAGAGACTGTAAATTGGGGTAATATGATCATATTTTTTGACCTGGTAAGGACTCTAGCTGCTGTATTTTGGACTACCTGTAGCTTGTTTATTGAAGATGCAGGACAACCACCTAGCAGTGCATTACAAACTTTTATGACATATGTATGATGGCCTACAGCATAAAGGGCCATGTAGCCAAATAGTGGGATGTTTTTCACAGGTTTTGCCGTAGAATTGGGTTTGATTTGCTTCAAATTGCCTTCATGATATAAATAAGCATATTCTGTTTGGCAGTGGCTTGATTATAATTGAATAAATGAAGGAAATTCTAAAAAAATATATAAAAAATTTTGAGGATCATTTGATTAAAGTACTCTTATACAGTGTAACATGAATAGATTTGTCTGTAGTACAAATGGCTTTGAATAATATCATGAACTTGAGTATTGCCTTTTATTAGGCAAAAACTTTTCTTCATTGCATTGATCATTTTAGAAGAGAATTCTGGTTTTGCTAGGCCACAGCACACAGTCACAGTGAGTCTGTCTCTACTCTGACCTCTGGCATCTACTGGATGTTGACCTTCATAGTGTGGGGATTGACCAGGCAAGCTGCCCAAAACCATCCGGCTGCCGGCTGGCCCTTTCCCAAGGAGACTCGATCCAACGGATTATCCACCCAAGCTCCAGCACCGGCCAGCCCTTCAGATGCAATGACTGGGAAAAAAACAACCTTTTCTTGCTATGGGCCAGTCTTAGGGATTGATTGTTTAAATGAAGTGCTCCCGGGGGTGAGCCTTTAGAAAGTAGGGCTCATAGACTGATGGAAGACACAAATTTAGCCAACTGTTTAAATACGAAACTAGAGGTTTTGGAATACATCAATCAAACTGTAGTTTTACACTAACCAATAATAGCGCTAGGGACCTTAAATGAAATATCATAATTCTACATTCAGGTTGTTTAAACCTGTATGACTTTCTTTTTTTTTTTTTAAACAAAAGGCGATATTTTTTAGATGTCAGTGTTGTATTAGACCCCTCTGACTTTCACTGTGATCAAAAACTTTAAATATTCTTCAAAATGTCTTTTATGTTCTGCAGAATAAAGAAAGTCAAACAAGTTTGGAACAAAATGAGGGCGAGTAGTAGTAAAGAGACATATATGTGTCAGGATTGGAACCTGTTTTGCATTGCTTCAAAGGGGTTTTTACTGTTTTGCCTTATTGATATGTTCCTGTCATCGTTAGTTTGATTTATGTTCCATGATGTCAACTTGGTTCCCCAATCATCCACGGGATTAAGTCTAGTCGTTACGTTTGTGTTTGTCAGGTATTCTCGTCTCTATGTGTGTTTGGATCAAGCTCCCATGTGGATTATATCTGGTTCCGATTAAAGACTGTTAAACGTTTCCTTGTGACTCCAATATGTTCCCTCAACAGCGTAGCGTGACAGAAGACCTTATCAAAACAGTAACGTCCGTGGGTATACCCATTTGTTTCCTATTTGTCCCAGTGTCTTTTTCCGTTGTTCCCATGGATGGCACTCTTTCGCCCAGAATATCTACTCCTCCTGCGGAAGCAGGGGGAGAGATCGCTCGAGTACATACTAGATGTTCAAGCTGCTCACTAACACCACCGATACCTGACGACGCGCTATGTGCGTTCTACGACGACGTTAAACCACCCGCCAGGTGAGAGCGCCGTCGTTCAAGCTGTCTTCGAGCAGATTTCACCGGTAGGGGAATGGATTTCTGGGGAGAAAAACGGCCACGAGGGAGAAAGAAGCGGACGGGGTGGCGGTGAGACGGAAGAGGAGCTCCGCCCCCCGACGGGACTGAGGGTGAGGACGTAGGCGAGCGATAGTGCCACACGAAGTGGAGAGGGCTCCAGTCCCGAATCCAGGCCAAAGAGCGCCCTCCAGTGTCCGCTCCTAGAAAGCGCCCTCAAGTGCTAAGCTCCTAGTAAGGCTCAGGTCCATCCTATGAGTGCCATCCTGTCCCGTGTTCAGCCTAGAGGGGCTTCGATCCAGATTAAGCCCGAATGCCCGGAGATCAAACTGACCGCATCTCCAACCACTCCTGCATCCTCCACAGCTGTCGTCTGGCAGCCTCCTCTGCTCGCCTCAGCCACATCCATTACGTGCGAGCTCCGTGGGTTGCCATCCTCCAGCCTCACCATTAAGCGGAGAATCCCTCATCTCCAGCCTCCGAGGCCAGGAATAAGCCCGGCCAGTAGACCCAGCGGCTCCACCTCGGCTCTTAGCTCCCTCACCTCCACTTCATCTGTCGATCAGGCAGTCATGGGCTTCCTCATCCCTCCCAGCCTCACCTTGGTCAGGAGTCAACCCGCCATCGCATCAGGACTCCGCTATACGGATGAACCTCGTCGTCGTCCACAGGCTCCGTTGAGCTCATTCATCCGCAAGCTCCACTTGGTCCGCAGTCGATACGGATCTGACGCTGGAATCTCGCTCCACCTAGGTCGCCAGGACCTTGCGCACCAGGACCCCCCGGTCCTCGCGGCATCCCCATGGATCGGGGTGTGGCTCTCCGTCTCCGTACCCCGCTGCCGTTGATCGGCCCCCTGGAATCTTCGGCCATTACCCTTCATGGCTACTCCTCCGTTGGAATCAAGTGTGTTGCCATCATGGCTATGGCCGGGGCCTGCTGGTCCTCCGGCTCCGGGACCGCCTGTCTCCTCCTGGCTCCTTCCTACTTGTTGCCTCCCTGGTCTCTGTCTGCCGGCCCTCTCCCGGGTGTCCAGCCTTCTCCCTAGCTTCAACCTATGCCTCCCTCTGTTGTTGCCTTTTGGTGCGAGGACGCACCTTCCGGGAGGACCTGTTTTGTCATGTGTTTCAGTTCCTGTTTTGCCTTATTTGGTCATGTTCCTGTCCTCGTTTGATTATGTTCCATTGATGTCACCCGTGTTCCCCAATCATCCCCGGTATAAAAGTCCTAGTGTGTTCAGTTTGTGTTTGTCAGGTCTACTCCTTCTCTACGTGTGTTGGCTCAAAGTCCCATTGTGGGTTATCTCCTGTGTTTCTTGATTAAAGACTGTTAAACGTTTCCTCGTGACTCCAGCGTGTTCCCTCAATAGCGTAGTGTGACAATATGGTTAAACTATTAACTTTTTTTGGTTAAACTATCCCTTTAAAGATGCTTTCAGTATCTGGGAATAAATAAAAACCAGTACTAGTTATGTCTAGATAGATTTGCTGGTCAGGAGTGATAAGTTTATTCAGATTTGAAGGGAAATTGTATTTTAATTGGTTTTGAACAAAATATTAATATTTAATTTAGATTAAATGTACTTAGTTTTGCAGAAATGTAAAGAAGGGCCCTCTAGAGCTTGAAACTCCTTAGGGAATTTTAATGAGCTACCCAGACCACACTAAAACACGAAAGCCTATCAATCTATAAATTATATCAATTATAGCCTCAAAATTTGCATTTCAAAATCTGTTTTCAATAGCACATTAAAAATCTTCCTCAGATGTGCAAATCAGCTGATGCTAATAGATTCTGAAGTATATCTAATTAAGATAATGAGAGCTTTGATGTCCCATGTCAGAAAGTACAACTCCGCAGCTGAGCAACTATATGCATAAAAAAAACAGCCAATCCATCTCCCCATGAAAACAAGTCCTTGTGCAGCTCTTTTCCCCTACCTTCAACTTAGTTTCTTCAGGGAAAGTGAGAAAGGTTTGTTTCAGAGAAAGAGGTCATGACTACAGCTCCTCTCCATATTCATTTGACCTCTCTTTCTTTATATACGACTGAGAGAGTGCTGCTACTGTACAATGAATATGCAATAGCCCCGCCTCACACGCTGGACTGTCCTTCATGGATGATAAACAGACTGCAGAAATTAATTTACATTTGTATTGACAAGAGATTTCTCCAATTTAATCACCTTATTTTCTCATTTGTAGCTTTACTCAAAGTCAGCCTACGTTTCACTGCTTTTTTTCTTTTCTTCCAAGCTGGCCCATTTCCATTTAAACTGAATAGGACACACGTCTTAATGTGACAGATATTTTTTAAATGGATGTGATGGCTTGAACAAATCTCAGCATCATTGGGAGTTCAGAAGAAATGCTGGCGCCACACTTTTTCTATTTGTTTTGTAATCCAGGTGGGTTTATGTGTTTTCAATTAGCTGAATTTGAATTTTTCATCTATGTAATGCTATATTTGCCTGAAAGTGTCTTGGAACTCAAGTGTGACCGTTTTGACTGTCATGTGCATCAATACCATTAAAGTGTGTGATTTCTGAATCATTAGCATAGCCAGGTGACTGTTTTCAAGCAGGTTTCCCCTGAATACACACCCTGTCTTCCATTGGTCAAGCCAAACAGATAGCCCTGCCCCAAACTCATGCCATTGGTTGAGCCACTGTTGCTATGTTGCCTGCAGTGTTTACACTTTTTATGGTGCATGAATCTACAAATGGCTTATTTACAGTTATCTGCAACTGAAATGGCAGATAGTATCATAATGTTGGAAAAGAATTACACACTTAGCTTTAACCGTGAAATTAAAACACTTATCAACCATTTAGAAAAACATTACAAGCATTTTTTCACAGTACTCACAGTAGAAAACCTGGAATGCCTTGGACACCTTGATATTTAATGTAACTTTCGTGTTTGCCGATTAATAAATTAATACATATGCTGACATATGCCTGCTAGTTTTATCAGCCAAGCCATTAGTTACATAACTAATTTATTTTTTATACAATATAGTGAAATAATATTACAATTTAAAATAACTGTTTTATATTTTAAAATGTAATTATTCCTTGGATGGCCAAAGGATATTGAAATGTCAGCAGCAGCTATTACATCAGTCCTCAATGTCATATGATCCTTCAGAAATCATTCTAGTATTTGTATATATACACACACTTACACATTTGAATTTTAAATAATTTGTATTTCTTTTAAAATATACTGATGTGGCGAAAAGGCAGTCATGACACCCTGTTTGAGGTGTTCCAAGTGTACATACACAAATAGTCGGCATTCACTAGACTGGACCTCCAAGTACGACTGGGACCATCCACATGTGTTTTTGAGGGTGACAGAGCTTTTATCGTTCCTAAATGTGCCAAAATTAGTCAGAGGGAGAAAAAGGAAGCTGCCTAGCTTTTGAAGAATTAATAAGGCTGTCTCATTTAAATGTGCACAGCGTCTGAGACAGCCTCTGAAAGTCCCAGTTTTACATTTTCTTGACAGTGCCTTTGATGAGCGCTGATAACATACAGCAGCTCCCAGGGAGCTCACATCTTATAATAAAGAGTTTGGCGGTGGAGACGAACTCTGCTGATCCAAGCTATGCATTATTATGTGTCTTCCTAGCAGAAAAGCAGCTCCCATTTATACCTCCCACTATTTTTACACTGTTATTATGGCTGAACGTTATCCAATTGTTCAAATGCCAGCCTATAAGCACATACTGCTTTTGTTCTGCAGGAATGGTTTACATGAGCGATGGTATTTAATGCCTGTTTGGTATCTGGCTTATACATTTAAGATTCACCATATTAGCACCATCTTCTGTGCAGCTGTTTTAGAAAAACCTCCTAAGTGCCTTTCCTTAAAGGGTTAGTTCACCCAAAAATGAAAATTAGGCTGCTTTTTACTCACCCCCGAGGCATCCTAGGTGTATATGACTTTCTTCTTTCAGACGAATACAATCAGAGTAATATAAAAAAATGTCCTGGCTCTTCCAAGCTTTTTATCCACTCAGCGGGTGTTGCATTGCTTCAGTCCAAAAGAACTTAAATAACAATTGCCCATCCATAAAAAAAGTGCCTCACACAGCTCCGGGGGGTAAACAAAGGCCTTCTGTAGCGAATCGATGCGTTTTTGTAATAAAAATATCCATATTCAAAACGTAATAATCACTTGAATCTAGCTTGCGCTCACTGTTGTAAACAGAAGCAGTTCAGGGGGAATGACGTATGAGGTTGGCCCACTAGTTGAGCTCAATAAACCCCTTACGGATGAGGGGGCAATGACTGAGACAGCATCCACAAGAAGGTTCTCGCAACAAAGGCACATATACTTCCCGCCCCCCCGCTCGATGCCTCACCACGAGGGGGAGAGTGAGGAAGCCTAAGGACATGGACTTCGGGAGGCCGCCTGAGCTGCGCTGTGCCTCCCGAAACTTCTCGACCACCGTCTCCAATGGAGTGGTACCAAACAATACAGATTTACTATCTTTTTTCCCGATATATGATAGGTCACCCACAGTGTCCCTCCGTAATACCATGCGCCATGGACCTGCCACTCGCGAGGCGGCCTGATAGTAGGCACGGAGAGCAAGATAGTGGTGCGCGCACCAAGGTTATGTTTGTAAACGATAACTAAAACGAAGACTAAAACGACTTGATGAAAAAAAACAATTGCTAACTTAAATAAATAAAAACGTCAAAATATTTGAAAAACTAAAACGAAACAAAACTAACAACAGTTATTGAAAAACTAACTGAAAAAAAAAAATCATCAAAAATAAATAATCGTTTTCGTAATCATTACGTTCTCACCCCTTGGCGGAAAAATATATGAGCTGTGTGGAGGTTTAGGGAAATAGCCTACCTGTAGGCTAATGATGCATCACGCACATGGGGTTATCTGACGGAGAGACGCAAAAGCATTTAAAGCCTGCACGGTTAGTTGTGTAAACGTGCACCAGCGTATTGACAGAACACCCGAAACCTTATCGACAGCAGCACTATCTAATTCAGTACCAGGCCAGAACCGTTTTAAATAAGACCGCGGTCGTACCCGAACCGCACTTGCCATAAATCTATAACATCAGGTATCAAGATTATTATTTTATCATGAACACAGCAAGTCAAACCAGCATTCTAGTTGGGCTTTGAAAAAACAGACATGCAGCGCAACATGATAATTAACAGAAAAAAAGATGAGAACGCGCATCCTATCTGTAAAGTTTAAACACAAACTGTTAACTACACTCTAAAAATAAAGGTGCTTCACGATGCCAGAGAAGAACCTTTTTGTCTAAATGGTTCCATAAAGAGCCGGTAACATCTGATGAACCTTTCTGTTTGACAAAGGGTTCTTTGTGGCGAAATAAGGTTCTTCAGATTAAAAAAAGGTAAGAAAAAGATGGTTCTTTAAAAAACCTTTGACTGAGTGGTTCTTTGTGGAACCAAAAATGATTCTTCTATGGCATCGCTTGAAGAACTTTTGAAGCACCTTTATTTTTAAGAGGTGCATATTGTGATCACTCTGCCAGCTTTTGGACAAATGTGCCTGGCTAAACCCGTCCATACACACGCGTTATAATCTTTATAATGAAAAGAACATTCAAATATGAGCCTTTACTGTTAAATGCGATTGCCTTTATTATTGAATTTCATTAGTCCCAGTTTTGATTGATGCACGGCATCAAGTGAGCAAAAAAGTGAGCAAGACACCACAGTTACAATATAATAATTATGGTTCAATAAGAAAAGACATGTAACCAAATCAGGCTACATTTATTTTCAAACTAAATATCACAACACACATAATGGCGATATGACATTAACCGCTCTTCCATCTTCTCGAGCTTGTATGGAAAACAGAGAAATAACTAATAACACTGAGCTGGGGGTTAGGGGAAGAAAAATAACGTAATCGAGATGAACTCGCAACGTTACTTTCTCGCCCGCTTCACGGCAAGTAAAGCTCGTCGTGGCGCGAGCCATAAATTTCAACCGTCATAATCGCAGGGCAGGAGGATGGGAAGTTCAGCATCAGCTTCTTTGGCCCTCTCGACAATTTCTGCTTTTGCTGGGCCAAACCCAGCAGACCAATGCCCTGGATTCAGACATATGTTAATGAAATAACATCCTCCTCCAGCGGCTCACTCTCGTCCACAGCCGACGATCACGAGAGCGAAAACCCGACGAAGACGAAGAATAGGATGATGTGTTCTCCCGGTGCCTATTTATACTATAGTCGCACCGGTAGTGACTTCATGGCTGTCGCCGGCCAACGTGTTGTGGTGTTTTTAATGTATTGCTTCAGACACGGGCACGAAGAGGTTGTTCCCCATAGCGACTAGAGGACGCAGTTCGAAGTTCCCATGAAAAGGAACCAAGATAGACTCGTCCATTGTTAGTAATACCAGTCAATAAAACACATAAAAAGCAGTATTTTGCATTGTATTTTGGTCGGATAGTACTGTGCGCACCATTACTGATGTTTCACTTATGTTGATGTGATTAGCAACCATTTTGGATTCTGAAGTTGGGGTTGTTGTTGTACATCTGAGTTTCCAAGTCAGAGCTCCAACTTGAGAGGGTGTTCCAGTTAGTTAGTGTTCCGGGAACTCAGAATTTCTTACTTGAGATTACAAATGGAATGCACCATAAATGTTCACTTGCTTCTTCTGGTGTTTCTACAGACCAATGCAAAAGGTATATTTCTGCCACCTACTCGACTGGAATGTGAAGTACTAGGCAGTGGACAGGAAAGCATTATCGGTTGTAATTCACTGTATTGCTGATTTTACTGTAAAAATTGCTTATCTTTTTTTTATTTTTTATTTTTTTTTTTATTTTTTTTATTTTTTTAAAAAAAACTTGCCTGAGCATAAACTGAATGTACTTTTTTGCTGATACATTTGGGCACTTTATTAACATTTTGCATTTGGATATATATTTAAACATGTTCAAAAACTGCTTTATTATGGCTGAATTGTGGATTAATTATACCTAAAAATTTCTCTGTATTTTTTGTTTCTCATTTGTTTCTCATGTCAGTCATTTCTGACCACAAAGATTTAAGATGTGAAAGATGTGACCATTTAACCTTTTCTAATCATGTTCAAAAATTGTTTTATTTTTTTTACCAGGTGCAAGTAGAACACCACAGGGTAAAGTGAGTCATGATGCTCTTGGTTGTGTACCTCTGGTGATTGTATGTCATTGAGAAGTTGCCCTTGATATGCATGAAAAATGTTAACAGATAATTTTCTATATGTATTTTTGACTTCCATGGTCACAGTGTCTTATAAGGAGGCTGCAGCGGAGGTGACAGGGCAAGGAACCGCTAGCAGCTCAGTCAGCAGAACGCAATCAAGTGTATGACAGCAAGCACCACGTTAAATGTGAGAGCTGCCCAATAGTAATCTATGTTAAATTACCCTGTACATGAAGAAAAGCCTTCCTTTTTAAAGAATCTCAACTATCACACTGAAGTATTAGGCTGTTTGGATTATTGGGACAGTGTTGTCCTCAACACTGGCTGGTGTAAATGGAGGCAAATGATAAACGTAACTATATCAGTGTTATACAGGGGTGAACATATTCAGAGAAATAGGTTTTCACCACTATTGGCGGTTGAAATTAAGTTTCATTCAACGTTCTTATGCTTCCCAGGCAAAGAGCTAAAAATAAATGTGAGACTTTCTGGAGAGGGGGAGTTGGAAATTATTTTCAAATGCAGCAGTAGTGAGAAAGAATGTATGTGTGTGTGGATCTCACATTTTTCTTTCAGACTGTGCTGTAGTCTATGAGCTTTGGATCCATCCGCAGAGTGTTTGGCTACAGACAGCTAACATTTCATACAGTCTGCAATTTCTGTCTTGCTAAGGTTGTGTCTTTCATTCGGCAACCTGTCTATTCCCCTCCATTTCTTATCTATACCGTTCCGGGCTTTTGCCAGGTTATATTTCACTGATGTTGTTTTCCTGAAGTCCTTGACAAACATTGGTTTATTTCCCAGCAGATGCTGCAGTTCATACCCTTTCCCCTTGCCAAAGTATCATCATTGCTTCAACCTCTCTCCCAGGGCTTTTGAATTATAAAAACTGGCATTTAAAGCAAAAAATCTCTTGGACTTCAGATATTGTACTGTACAGATGGCCATTACTCCAATTAGCATGCTAAATGCTCACACGAACCGACAACTTCTCTCCACGCTAAGAGTGCCCAGTGTGGCACTCAATCTCCCCATGCAATCATCACAACTGCTCGTTGATGTAGCTAAAGGGATCAACAGTGTTACGCAAGGCCTCTTTTTGAACCAGCACTTCCCTGGAGTGCTAATAAAACAGCAGGTCTGCTCCACCCCGCCGAACCCTTCGTGGGAGCTCTTTTTGTACGTTTCTGGGGCTGTGGTGGAATCTAAACCGAAGTGACACTTATAGGCAGGGCCAAATGGAGAGATGGAGGAACAGGCTCTCACAGGGAGAAGGAAACCTTTGAATAGGTAGATTGACAGGCAGTGAGCTCTGCGGAGATGGAAAGTGTGTGTACTTCTTTTGTGGCGAGGGTCATGAGTGTTGCAGCGTCGGCAGAATGGCAGCGATTAGAAGTGACACACTGTCAAGTGTTTCGCTGCACCTCCGTGCCAAGAGCAAACACAGCTGGCACCTCGCGCAGGATGCTAATTCCTGGATGTGCAAGGCCTTTGTTCGTTTTTATTTGGATAGCATGTTTGACTTGAACACTAAATGGCAGGGTGGAATTGCAACCACTTTTACTACTGCATTCACAAACAGGCATTGCAGAAAACACATATGTCTTTTTACATTAATTTCATGAAGTGTGTCGGTTTTTGTCACACAGTACATTTTGAGCTCTGTAACTTTAAGGAAGAATATAAACATGCATATAAGACTTTCTCAAACTTAAACGAAAGTTACCTTACATGGAGCTAGAAGTTAATTCTAATATTTTTTATATATTTTTTATATATTTATATAATTTATATTTTTAATATATTAATATATATTTTTTATTTTTACTATTTTCCTCTTATATTTTGATAATTATATGACTGTAGAATGCACCATGAACATAATGGGCATTTGTCATAATGGCCCATTATAATGTCTTAGAACCAGCCAGGGTATCTGTTTTTCTATGGATTTTTTTTCTTACAATGAGTATAGAATTTGAGTATCGGATAATTTTAATATTGGACATCAGGTCTTTTTGGCTATAGCATAGAAAAGTTGGTTTATTAGTTTAATTGTTGATAAGAGAAGACTAATATGATTTTCGTGTTTAAGAATGATGTATAATATATCAAGACATAGGCTGTATGATGAGAACATAAGAAGTACAGCAAGTCAGGAATCACCCCTATAGATTCCAGTTTTGCCTGCAGGAATGACCTCAATTTTTATCTTGCATGTAATAAAAACATCATGCAGTTATTCATTTATCTAGAAAGCTGGGACCCCAGCCAAGGCCATTAGGAATCATGAAAGCGTTGTTTATTTATTTATGTATTTATTTATTTATTTTCATTTCCACTCATTTAACATTTGGTTATTGATGCCCACAGAGCAGTGTAATACAAACCCATCGCTTTATGCCACATAATCAGTTCTCCTCTGAGATTAATTACTGTGGATGTCCTGATTAATTAAGCATGGAAGGGAAGAATGGTTGTTTGGAAGCAACAATTCAAGGTCAATTATTTGAAATAATTGTGCTGAGAATGACCCAGTGATCGTTAATGAAACTGGTGTTAAGAAAATGAGAGGTATTGTTGGTACAACAATGATTCTTGCAAGTTTGTGTTGCTATTGCTCGATGGGTAAAGCATCAAAGCCACAGTCACTGGTTAAATTCCCAGGGAAGGTACATACTGAGACAAGATAGGTTTGGTTTGGAAATGTATATACCGTTAGGCTAAACGCACAAAAATGCATATGTGATGCACAGGATACTCTAAATATCTCTTAAAATGACAGGGCAATACCTCTGAATGGTGAAACTCACATATCTTTCTTCTTGTTTTTATTATTATTTTTTTCCACATCAGTGGCCATGCCAGGATAGTGCACTATTCAGAACTGAATTGTGAATGACTTTTAAAGTCCCACTAAATTCCTGAATTTAAATGCAGAAAGCAAAAGAATGCAGAATTGCAATTCAAATTAAACATAGCTTTAAATTTAAATGAATTAAAATTCCAAACAAGCAGTTTAACTCATTTTTAAACCTTGTTTGTCGAGAAAGAATTTCAGTGTTAACAAAGATAACTTTTCTCAACCAAGGTATGGAAACCCCCAAATCCCGTAATTGTATTAAATTTCTTTGAACTGCAGTTCAGTAAATCTCTTTCCTGTCATTCCAATTCAACTTCCTGTCAGCATGGCCACTGTAATTCAAATTCACACTCGTAAACTAAAATGGAGCTAGCTCAATTCTGAATTTTGCCCAAGCGTGGCTCATGCAATTTCCTCATCCCATTTTTGATGTGCTACACCCTAATGGCAGATGCAAATGCATTCATAAAATCCGGCACAGAACGACAAATCTGCCACAGTGAAGCATGAGTCATTTAGATTTACAAAGCATAGCTAAATACGATCACTGTTTGCAGTGAGCATGTGTACTCATGCGCTTCTGTGTATTGTCCCTGTGTGACAGACACTGTGTGAGAGGGCATGGACCTGTCAATGCTCAACACTCTTATCAGTCCAGCTGCCACCAAATAATATTTTCATTCAAATGACAAAATCCATTACCCAAACCCGGGGCTCTAGTGAGAGCATTTAATGGCACAATTAAACTTCAACTGCCTAGTATCCATTGAGCAATTAACCTTTGATAAACCAATTAATGTTTAGCATTCGATGACAGAAGTTGGGCCTGGGGAAGTCATATTGGAGTTTAATGGAACAACTCCCAGTCTAAGATTAGCTTAGCGCAGCTATAAAATTGTCAGAATCCCTTGTTTTCTGCTATATTGATTCTTTTGTGCGGAGCCATCGCTCAGCTTTGCAGATGAAAAAGAGGAAATTTCCAGAAAGCATGCGGGAGAACAGAGGAGCTGTCAGTTATTATAAAGCCAAGTTCGATGAATTATTGATAGCAGTGTGAACATGTCTCCAGACACTGCTTGATTATTTCCTACATGATGTGCAAATGCTAGTTTCCTTTGATGTTTGTTGCTTCATTGTCTCTGGCAACTTCCTCTCAAAGATGCTACCTCTCAGGTCACTATGGAGACCGTCACCACTCAAACATACGCAGACGTGCTGAAATACTGGCTCTCCAGCTGCCATCCTTTAATGTGGTTGTTGTGACTATAAAATAAGTATAAACACGTCAAGAGGATTTACCACCTGTCTGGAGGGCTAGTTAATCTGCGTTTTCTGAGATCCCAGGGGATCTCGACAGAGGAAACGGTTTGATAGCTGTTCTTGCTATCATGATATGGTTGAATGTTATGTTGTCATCACAGGCGCACAGCGGGTCATCTTCGGCCTGTCCTTTATCATCAGTAACGTGACTCAGACAAACCGGACAGTGCCTGATCCCATTCGCCATTAGCAAATCTCCATACGTGAGTTTATCTCCTCTTAGTCTCCAACAATATAATTTTCCCAGGCTTGACAGCCCTCAAGCCTCCCGAATGCAATGATAAAGAATTGATTATATTCTTTATGGAGCGCAGAGGGCCCAAATGTGTTTTGTGTTCCTTCTCCTATTAGCTGTAATGAAAAAGGGGAAAAAAGACAGAGGAGAGTTGATGGATGTTTGGATTGCGAATAGTTTGCAAGAGCTTTACATTACCACAGAATACCATCAGTCTTCATGCTGAAATATCCTCAGTGACAGACACCAAGACACTAGGCTTGCAGACAGTGGATTTAGTCACTTATCGATAAAAACAGAATAGGAAAAACATACGGTAGTCTATGTTTTGCACTGTAGCACATAATGAATTGAGAGTCTGGCTGAAAATGTTTTATTGTGGAAGGCCTCTCACATATTGATGTAGGTTTTAATTTCCTGTTCTCCCCACGTTTGCCATTAGCATCTGAGACGATACAACCATTTAATGAAAAACACCCCCCTCCCTCCTCCAGACTAAACTGTCACGGCAAAATAATGAAGCACACAAAGCACTAGGAAACTAATAAACCTCATATTTCTTTTGACATCAACATGAAATCATATGAAAATAATACTTGCAAGAAAAGACTCTCGCCGTAATGCCACCTCCATATTGTATTTCAGGACGAGATGGTGGAAAACAAAACGCGGATACAGTGAGGCGATGATGGGCCTCTATTATGCTTGAAATGAGCTTAATTTTACCCTGTTGTGGGATATTTTATCAGACCTAATGAACAAGGGCTGTCATGTGCGTCAGCCACCTCAGTGCTTTAAGATGACATATCATCACTTAAATCATTAGGGGTGAGATTTGAGGAGGTGGTGTGAATTATGATATTTTGCCAGTTCCTCATAATCATCACACACTAGAACATTTGTCATCAAAGCCTATCCCATGAAAACCCATGAAACATTTTTATAATTTATGCCTGTTCATTTTTAATAATCCATCAGTCCTTGAGAACAAATTGAGAAACCTGATTTGGATTTAGTGAGGTGCGATAAATTCAAACGGACTGGGGTATGATGATGTTTTGAGATCTTGTTAATTTGAAGGTAATCCTTCATGCAGAGCAGACGTTGTGTAGAATCAATAAGCGGTGTGTGTTTCAAGTTGTTGATTGATGTCCATTTGAATGAATTTGAATATGGTATGATTCAGAGAGAACAATGCAGTTTCACGTTGTCATAGCAAATAAAATTATCGAGCTTTCAGTGGACGTCATCATGGCATGTTCTGTCAAATGATTACCTCACATTTACATAAATACAACTAACAGTGCAACTTTGCAAATTCAGGGTGAGAAAGCTGTATGAAAACATGTGAGGTAAAATTAAATCAGCTACTATTAAAAAAAACATGAGTATAAGATGGATGTTGTTGTCAGCAATATCTGATATTTACACAATTAGATTATGTTTTTGAGACAAAATGCAAATTCCTGGTGTGACAACATGTAATGGCTAAGAGCTCCCACTCAACATCTTTGCAATCTGGCAGGCTGTCCTGCTTAGGGAACGCTTTTCTGAGCTGTTTAAATCTACCATGTCCTGTTTGGCCAGAAACTCATTATGGCCCACCATCTGCAAGTGATGAACAAAATCCAGATTCTCATCTCCTGGCACCCTCCGTTAGTCCTATGGGATGGAGAAAGAGTTTAGACAGACCAAGCTGTGATTTTTCAATGTAGCTTCAGCTCGTTTGTACCAAAGATATGGCATGTTTGCATTATACATTCTGATAGCGGTAGCGTCTGACACCATAAATGACATATTCTGCCCATGTAAGGTTTTTAAGAAGCTCTCGTGGAACAAGCTGGAAGCTGTGAAGTCGACACTTATATGGGCCTGTTATGCATAGATCGTCATCTACTTCCTGACTGAAGACTCAAATCCACAGATAATTTCCCAAACATATATTTTCATTGGTCAATTTTGGCGACTGTGTGATATAATTGTATGCTTTTGGTCCCCTTGGATGGTTGTGCTTAGCTGGTGGAACTCGTGGGATTAGACCGCAGAGAAGGACTGGAGGGGAGGATTCCCCTCAGCAGATAAGCAGGATTTGTGTCTGGGAAACTGGAGATTGCAGTCCTGTCTCTCTGAGAATTACAACAGCCACTCAATGCAGCCCTTGCTCAAACCTTTGTACAAATCTGAGGGACTCGCAGCAGTGACACTAGCGCTTTTATCACAGACATTAGCATGGGTCAGCAGTGTTTTTCATGTTATTCTTGTTTTTCTTCTGTAGAAAGGACACAAGAATCTGTTTAGAATTTATCATTTCAATCTATAATTTAAATGGTTTAATTTTTAGAATTTATAATTGAATATATATTTTACTCAGAAATTCAGATAAAATATTTATCATCATAAAACAGAAAATAAAAAAAAAACTGTCCTTGTTGTGGAAAGAATGTATTGATGCACGCATAGTGAATTAAGTCTTCATGCTTTGATTATTTGATTTCTATAATTTTTCTATGGTTTCCATGGACTTCTGAGGATTTTGCATTATATGCAGTGAGTTATAGCAATGGCATATTCACAACTATGCTATGATAGACAGACGTTATGCAAACACTAAGTCACACACATTTTGACTAGCATGTAACATTTAAGGTTTTTGTGTTTTCTGTCATCTGTATTCTCTAATAACGTCACTTATATGTATGTATGTATGTATGTATGTATGTAATATATGTGTGTGTGTGTGTGTGTGTGTTAGTGTATAGATAGTTTGTTTGTGTGTGTGCATATGTTCATATGTGTGTATGTATGTACTGTAAGTACAAATGCACACACAATGTATATGAAACATGAACATCTTTTTTTCCCTCCTAAAAACATTGTTAGCATTGTTGATGTTCTTTTTTATATATTTCTGAATTATTCTAAAAATTATCGTCATGATGTCTTCGTCTTTTTGTATTTCACCCTTGTTGACAAAATTTTATATATTAAAATACACCCTTTGCCAACAGACATTTTCTGATGAGATTGCAACTGTTTGAAAACACACATGAATTGGCCACCGGTGCAATAGAGGGCAGGCAGTCTCTTGATATCCTCTAACCAGCTGAATGGAGTTTGCTGAGGGCCTTTTTTACATTGAGCAGAGTTGTCTTGAGGCAGAGAAGATGTGACAGGGTGCATTAACTTGATCTGTCTCTGTTCTGAAGGATTAAATGGCTATGCTTATACATTAGCCTTGAGCTAAATGGCCATCAACCCTCTCACATATTGTTCAGTCCTCACTGTCAGCATTACATGCGCACATGAACTCTACGCCTGGTAACCGTTTATGGTTTGTTTCTCGAAGGATTAAAAAAGAAACAGCTTTCCACACTGTAAATCGATCATGCCGTGCGAGCGGTAAGACCCTCTCTGATGCTGAGGGGGGCAACCAAATCGATCCCTCTCCCTCCGCTCGACGAAAACAGGGAGACGCAAATCTAAATTGAAGTCCCGAGTGATTTACAAAAGGGGGAAAGAAAATGAATCACTGCAGATGTCAGGGGGAACACAGAGATATAATTCAATTACCTAAGTGTGGAATGACATTTGATTTAATCTGAACTATTAATGCCAGTGAGGTCAAGCCAAAAGAAAGGGCACTTGTCTAGTTAGTCGCAATTAGAGTGTAAATCTCAAATGTCTGTAAGGCGGGGGAAAATGTCATTTGCAGAATAACTGGCTAATGACGTGGTTCCCTCACCTTTGAGTAACCAGGCGGCGCAGAGTGAATCTAAATCATACAAGACTAACAGTAGAGTCGTTCGAGAAATTTGTCCGCCTTTTGTCTTGGTTGGATAAGAATTAGTGGGAGCACTCGATGAGTCGGTACAGAGCGCCGAGCACACTAATCCTTGCGAACAAACACAGGGAATTAGGAATCTTGGCAAGAGCTTAGAGAGATGCTATATGTGCATTGTCATGTCGTTCCCTTTTTGCCTAATCATCCGTGTCACTTCAGGCATCTTAAAGTGGCAGATCGCTTATAGCATCTCAGTTTAGATTAAGATTTATGTTCTGGATGATGCACTGCAGCTAAATTATATCGCCATTGCATCCTACAAAATTCCAGAGGATGTTCGGATAACTGTACATTAGATATGCGGTTCGATAGTTTATTGAATACACAGCTGTATGTTCTGCAAACCAGAACCCATATTAGCCAGTTTTATCTGCAGGCGTTGGGCTCAATCAGACACGCTTTTACTGCCACCTCAGAGGGGCCTCCATGCATGTTATTGTCTTCTATTTTAAGTGACTGCCCACTGGGTGGTGCAGAGAGTGAAATGAGAAGAAGTTTGGAGTCGTCAAGCTCCTGCAGCGCTGACGGTGCGGCTGTGACTGATATGGTGTATTATCTGTCTGTCCAGAAAAAACTTTTCTCCCTCCTGCTCGCACACAAACACAGACTAACATACCCACAAATGCCAGATCTGTCACAAGTTATGGCAGTTCTCTCCACCAGGGTGAAATACCAAACTAATTGTGACAACTTCTTTCATGTTAGTCAGTTAAAATTGGCTGTAAACGAACAGATCAGGACTGTGTTTGTCTTATTTTTCTTAGTGTTTATACATTTCATGAATTATGCATGATTAGATTGTGGTTTAGTCATCTTCAGGCTTGTTATTGCCATTTTCTCTTCTGGTTTGTAAATGGCTTCACCAAATAGTCAGATATTGGAATACACTTCAGCCAGTGATGTGTTGAGTCTTTGTCAGTGGCCATTTTGTATCTGATTTCTACATTTTGCATTAGTCACAGACATTAGTCAAACACAAAAACCCTTTGTGTGTTGTGTGTGTGTGTGTGTGTGTGTGTTTGTGTACCTTATTTCAGGCACAAATTTGTACCCAGACGTGAGCTAAATCTAACAAAACCTCCTTTTGGGGACGTCCTCATTTCTAAAAATTAAGTAAATAAAGTTTTTTTGTTTTTGTTTTTAAATGCAGAAATTTTCCTACTAGGGTTAAAGCTGGAATACGTTACATGACTTTTAAAATCTGAACAGATTTTAAAACATTAGGCATCATAAATTTGCCAACTTTGTAAATAGATACAGAAAAAAACTGGGCATCATACACTGAATGACTTATTGAATAAAAATATCAAACATGTTTGATATCATCCGACTGGATAGAATCCCAATTTACGGTAAAGCTAAAAAAATCTGTGCCCATCATACATTATGGGATTTTCTGTGAAATCTGTCAACTCGGACCGTATCTACAAATTTAACAAGTACTAATAAATTGTTTAATAAATAAAATGTACTGTTCTTCTTGTAAGACTGCAATTCTCCAGTTAGGAAGAAAGGCAAAGGGGGTCACTTTCTTTATTAAACAATTTATTAGGCTAGTATACTTGTTTGTTTATACTTCATGTTTTTGTTATTTATTTATCATTGGTATTACTGTTTTTTTTTATTGTTTTTTTTTTATATTTGTTATGTTGGAATCCATTCTCCCAACCTCACAGTGAAAAATGTTGCAGTGATTTTATGCTGGGGATGAATCTTAACATCAGTTTGGTAAATAAGGGAACCTTCTTGTGGGTAAATCAAAGCTAAATGTTATAAACATTATAATGTGATTTAAAGAATGAATCAGCCTTTGACAGAACATTGGTTGTGCTGTATGTCTGTTTAAAAGATAATATGAGTCATTAGCTTAGGAATCTGTTCTCACTGGTCATGCGGTATGTTTTGATTCACTAAAAAGAACTGGCTCATATCATTAGCTTGAGAATTGGACTTTACTAGAGTAATTTAGTACGGTGCTTAATCCTTATCTGCAGACAAATGCATGTGCGAGAACCATTTATGTAAACAGATGTCATTATTCAATTATTTGTTTACAGAATTTTCAGAATAAAAACTGGTTCTGTTTGCTAACCCTAAGTTAAATAAAAAAAGTCTTGGCTGCAAAATGTTTCACTGGATGGTCTGCCATGCATCCAGACTCCTTTCGGTTCCCTTTCAGTTCTACGTTACGTCAGTCGTGACTGACGAATTGGGATCTTGCCTGAGAGCCCAATCACCTTCGAGTGTTAACTAAACAAGCCAATGACAGTTGGTGTGCGTGTTTCGCCACACGCACCCCGCCCCGCAGCGCGGGTATGAAAGGAGAGCGCGTGCAAACGCACATAATTTTTTCGCTGAGGAGCCGAGCCTTTCTACTAGGACGAACTAACGCAGTGTATGCAAAGAAACAGCCTAGCGTTGGTGTTACGGCGCGTTAGCGTGGGTTGCCATTCAGTGCTGCTCATCTTCGGCATGCTGCAGCTGCCATTCTGCGGTCTCGCCGCGACCTCCCCTGGGCGCTTCAGCGCTCTCTCTAAAGGAGTGTTTCCTTTTTTCCTAAAAGAGCAAATATCTAAAAGAGCTCCACGAGCGACGGCTGTCTTTTTAAAGATGGCTTCCCGCTCGTGCGTTTCTGGATGTGGTCGTTTCCTGGCTTCATCTGATGGTCATGATCGCTGTGTCTCGTGCCTAAAAAAAAAAAATTACAGCATGCTGAAACAGCGCTCATGGATGAGTCATGTTCTCAGTGCGGGAACATGACCATCGCGACGTTGCAGTCTAGATACCTCCTCATTAAACGGGGGATATCCCCCTTGCCATGCCCCGCTCTAGCTCCTCCGGTTCTCGGAGGGCTACTTCGGTTCATGGTCAGGGAGACCTGAGGGTCACGGTGAGAGCTTCCCCGTCGAGTACATCTCCGCGGGCCTCTCATTCCTCAAGCATGGCGCACCACCTGGGGTTTCCGGATGAGTGTGCTGGGTCCTCGGACAGGGCGGGGTCCAGCATCTTGGGCGGAGCACAAGCGGATGACATGATGTCGACCGCTGAATCGGAGGGCGAGCTAGGCTCTGGAGATAAGGATTCGGCTGCGCTACCTCTGTCAGGAAGAGTGGCGTTGCCCGAGTCAGATCCAGAACTGACCGCTATGCTTTCCCGGGCCGCCGAGAGTGTCGGACTGCTCTGGAAGCCTCCTCCTTCTCCCGAACGCTCGAGGCTAGATGATTGGTTCCTGGGGGCGCAGGCCGGGCATCGGCAACCGCCTCCGGTTCCATTATTCCCGGAAGTGCATGAGGAGGTTACTAAGTCTTGGAAGGCACCTTTTTCTGCCTGAAACAAACTTGATACCTCCTCCGTCCTCACCACCCTCAACGGGGGAGCGGCCCAAGGGTATGTGGACATCCCCCCAGTCAAGCGCGCTATTGCTATGCAGTTCTGCCCGCAAAGCGCCGCCGCCTGGAGAGGTAGTCCACGCCTTCCGTCCGGGGCTTGTGAGTTCTCGTCCGTGCTGAAGGCTAAGGCTTACAGTGCTGCTGGACAGGCCGCTTCCGCCCTGCACGCCATGGCCCTCCTGAAAGTCCACAAGGCCAAAGCGGTGAAGCAGTTGCACGAGGGTGGTGCTGACCCAGGTGTGCTGCAGGAACTGCGCACGGCGACGGACCTCGCGCTTAGGGTGACGAAAGTCACGGCGCGGGCCCTGGGTCAGACGATGTCCACATTGGTGGTCCAGGAGCGCCTCCTATGGCTTACCTTGGCGGATATGAGGGAGACCGACAAGCATCGCTTCCTGGACTCCCCGATCTCCCAGGCCGGCTTATTCGGCGAAGCGGTGGAGGGCTCTGCCCAACAGTTCTCCGCCCCACAGAAGCAGACGGAGGCGTCTCGACACATCCTGCCCCAGCGGTCGGCTGCTGTAGCCACCCCACCGCCGGCTGCAGCCCCTCTGTCTGCTCGTCGCCGAGGGCGCCCTCCTGCGGCCTCCATCTCCGCTCCAGCTCGGCCGCAGCAGCAGCCTTCACAACGGCCGCAGCGTGGAGCTGGCCGCAGGAAAGCGGCGCAGCCCATCTCCGCCCCTGCCAAGCACGTGAAGCGCCAGGGCAGGCGGTGTCCCTGGGACGGGCGACCCGGGGGTCTTGGATCGGATCTGCTCTTCGGGAGATGGTGACCGCACCACTCCTTCCCCTGGTGGAGGGCCGGGTGGAGAAACCTTTGTTCCTGTTTTTTTCTGTTCCGCCGCTGGCTACCCAGCCAGTGGTGACCAAAACCTCAACAGAAGAAGCGGGTTCCTTTTTCTACGGGTTCAACGCTAGGCAGGCTGAGATGGGCAAAAGTACAGCGCATCAGAAAGACCCGTCTCCAACAACTTGGCAGAATCACACCACCATACTCCCTTACAGCCCACGACCCAAGGGGCAGCAGGGTTCAGTTCAAGGACGCTCTGCCTCCTCACGCGAGACCGGACAAGAAAAAAAGACCTCAGTGGAGCTCAAAGTAAGTATAGGTGAGCGCGAGTCAGCAACAATCGCAGACTCTCAAGACCCAACCCTGGGAACGCATATACGCAAAGCACGTCCTGGGATTGGGATGAAGGAAGTTCCAACTAGCGACTAGCCCACTGCGGAGTACGTCGCGGTAGAAACAGGTCCCATCGTCCCGCTGTTCGGTCACTGGGGGCCCTGGTTAGGTGCCCCAGCAATTCGATGGCTCATGGAACCGTCAGACTCGGCTAGCGAATTCAATTCGCCCGGCGCTACCCCCAAGTTCAGGGGCCATTCGGGTTCTCGTCATGGCTTCATATGAGACGCTTCAGCGTTGGATTCAAGCGAAACCGGGTACGAGATGGCATGGCCACGGACGGCACTTACGGGGTTTTCGGTCACCCCGTTCTGCCCGTCAGAACTTCAGCCAATGGGAAGATCTGCCATTCTTCGGACAGGGGTGTCGCCTGGGCCAAGTATCAGGACATGTTGTGTGGTCAACAGATGCCTATGCCAGGGGGGCGGTTTGCATGCAATGGGAATGCAGCTGTGGGCGGCTGACGGCGGGGCCGCCCTTCACGCCCCGACTGCAGTGGCATATCAATTGCCTCGAGTTGCAAGCAGTACGGCTGGCTCTGCGCCGCTTCAAATCGCAGCTACACGACAAGCACGTACTGGTCCATAAGGACAACACTGCGACCGTTGCGTACATCAACCAACAAGGTAGTCTACGCTCCCGTCGCATGTCGCAACTCGCCCGCCATCTCATCCTCTGGAGTCAGAAGCATCTGAGGTCGCATCCCAGGCGAGCTCAATCGTGCAGCCGAAGAGCTCTCACGTCAGCCCGCCCTTCTGGGAGAATGGCGACTCCACCCTGAGACAGTCCAGCTTATTTGGAGACGCTTGGGGACGCTCAGGTAGACCTGTTTACCTCCCCAGACACGTCCCATTGCCAGATGTTTTACTCCCTGGCCGAGGGGACCATCGGCACGGACGCACTGGCGTGCAGCCGGCCTCGGGGCCTACGCAAATATGCGTTTCCCCAAGTGAGCCTTCTCGCACATACACTGTGCAAGGTCAGGGAGGACAAGGAGCAGGTTCTCCTTGTGGCGCCATATTGGCCCACTCGGACCTGGTTCCCGGAACTAGTGCTCCTCGCGACAGCCCCTTCTTGGTGAATTCCTCGGAGGAGGGATCTCCTTTCTCAGAGAGGGGGCACCCTCTGGCACCTGCATCCAGACTTGTGGAATCTCCACTTGTGGTCCCTGTAGAGCTGAATCGGAGTTAATGGGCGACGCCTAACACGTTTGTGAGATTCTATAATCTCCATGTAGAGCCGTGTCCTCTCGTGTACTCGCCTCAGTTAGGCAGTAACACCGGACCTGCTCGGTTTCGATCACGCTTGCTGCGCCATTCCCTTCTACGGACCGGATACGTGCGCTTTGCTGCTTCTCAGTTCAATTCCCCATGGCGAACCCTGTTGGAGTTCTTCCCGCACCCTTGGCGGTCAGGCGTGGTGGAGTGCCAGACGCCAGGCTCAGCACTCGTGGGCATGCCCAAGGTCAGCCCTTGTGCTGGGATAGGTGCCCGTGTGTAGTGATTCCCCATTCGGGTGATCCCACATGTGTATTCTACCATGGTACGGCTCCCCTCACGGTAAGCCCATGTCTTTCCCTTGCAGGCGTTCACTGTCATCTCTGCTGCGTAGTTATCTCACCCAGGCGGGTTGAGTCTACCGCAGGTACTTCCATATGTAGCACTGCCCTGGGCCAGTCCATATGTGTAATTCCACATGATACCTCCTATGCGCAGGATGTGGCTTCCGTAGCGTTCCCAACTGGGTACGCTTTCCCAGTGTTAGCCAATGTACCACTGTATGGAACAGCAGTGCGGACACCTCTGCCTAGCCGCTGTCCTAACTTCCGCCCCAGCTGGTGTGGGGGGAATTGCCGGCTTCCACAGGGCACTGGAGTGGGTCAGCAATAGTGGCGTTTTCCATACGGATCCCAATTCGTCAGTCACGACTGATGTAACGTAGAATGTGACTGACTGAAAAGCGTCCCGTCGCCACAGTTGCTGTACCACCGCTGTATTGCCGGGGCACGTAGTCTCGGCTCCTCAGCGAAAAACTGATGTGCGTTTGTACGCGCTCTCCTTTTAAACCCGCGCTGCGGGGCGGGGTGCACGTGGCGAAACGCACGCCAACTGTCATTGGCTTGTTTAGTTAACATCAAAGGTGATTGGGCTCTCCGGCGAGAGGGATCCCAAGTCGTCAGTCACGACTGACGTAACGTCTCCGTTCCCTCCTTCAGGGAACGAGGGTTACACAAGTAACCGAGACGTTATATATACTGTAAATATAAATGAACTAGTGTTCATTCCTTTTTAACCAAATACTAAAGCAGTCTAGTTCTCAGGCAAATGAAGCTTCAGGTGTCATGGATCACAAATGTTTGCCAAAACTAATCAAGTTCTAATACAGTGCTTTAATGTAAAATGTGTTACTGATTTAAAAGTACATTTTGGTGTTAAAACATAACTTCATTGCTCTGTGCATTGTATGTCATTCTTTTTAAGCTATTTGAGACTATGGTGATGTAATTATACTTTTTATATCTACTCAGCCTGATGTCATATTCCATGATATATGGGAGATAGAAAGGCCTATAGAAAATTCTCTCAAAAATGGTAGATTATCTGGATGCGAATAACAATAGCTGCACTGCAAATCTCCAGTATCTTTTCTTTGATGTTCCTCTCTGTAAATCCCATCATTAGGCATTGATTCATGCCATGAATCATAGTGACAATACGCAGCCACATTCACCCTCTCTTAGGGCTGGGAGGCGTTATGACAGTGCATACAAAAGGAAATGGAGGTCATTCTCACTCATCCTGAACACAGCACAATACTCACTGATGCGTTCACAATCTATTCCAGAAATAAAGCAACAAGACAAACTGAAAGCCACTGTTATGTGCCCCCTGTGAGGGCGAGTAGCAAAGCTGCCAGTCAGTGAGGCGGTTAGAGATTCAGCCTTATGGTTTTCACAGGGCTGAAAGGGGGCTTTATAGACAACACAGAGTAAGAAGAACACCAGGAATTGTGAAAAGTGAAAAGCGATAGTACAGTGACGTCTGGCACTTAGGAAATCAATACACAGTTCATGTGAACATGTTTTGAATCAATTACAGAAGTACAGACCCCATAACTTGCACACAAACTAATATACCCATTTGCTTGCATAGTTTATTTTTAAATGTTTCGTTATTTAATGACAAACAATACATTCAGAATCATAATTCAAATGTACAGACAGTGTACTGTTTCACAATACAGCTATGTGCTTTCATTTCTCTTATTATGAAGTATGAGGGGAAAAATGATAGTCTGTACTAATCATCCATAAACATGAATAAACATGATCTGATTTGCATTAATGAAGTGTGAAGCATGAGTGTACTGAAGGAATGCAAAAATAAATAACAACACATTGTTTAAAATTAATATTCTAGTAGTCATTTAGCCATATTAAGTATGTGATAATAGATTACATGTGATAATAGATTACAACTTCACTGCATTACTTAATATCATTTTTTTTATTTATAATTTTTTTTCACCATTTATTATCTGTGCAGAAACAGATGGGACTAGTTTCGAATCTCAGATTAAAGGAATAGTTTACCCCAAAATACAATTAATCAGTGTCATTATTTACTCACCTTTAGAAGCAATGACATTTGACGACTGCTGGAAAGCGTCATAGTTGATTTAAAAGCTAGTAAATTATGACTTACACTTGACAGACATTGCCTCTGTTGCCATTTTATGAAAAAAAGGCTGCATGGAGGTGCTACATAAAAATAGCTGCAAATGGGTTGACGACATGAGATTGAATAAATAATGCCAGAGTTTTTTCTTTTTTGGGGGATTAACTATTCCTTTAATAGCACCAATCATAAGTCAATGCCTTCTATCAAAAGCATTTTCCTCTCTATAAATGGAGGTTAAAGACTTCACTCCCAATGCATTCATGTTCATCAGTTTAAGCACTAGAGTTAAGCACTACATTGTATGGGTCATAAAGGAAATAGGCTGGACTGGGCTTCACTAATGACTGGAGTTGTTTAGTCCATCTGTTCTGCATTACTCTGGGTGGCTGTTGATTTTAGAGTGAACAAGAGCGTTCAAGAAAATGTGAGGAAATAATGCCATGAGTGATGGCCTGATTGACTTTAATCATTCCCAGGTTGAGTCCTCCACCTCCTGTTGTCGTCGCCTCATGATCTCCTGTAGTTCTGTATCCCCATGACCCCTCTGAGAAAAAGAAAGACATTCAAGCCCACTTTTGGACTGCACTTGAATGTTTAATCAGCACAAATTCAGTAATATAGCTCTGTGACAGACCTCTATTTGAGCTTTCTGCACACTGATCTGACTGAAGACACGGGAACCCTCATCCCCACACACAGCTTTCAGCTCATCCTTACTGAGGGAAAATAGTTGAGCACCGTTCAGAATACCAAGACATTCCACCACCCTGGAATGTGAAGACAATATTACATCATATGGAGTCATTTCATGAGGAATACAATTTTATTTGATTGTCTGAGATAAACTGCTTCAAATACTATGAAAATATACTAGGGCAAATTCACTAAACAGGTGTGCAACTTTCTTGATACAGTTTCCAGGCACTAAATGAGCTGAAATATTGGTGTGAATATTTTCATTCTTTTTAGCACAAACATGCCTCCATTCTGCACTGTAAAAAAAAAGCACCTACATATTTTCATGTTTACTAATCATTTTAAGTCTCAGATACTAAGAAATAAAATTTTCTTGAAATGACATAAAAACCCATGTCAGACCAGCAGAATTCCCCCAAATGTTGTCCCCCAGAATTTCATATTGCTGAAATGTTAATGTTGTGAGTTCCCAGCATGATTTGCAGCATGATTGACTTGTGTGGTTACTGTTATAAGATTATTGTTTTGCTGTTTGCTGACTTCATTTAAACTTTTGCTATTTTGTCATTATTGTTATTTGGTGTGTTGAGATGTAAAGAGCTCATCTTTTTTTTCATTTGTTGATTGTCACCATTCTTGAGGTTTGTGCGTCAAGTGTTGAGTAGAGCTGTAGTCAAGTCCAGCTTTGTCGAGTCCAAGACAAGTCCAAGACCAGGATTAGTCGAGACCGAGTCAAGTCCAAGTCCAAAAGTTTCGAGTCCAACTCAAGACCGAGTCCAAATGAGAGGAAAAAAAAGGATCCTCTTCAAGACCACATACTTAACTATTGATAATGTATGTGATGCGAGAGACAGCATATTGCTAAATAACATGTTCATACTGCAATGACAATGAAAATACGATTCATCTTTCAGCCCTATTTCTAACCTCATAAAAAGAGTCGGTAACACTTTACAATAAGGTGTCATTTGTTAACATTAGTTAATGTATTAACTGACATTAACGAACAATGAACAATACATTTATTACACTATTAATCTTTGTCTTTTTGTTCAATAAGCATAGTGAATGCTGAAAGTAAAGTTAGCTAATATTAATAAATGCTGTAGAAGGAAGTAGGTGTAGACGTTAATAAAACACAATCTAACAGGTAGAAAATTAAATTAGAAACATCTAAACTTTTCAAAACACAGCAAGCGCACCGCGGGTCATGTGACAAGAATCAACCAATCAGCTTCATCCTTTCCCGTAACAAAATTGAAAGCTAAGCCAATACGGAGAAACATCTGATCATAGCTGTACAAGGATAGCCATTTTTTTTAAATAAATTTATTAGCAGAGCTACTGCAAGGGATTTTTAATGCTGCAAATCCATTTATCCTTTGCTGAAACTTTCGCGTCTTCATGGAGAGCGCAGGTCATAGTTGCTTAGCAACGGCAGACGCCACTGGAGCGCAAGCATAGAGCGCAGGCTACAGAGTGCTTTGGAAAGAAGGAGAAAGCGGCGCGCCTAGCGTTTTCCACGCGTTTTCAGGCGCGACATGCAAATGTGGTTTTGTTTTGAAGGAGAAAAAAGCATATTGCTGGACTCGGTCGAGACCAACGAGTCCGAGACAAGTCCGAGTGCAAACACCAACGAGTCAGAGACAAGTCCGAGAAGATAGAAAAACGTCTAGAGTCCGGACTCGAGTACTACAGCCCTAGTGTTGAGGCATATAGTATGTTCATCCATTTAAAACTAGATATCTTCAATTTGTCAAAGTATATTTCAAGTATACATAAGACTATGTAGCTATCAAAACAATATATTTTTTATTCTGTTACTAAAAGAAAATATGTTGAACAAGAAATCTGCTGTTGTCTTGACGAATGTATTGCCTGAATGAGGCATATATATTTAGTAATGGGGGGGGGGGGGTCGGTTTGGGGGTAACCTCAGTTTAACAGCTCATATGTTTATCCACTAGGTTACACCACCTATATACGTATATTAGTGAAACTGTCACATGTCACAGCTCACGTGTCACTCACGGTCTAGAGAATCCCTTTACATTGAGCCAAGCGTGGACCTCAAAGGGCTGGGATTCATATGTGATGGTCACGGATGTACTTGAGCCCTCCACCCGAAAGTTTCGAGCTGGGGGCTGGGCCTTGTTGTCGGTTATCCTCTTCAGTAGTTCATCATTTACCTCCTTCTGTTGGTTGCGGTCTAGAGAAATAGACAGAAGAAGCGAGAGACAGAGAAACAAGCATTGGGACAGAGACAGTGAATAAGATTGCCCAAGACAGGAGCAATGAGCTCTGGTGGGAATCTGCAATCTATGTACATAAGAGCACTCTCACACCAAATTCATTTCCCACTTCTCTGCATTTTTTCGGCAGACTCTCCCCGCTTTCCATCTCACAGCAAATACAGCGAGCAGATAAAAGGTACGTACTATCTTTATCCCTGGAGGATTTATTCATCTCCAAAACCTCGGTGTGATTTACAGGGACAGTGGAGGTATCTTTGTAAGGATTCACAGCCTGTAGAGATAGAACAAAAGCCAGGGAAAAACAGAGGGGCAGAAAAAGAAAGAGTCAACGTCTGCCATGTAGAGTGGGAGAATATATGTGTGTACTTTCCATGAATAAGGTACAAAAAAGAGCCTGAATGTCGAAGTATTTTTCTCTTTTTCCACAAGTGGTCGGTGAAAGAAAGTGCTTAACCTTTATAAAATGGTATTCTGTTTCTATTACTACTGTATTTCTATTCATTTTCCATGAGGTGTGCAATTTTTCAACCCTGTGAGCAAAACTGGGGCCTGTCTAAATACAGCTTAAATTTCGGTAACACTTTATTTGAAGGGGTGTGCATAAGACTGACATGACACCAACATAATCATGATATGACACATTTCATGAATATGAAGGTTTTTTATGCATTTTTATGACAACTGTCATTAAGTGTCATTCCTCAGTTATGTCATTTTTAATGCAAAAAATGACATTATTTGACCTAACCCTAACCCAACCCCTACCCTTACCCCTAACCATAGCCCATGACAAAGACATCTCAAACAATGTCATCATTGCACTAAAAATTACATAACTGAGCGAATGACGCTTAATGACATTTGTCATAAACATGCATAAAACCTCCTTCTTATTCATGACATGTGTCATGTCTTGATTATGTAGTTGTCATGTCATGATTATGAAGGTGTCAGGTCAGTCTTATGCACACCCCTTCAAGTAAAATGTTACCAAAGCTTCTATGTAATAGATTCACTATATATATATATTTTAAAAGTGGACAGGCCAAAATCACAATTTGTCTAAAATATCTAGGCTATTAAAACAAAACATGGTATCTGTGCCTCTAATACTAAAGTAAATGAGCTGAAATAGTGTTGTGGATATTTAAATTAAGTCACTGTCCATCTTTTCAGCACAAACATGCCCCCTTTCTATGTAAAATTGGGCTCATTACAGATTGCATGTAATTCATAGAACTATAGACCTTATTCAGGGTAGTGCCATTTTTAATTTTTGGCAGGACTGAAAATGTGGCTGTGAGGGATATAAACGCAGTGCATTGAATGGACTGTATTGTTGTTAACATACAGAACCTGACAAAATGTCTTTTTGACAAGGAAAAAAAACTTTCAGTAGACAAAAACGCCATAAAACAGCTTTAAAATTCATAAGTTGTGAAAATTATGTGATACAGGACCTTTATACGGTGTGTGCCATTGTAAGTACTGTAAGCATATCACAGCTTCATTTTCATCCGGGTTAAATTCAGTATAGTGTCTAATCTGATTAAAGTCTATTTAGACATATGATGCTTAAACAAAAAGTAATGAGACACTAAAGTGTATTGTATTCATGAAATGTGCCTTGTAGAATGCAAATAATAAACCAGACTGTTTGATGAACAGTGTTACAATGAGGTTTTTGGACTGCAAGCTAACCTGGCTGTTGAAGAGAGCAGCACGGTTGTACTGCTGCTGTCCTGGTTTGACCTCTTCTAGCACATTACACGGCACGTAGCCCGACTGACCGCTGCGGTTCCTCAGCAGCCACCACTGTTTATTGTTTTCCAAGACCTAGAAGCACATGAGATTCATGTCTACTATTAGCACTGTAAACTGCATGAGTGTGCATGGAGCAGGATTTTTTGGAACAAATCTATTCTTCAGACTCTTTCTTGTTCATTCAACATGTTGTCTAATTTTAACTAAAAGGTTTTGGTGCAGCAGTTGTGTCATACTGTGTCCCAATGATGCATCCTACCATTGGGATCCCAGAATGAAATCCCAGTGATACCAGGCTCAGGCCGGGCATGTCTAGAAACACGATTATCCGTGTTTCCAGATGGATTAGCCAATTGGGGGTAATCCCTCTTGATCACTTCAGTAGTTCTCATGTAAATAGAGTGCCTCAGGGCTGGAGGCTGTTCTGAGAGAAATGGCAGACATCTGAAAGTGGCAGGTTGAAAGGATGCCTTCCCACATGCTTGACTTCAGCTTTCTAAATTGTTGTGGGTATTGTGCATTTGCAAGGGCTTACACTCTTAAACATAAAGGCTCTTTAATGACATTTATGGTTCCATGAAGAACAACGTCCATGGAACCTTTCCATTCTACAAAAAGTTCTTTATAGTGGAAAAAAGTTCTTCAGATTATTAAAATGTTCTTTTAGGCAGTTCCTGAAAGGCGTTTGGGGGACCAAAAATTGGTGTCTTCTGTGGTGTTTGTTCTCTTTTTGGGAACCTTTATTTTCACAATAGTTCACCAAAAAATGAAAATTTGCGGACAGTTTACTCTCCCTCAGGCCATCCAATGTATGGATGAAATCGATAAATAATCGAAACGACTTCAGTCCATTAATTGTGAAGTGAAAAGCTGTTTGTTTGTAAGAAACAAATACATCATTAGGGTGATATAAACTGTCACTTCTGGCTAAAATACTTATTAAAAGTGTGCTGTCACTTTAATTGAGTGTGAGCGGTGCAGCAAAAATAGACTCGGCGCCAAAACCATCGCTTCAGCGCTGCTCATACGATGCTCCTGCTTGACGCTCAAGCTCTGCTCCTGCTCCCGGTGTGAATGTACTCATTTGTTAACATTCACGCTGAAAAAAATACACACTGCTCACACTTGTGGTGTGAAACGGACCTTAGACTGTTTTCGCTTAAACAGTGCTTGATCTGTGCATATTTGTCTCCTGATTTAGACGAGACAACTTTTTCACTGGAGAAAGCGATATTATGGATATAGTATGCATATTATAGCCAGAAAGAAAGGTTGGAAATTAAAAACATCTTTATGATGGATTTCTATGTTACAAACATGCAGCTTTTTTGCTTCACAAGACATTAATTGACGGACTGGAGTTTTTGTCAATGACTTCCCTTGATGTTTTTAAGCACCCCCCCTCCCCCCCCTCCCCCACCCCCCCCCTGCTCAATTTGACACACCGCATTCACTGTAGAAGGATCCATTGGTAAGCAGTAAGGATTTCTCTAAATCTATTCCAGTGAAGTAACAAACTCATCATATCTATATCTTGGCGTAATATTGCAAATTTTCATTTTTGGGTGAACCATTCCTTTCAGAGTGAACTAGTGTTACAATAATGTGCAGTTGCAAACGGAGTATCATTAATGCATCATAAAGTGGACAGAACTAGATTCATGTATTTTTATAGTTTAGATATGTTGTGTTCAAACTAGTTTCCCTCAAACTTTTATACAACAGGATTGTACTTTTCCACAAACTTTTGTACAACAGGAATTGTTTTTATAATTATATATATATATAATTATATATATATATATATATATTTATATATAATTGATGTTCAAACATCGGCCTACAAGTCTTCTAGACCTTGAGCACTGTGTGAGAGCTGTAGTCATGTTTTCTCTTCTTCTGCCTCCCACACGGTGTACTTGAGACCTGTTCTGCCCCGTTCCCCATCCTCCTCCACCTCCACCTCCTCACAGAGGGTCATCCGTACCTCCAGCACCTCACCCGGCTGCACGGAGATCTCATTGGCATTACGTGCCACGAAGTGATAACGGATCCTGACATGTTGGAGGTCGCTGTTAGATCTATGTGGTAGAAATAGCAACACAGCAGAAACAAAAAAAAGAAAAAAAAAAAAAAAAAAAGAAAAAAAAGCAATCCTTTTGATCCCGTTCATTCATAGGTGAGACTACAGCTGACTACAGTTACGTAGTCGACACTTGACATTATTTTTAGAAGTTAGATTTAGTATTTTTAGCCTTAGAGTGGTTAATGTGGTCTCTGCACCTCCTCATGAGTTGGCTTTTGGTGTTTTAGTTGTTGTAGACACTTTAAAGTCATTAAAGTCAAAGGGAAGCCATGTTTGCAACACATTCTAATTCTTGTAATTTGATGTATTTCAAAGTGAAACAGGATGTTCAGTGTAGAAAAAAATGGATTCAAGGTTTGTGTTGGTTTGACAAAACAGTGCCTAAATAGCTATTATTGATATTTATTAATATTATACAATAGTTGTTTCAGGGGAAAAGTTATTTCATTTTGATTTTATTTGGAAAACTGCACCAGTTAACCAGTTAATCAAAATAAGGCAAGACCAATGGAAAAAGAAATTATTAATTTTGATTTCATGTTGACTTTCAAGGAAATCCAGCAGACCAAACAACTTTGTCTAGAGGCCAGCCTATGAACAAACAACTCATTATAACTAACAAGCCGGCATAACAGGCTACTTTGAAAATCCTTGTTTTTCCTATAAATTGGTTAGAAATAAACCAAACTTTCTGTTTTAATGATATGTTGACAAATCTAAATTCCTACAGCTTTTTTTTTTAAGTTGCAAACTTTAAAGCAACATCTATATGGACAGAACATGCATTATAATAAATACCTTTCAACAGGGTGTTTTGCTGTGTATTCTTCCTTGCCTTGTAAATCTACTTTATGACACTAAACAAGCTATAAAACACTAAATAACTCTACATGATAAACACAGGCATGCAGAACCGGTTTATTATAATGGACAACTTACGACTCAAGCATTCTTTTTCAGAAGAGCCTGCTGTTGCTTTGCTGCAAGCGCGCCGTTAGCCGCTGCACGATCCGCCAAGGTGGAAAGTAACTTGACGTGCTGCAGCCTGCACATGTGGTGTGACTCATGCATATTTCAGTGGGCCTGCACAGAGCATGGAGAACTTTAAACTGAACGTACTGGTCCCCATGCATCTTTAATGTGCTGGCCTATACCTCCCTCCTCCTCATCCAGTCGTAGAGCGTTGAGGATACCCGCAGTGGCCCAGTATCCAGCCAGTGCCAAGTCCTTCTTTCTTGAAGCGCATAAATAAATAAACATGCTGAACACTGGAAACTGGCACTCCACTAGACAACAGGCAGATTTGTTTTCGCCTGCCATCGTAATTGTTTTACACGCTCCAGATAACTGACCATATATTTTAACAGTCTCATAATTTTAGCCATTCAGCATATCACTCTTAATAAATTGCCACAGTAAAAATGTAATTATCAACATCATATATTTATATACTTATAAAACAACTGTAATAAATTATTATCTCTATATAAATTATTAAAGGGTAATTAAATAATAATCCATGGCAGTTTAGATGTAACATCACAGCCTGCATAATTAAAAATAGCTTTTAAAGTTTTCTAGTGAACACCATCAGAGGGTTAATATAAATAAAATATAAATATTACTTTTATGTATATTAATATAAAAGATAATTTTTAAAAGTCCACCAAACATATGTCCCTAAAAAAAGGAATATTCAGGGTTAAATACAACTCAATCGACAGTATTTGTGCTTTTACAACAAAGTAACAACCACTTGTTTATTGTTTGAGCTGTAAAGCTGTTTAAATTACCATTTTTACAATTGTTGTCATGGTTATTGTAAAATTTGATAAAACTATCCAGAAAAGGATATTTAGCAGTGTTTCTTCATGCAAAAAAACAGGTTAACACTCATACTGTTTATATTGTGTAGTTGAATTGAAATATTGAGTATTTTAACGTTTATAAATTGCCCCCATTTAATTCCATTGTAAGTGCCTCACTGTAAACCATGAGTGAATGTTCAGCAAATTGTCATTTTGTGGGAGAACTATTCCTTTAACTGTCCTGAATCTGGAATATTATTTTACAACCTACACAGTACCTTTTGTCATGGCATGTTTACTGCATATATATTCACCAAGGCCCTAATCGTAAATCGAGCATTTCTGTAGCACGAACAGTTCAAACAAGAACCCTGGCTTTTACAGCTATCTGATTCAATATTCTGTTGTGCTTGCTATAGAACAGGCCATTGTTCTTCTTTTCCACTATTTTCTAAAAGGCTGGAAGACTATGCACAAAATTGATTCTTAGAGCAACCAGGGAACATGTGCTGCATGTGCTAAACATCAGAAAGATGCCAAGCGTGAGCTCTTCCTGTGGTTTGAAACTCCGCTCAAAGTTTACCTTTGTTAAGTAAGAAAAAAAGTTTGGCGTTTTATTTTACCTCAGGCTTGCTGGGGAACTTCAAAGCCGACAGAAAGACTGGAAGCCAAAAGAAGAGGCAGCAGCAGCAGGTTTATTCAATGTTTATTTTATTTTATTTTAATTTTTTTTAAACACTGCAAGGTGTTAGCGGATTCACAAGAGAATAACTGACAATACATTCAATATATTCTGCAATATATGCAAATCAAAGATTGATTTAAATCATTAGGAGGAGCACATTTAAAGAGATAGCAGACAAAAGCATGTATTGAAGTTGGTTGGACTTTCATTCTGACAGCACTCATTTACTGCAGAGAATCCATTTCTGAGCAAGGGGTGCAGTTTCTTCAAACCTGTTCAGATGTAGAAACAAACTGATGTACATCTTGGATGGCCCGAGTGTTAGTAAATTTTCAGTTTTGAGAGAACTATTCCTTTAAGACCAGACTGGCCATTAATGATTGTCTTGGGTTGTAATGGCCGTGACTTTTTGTGTAAGGTTTTGATGTGACAGCGTTCATTTTAAAAGTGTGATTGTGGAATTGAATTGTAAATGGCTGAACTGTTGTGTGGAAGTCAGAAAGTTATTCCACACAGCTACAAGCATAAATGTCAGTGAGCAGAGTTGTGCTCGTTAATTAAGGACTGATTGCGTTACAAATGGCTTAGAGCCTCATTTGACTCCATATGAACATCTCCCTAAGCAGGCATTACTGAAGGAGATAAGACTTATATTTCTACAGCAGTGGAAAAAATTATATTGCAGTTTGTTTCCCCCCAATTTTCCCAGTTAGTTTCGCTAAACAGCACAAATCAACAGTTTGTAAGTCATACTGTATCATTTGTAATTTCCTCACATTTCCATCACTCACACAATTAAAATTAAATGAAATGTAAAACATCAGTGTAGCTCATTTAAATAAGTAATAGAGAAAATGTTATGTAAATAATGAAAAGTAATGGATTAGTATGAATAATTTTGTTGCATTAAGCTAGGTCATAATTCAGATTTGTTGAGAATGAATACTTAATGAATGCCCACTGTGATGTGAAGATGTTTTCCTTACCAGTTCAGTTGGTTCAACAGCTAAAAAGCTTTCCAAGCTATTAATATTTAAATAATAAAATAAATCTGGACCTATCCATTTCTTTCCAGATTTATGCTAATTTCATTCTAATTAGGCACTTTATGCTAATGACTTCAGACATTATAGATTTCACTTGCAAGGAACATACATACACAGGAATACATAATGGTGGTTATGCAATACTGAAAAAAACACACCTTTTTCATACTGGAATCCAACTGTGTGTTCTTTATTGATTTATGATTAGTCTGACTATGTTCACACAGTTTGGTTATTCACAAGAGTTATGCACTCTAAAACTTTTGCCATTTTTATTGGTCATACGAGGACTTCAGTATTAATATTACTATAATATTGCAATATTGCAGTGTTCATTGTAATAGATAAGTACTGCAGCAATCTATAACTAAATTCAATATTTCTTGTCCACATATTTATTTATTTGGTAACCTTGCTCTGCATCAGGGTTTATTTAGCAATAACTGTATATTAGCTGTACTTTATTCATGTTACAATTCCATTTGATGTTTACACATTTTCATATATTTTACTCTAATGTTTATTGCATCTGTGAATGTCAGTTTTGTTTTCTTCACATGAATAGTTTTTGTATGAGAATGTTGGCTGCTTATTCAAGGCATGTTTGCTGTTGACTTTTTATTGAAGGTTGTAAATTAAAATGCTTAGACCTGCCCTTTTGCAAATGAATCGTGCCAAAGCAGAAACAGCGTTGTTGAGCCCCTTCAGAGCATTTCTCTTGACTTTGATGCACAGTGTCTATTGTAAGTAGCTAAACAATGAACTGTCCATAATTTCAGAGAGCGAAAGAGAGAGAGCAAGAAACTGTCACTGTTGCGAATGCTATAGCATTGGATTCTCTTTCTAACAAAAATGTGCTGAGAGGAGATAGTGCTTTCTCATGTTATCTGCTACTGGACGCACACCCCACAGCACATTTTCCCATTTCTCACTTGTGACCCAGCAGTCACCTAGGCTTTTTACAGAGCTTTTAGGAAAGAGTGCTGTCCCACCATTCCTCTCTCATAAATGGAGAGGGAGGGAAGTTTTGCTCAATGGTATGACTTTCACAGTCATTCTCCCTATAGAGCCAATTGATCAAGCACCCTGAGATGTCAAAATGTATCTGCCTAGGGGTACATCACTTGGTTTGAAGTGATCTGGGCTTCATAAATCTCTACACTATTGACAATAGTGAACATTTTTTGTCTGGGAAATTTTGCTAATGTGGCCTCACCTTAATATTGTCCAACAGTGACATAAGCAGATGAGATTTCAGAGGGAAACAGCATCTATTTGTCTGCCTTGTCTCCATTATGCTTTCACTGGTGTGCTAAAGTGTGGCATGGATGTAATATGGGCACATTCATGCCACATTGATGAGGCAAATCAGCCTGAATACATCAAAATAGTGGAAGTGGATATTGCCACTTTAGTTCACATCTGAATTTAAATTAACTTGAAATTACTTGAAAAGATGATCTATGATTTAGCTGGTTTTAGCAAGCACTCCATCTCCATGTTTATAGCCTTACTGGAACCTGTGGTGTTTACTGAGGATTTGTAGTCTAATGGTCCAATAGGAAGATGACCTTTAATAATAATAGCCATGCAAACATCAACTGGAATTGGAACATGAATTTATACTGGACTAAAAAATGAAAATCTTCTCATTTCAGAAATCCACATAGCACTATCACACACATACTGTTTTTAGTGGCTATAGGATATTTTATGTTTGAGGGAAAGGAAAAACCATACATGTGCAGTTTTGAGTTTTTGAGTGTGCTTGAGGAAAATGGAAGCGAAGCATATAAAAGAATACAGGGAAGAAAGTGAAAGCGAGTAAAAGAAAATGATCATATTGAACCAAAGAATGAGAATGACTGTACCGTGTATTTGTGCTTTTTAAAGTGGAAACGGGGGAAGTCATATCGCTGAGGTCCATCTCCAGA
Source organism: Sinocyclocheilus anophthalmus (assembly GCA_018155175.1). Lineage (NCBI taxonomy): Eukaryota > Metazoa > Chordata > Actinopteri > Cypriniformes > Cyprinidae > Sinocyclocheilus > Sinocyclocheilus anophthalmus. The sequence goes on along the minus strand of JADLZN010011993.1, from coordinate 142,054 downwards.
GCTCCCCTTTGAGGTTTGGGTTGGTGCTATAATCTGGGTCAAAGTGCTAACTGCTAAGAGGCGCTTGTGAGAGGCTCATTCACACATGAATCATTTCTCATGCCTCTCTTCCTCATTACACTCTCTGCTGATAGAATTTTAAAGGCCTCCGTGTCTCTGACTGACCTTAAAGGTAAAACTCTGCCTCACGGCAATGACAGAGCCTCGCTCAACAGGCTAACCTTGTAAGATGCACCACATAACTAAAGACACAGAGAGGTAGAGATTTGAGTAAGCATTAGTCACTCATATTAAGCAAGAAGCCATACTGTGATTTTAAAAATGTGTGAATGTCAGACAACATAGACCAGAACGGTTTGCACATATTGTGAGGTCAGTGGCTCAGTTCCAAAAGCATTTTAAGGCATCACAGATATGCTCACAACGCAAAGGCTGTTTCTCAAGCATAATTACATTGCCTTATTCACCTTATTTTCAATGTGAAAGTAAGCTGTTTCTTGTTAATGTGTGAGACTTCTGATTCATTAGCCACTATAGATGAATACTGAATAACTGTGTTTATGATTACAGTAAAACATTAAAATAATTTTATGAAAACAGCTGACACCAGAAACCTTGCATATTCAAGTTAAAAATGCAGCGTACACTGTTATTGTATGAACATTAAGAAGATTTATTATCAACAAAAATATACTTCATTTAAAGGAATAGTTCACCCAAAAAATGAAAATTCTCACCCTCAGGCCATACAATGTGAAGATGAGTTTGTTTCTTCATAGGAACAGATTTGGAGAAATGTAGCATTATATCACTTGCTCACCAATGGATCCTCTGCAGTAAATGGGTGCCATTCAGACAGTGCTGGGTAGTAGGGGAGACCGGGGCTGAAAGTAACACTTTTTGTTTATGCATCAGTAACTCAGTAGTTGCTTGCTCTAGATCTCTCAAATTTTGATAAATGATAGTCGTATTTGTCTATTACAAATATAACTCACATGGACTTGTACTACACAATCACAGATTTTGTGAGTTAATGTCAAATACAAAGAGTTCTGTTGTTACAACTTACCCTACTACTGGGTTGAGTTGTAACACAGGCTGGGGATAGTAGATGTAACAATGAAATTTATTGAAATAAGATCCACACTATCCAATTTATTCAAGAAATGTATTGAACAACAAAGAATAATCAGTCTTGAATAAAGTGAAATATTTAAATGGACAAAAACATGATATTGTATTTCTTTTAAGACTTCAGATTTAGCATAAAACAATTGCTGTGTGTTTGTTTGAGTGTTCATGTGTGTGTACTATATTCCTGTCTCATAATGGTTCAGTCACTAGCTATGTTGCCATCCACCTATTTTTATATGAATTTTGGGATATCACATAAAAAAATGCTGAATGGAAATGCCAAGATGCACATAAATTCTAAAAATGCACAAAAAACATATATGTGCTCTATTGAGGTGGATAATATTTTATCCAATAAGAAGAAATGCGCATAAACTATGATAGAAACACATTCACCACATAAACCCCTTGATGTGCAACAAAAAACTCACATGACTTTGGCTCAACAGAGGATATGACTGGATAACGGGACTCATCGGAATCATTATAAGGGGTTTGTTTTTACATTTTTAATGAACTGTAACAACTATCCCCAACCCAAAGAACCATAGCATAGCTAACTGTTTTAGCATGTGGGTTTGAAGTTAGCATGAATGCAAAGCATCAAATTAAACTAGAGAAATGGCTGTTTTAGGTTATGTAAGTCAAAAAACTATATCTAGTACAATACAATGATTTCTATGCAAAAAATAATCTTAAAGGGGACATCGGATGCTCACTCGGATGCCGCAACATACTTTGGTTGAAATTCCTCAGTGGTCATGTAAAACAACACCCTTTTTACCTTGTCAAAAACAGCTCTGCTCACAGTGACCCATTTCGGTGCATGTCTCTTTAAATGCTGATGAGCTCTGCTAACCCCGCCCCTCTCTTCCGTGGAAGAGGACAGGCGATTTGCAAATAATCATAAAAAGTATAAAGTGTGAGACTTACTTCTTCTGGAGGTACAGCTGGATCACAAACAGTGGGTTCTGATCCATCCTTGAGTTTTAACTTTTTAGCAAAACCTGCGTTGAACTGTCCCTTGTTCGGAAAGCTGTCTGGAGTAAAATTATTTGCGCAGATATAAACGAATTTAGGTGTATTCGATGCCGTATTACCATCAAAAACAAAACCAATCCACTGTGTCTTCAGTGGCTCTCATGTCAGGAGAAAATGAAGACTTATGTTCACTTTTACATTCATCTACAAAACACTTGCATTGCTTACTTGACATTGTTGTCACTACAGCTGCTAGAGCGTGGAGAAAATGGCGGACAGCTTACAACTGGCTGAGGGTGGAGATATGCTAATACTGGACAGTAAGCCATGAGTCGTGGGTGAGGCCTGCGCAAAATGACATCATATAGCATAAGCGGCTTGATTATTGAGACTGTTTAGGTATTTTGGGGATTCAATTTTTTTTTTATCAATGTAGGGTGGTTGTGTCCACACACTGCTAAGACACATTATATGCAAACACCATGTAAAGGTGAATTTTGGATCCAATGTCCCTTTTAATTTAAAAACACATGTACTTTCTTTCCTGAAAATCAGTTTTTGGGTCATAAAATCTACAATGTTGCTCACAGTCACATGCCACTTCTCCAGTAAGCTCAAAAATATCATGGGAGTGTCTGATCACCACAGCTCTTTTCTGACTTGTCAAACTGACTTGTCAACTGACACCGTGTTACAACACTCCCCAGTCTACCTTAATTGATTACATGTAATCTGATTACGTAATCATATTCCAGAAATTATGTTCTTGTAATTAGATTATATTACATTTTAAAATGTTCATAATCAGATTACAGTTACTTTTCTATAGATTACATGATTACATATTCTAGGGCTGGGACAATAAATCGATGCATCGCAAATCGAGAAATTATTCTCTCTGTCGAATCAATTCTGAGCTTAGTTTTTAACAGCAGATGGCAGTGTGCTTTAGAATAGCCGAATTCTGCTTGCTTCCAGTTCACACGCACCATTTGAACCTAAAATAATCACGCATAAAGTTCGAAAAGGTTGAAGCGAATTACAAGGATGTTCACAGTGGGCTGTGTTTACATTAATCTCGCATCATAAAAGCATAAAAGCCGATGTGCAAGTACGTTTAACCACTTACATTACTCAGCCGAACACACAAGCGCTCTTCTTCGTGAGCATTTGAGTGTGTGGTTAAAAACTAGCCTAAAGCACCATCTGTTGTTAAAAACTAAGCTCAGAAACGATTCGAGAGAGAATCGCGATGCATTCGGAAAATCCTCACATCATCCACGAAACGCGATGCATCATTTATTGTCCCAGCCCTAACATATTCACAGAATTGCAGTACATTATTCATAATTTATTGATTCACCCTAATCCTTATTTTTTTTCTCCTTAAATGTTTTATTTAAATTGGTTTTATTTTAAAAGGAGTTCATTTGTTTAATTTAAAATTGTATTATTTAATTAATTAATTGCTTTTCATCAACTCACAAACCCCCTGCATTTCAATCACAAACCCTAGTTTGAGAAACCCTGGCATACTGTAATTTTATACATTTCATGATGTTCATAACAAAGAATGGAATAGATTTTCTTAGTTAGTTCAAAAGGAATCTAAAAGTAATCAAAACATAGTTAGAATACATTACCTAATATGTGTAATCCAATAGATTGTTATACACTACAATTTCCATCATGTAATTTGTAATCAGTAACGAACTACAAGTTGTAAGTAATCTACTCAGCACTGCCGTCAGAATAAGAGTTCAGACAGCTGATAAAGGCATCACATTAATCCACAAGTAATCGACACGATTCCAGTCCATTAATAAATGTCTTGTGAAGTGAGATACTATTTGTTTTTAAGAAACAAATCCATAATTAACTTTAAACTGTCGCTTCTGGCCAAAATATGAGTCCATAATCCATAAAAATGAGTCCATCCCCTGTTATCCTCTCATATAAATATCCACTGACAAATTTGTTTAGAACTGTTTTCGCATGGTGTTCAATTAATAAAAATCATGCACTATATTAAATATAATGATATTTGTGCTTAATTTTTTATGTTTGTGTTGTTTTGGAGTTATTAATAGAACTTAAATATTTAGAAATTGATTGATTCATGATTGATTTATTGATTAATTCATACATTTCTTGAAGAAGTTATTTTTTATTCTTTGAGGACCAAAAGCTTGGAATACAATGGAAATCGAAAAACGAATCATGCAATCTCTCCTATTTGCTCAGTAATGCAATTCTATTCAGTTCTAACATGTTTGGCGCCCTTATTGTTACAATTAAGGAAACTGGCATATGTAAACTATTATAGAATTTGCTTTGTTTTCAGCATCAGTCAAGCTTTTCACACAGCTTCCAACATGAAGCTAAGCCACCTGTACAGCTGGTGCCTGCTGCAGCCTGGACTGTGCCCAAATCCAAGCGAGGCACTGGATTTATTCATACATCATAACAGAGAGAAATTCAGCAGATCCTCACAGTAAAGCACCACCATGACTTCTGTGCAGGAGAGTCGCTAAAAATAGGCTGCCACCAAGACTAAGAATGGGGATATAAACAAATGTATTCTTTTATCTCACAGAAAGGTTTAAATATGAAACTTCATGCAACACTGAGACATGTCAGATGCTTTAGAGGAAAGTTTGAGACCTGGTTGTGAGGAAAGAGATCCTTCTTTGTATTGTCATCAGGTTCTAGACAACAAGTGTCCACACTGTGTTTACATATTGTCACTTGTGCAGAAACAGAAATCTTACCTCAGCTTTCTCAGCCTGCTGCGAAGAACAAACAAGAATTATTTTGACTAAGCAGGGTTTAGTGAAAATTATGACTTGATATTTCCTGTCTTCTTGAAACAAAAGGGGGAAATGTGCATGTGGGTGGCTCTGTGTGTGTGTTCTGTATCTGACAGTGTCAGCAATAGTTGAACAATGTTTTTCATGTGTTTTAGTGAAGATTCTGCAGTTACAAGCTTGCAAACTCTCCAGAGAACATCTTATGCCTTAAGAATGTGTTGATGAGCAAAACCGATGTCAGGAAGTGCCATTTCAGCAGGCACGTACAAATGCTGGTATACGCACAGACATTTACCAGCAGTCAGACTACTGAGAAAAAAACGAAGATGTGCTGTGTTAGTGCTACATGATAAAAGTGTGCTGATGTACTGCTAAAAAAGATGGGAGGCCATTTAGGTTTTGTTAATTAACAAACTGTTATTTTTAACAAATGAGTCTTTTCTTTAACAGATGTGTTTCATTTTAAAGCAAGCGGATTGTACAAGTTCACTAGGTTATATTCAGAGTTTGGTTTAAACTACTTAGGTAAACTTGGGTAAAATCAGTTTGCTTTGTAATGGAAAACATAATCAGATATTCAGTGTTTGGATTAAATTACTTAGTATCTATATTCATGAGCAGAACTGTAAAATATTACAGTCATTATTAGTCAGTGTAAAATAGTAAGTATACTTTTGGGGATTTTCTATAAAACCGTTTGCATTATTAAAAGTGTTTTTATCATTGTGGTAGTATATTTATATGCATAATATATATTTATACATATTTTAGATCAATCCTGTTCTAAACAGTACATTAGAAGAAAACAAACTAGATTATCCATATGTGAGATTAATTTGACCTGAAACTTGTGAAAATAGTATTTCATATTCTTAACCTTTAGGCTGCTCATTTTCAATGGTGTGGACGATGTCTATGGCCAGTCAATAAAATTTAATTAATTTGGTTCTTCTAACATCTTGACACTGCAATAATTTACAGAAAAAAATCTAGGCCAGTTCACAAACTTTTGGCTTTTGGTATTTTTGGCTTCTACTTCTACACTACGCTCTGGATTCATTTGTATATTTAGCTATCATTATTCTAATTTAGTAGTTTGTGGTCATAAGGAGTTAATAATAAGCTGTTTAGAATCATACTTATAATTGCACTTCTTTCTGATCATTTACAACTGCTAATAATTAATGGCATTGTTTAGTCAGTACCCTGGGCAATTGCAAACGATTAATCAATGCTTTCATATGAGCATAGTTAATTACATTAGTCATAAATCATAACCTTTTATTTTCTACCATGATGAACCAGACTTTTTTTTTTTCTCTCAAGGGTTTTGTTTGCACATTTTTCCCAGAGATCTATGATCCTTCACATAATTGTAGATTATTTATTTATTTTGTAAATAAGACTAATGGCACATTTCAATAAACAAGGCAGCAATGCACACAAATTGATTAACACAAAGAAATTATTTTAATTATCAAAAGTTCATTCACAGAACTGAGGCCCACAGTGTTCATCTAGAGGTGGTGTTTCTTATCATCTGAAGCCGGTACTCTTTTTCTGCTTTTCAGCTCTTTTGTTGAGGAGAAAAATCTATTTAAGTGGCTGAAGCTCTGACACAAAGCAAGAGCAGAAAGCTGTAGAATCTGCTGGCTTAATTGATTATTTGCGCAGAGCTGTATATCAGCGAGGTGCAGCATACCCTTGGGAAATAATGTAAAACAGATAACAAGATCAAATGTGGAAGAATTGCTTTCTACTGCCAGCTTTATTAATCTGTTACTCTCTTAGTCAAAATGGCTTTTTTTCCCCTCTACTCTATGCAGGTTTTCACATTAAGGCAAGGTACGCCTCTGCGTCCCAAGTAGCATAAAAGCTACAGCTGAGGGAGGTTTTATGAAGCTGTTTTGATTGGAAAGAATATGGGTGGCTCATGATTTCAACATTAGCTGAGCATTTGAGCTGCAAGCGTCTGTGTAGCAGGAAAATTTAAAGGGTTTAGCTTCGTTTTGGCTTGCTTTTTAAGAATTAGAATTGGAATTATTCAGTGACAAGATGTTTTAGAGTCTTAATTTACTTTAAAACCGATCTGTAAGGAAATTTGTACTTTAAAACTGAGCTGTAAGGAAAAATGTGCGGACTCACACATGTTTGTATTTTGGCCTTAAAGGATCAGCCTTGTAGAAAATACACAAGACTCCCTTGCTTGCTGCAGTAATTCTTTGATTGCAGATTTACACCAGCGAAACAGCCGCAATACCCTCATGTACATGGCCTTGTAGGTTCATTCTTTATAGTCGAGATGCTGTGAGTGTTTGCATTAAATCCAAATCAAACCAAGTATTCTCTAATTCCACATTCTCTCATAGTGCATTTACATAATAAAAATTGCATAGCAGTCTCACAATCTACTAGACATCCTTCCTCAAACATCTCTCTAAGCCATTTCCAACTCTGTAAACTGATTTGTTTTTCTTATTCATGGGGTCTTGCGGCACATCAGACATGACTGTAATTGCCTTCCTCTCACCAGGGAGCTTCTTGTTTCTCATTCTAAAGTTTATTCTCTATTTCATGTCACCAAGGCAAAGAGAGAGACTCCACCCTGGGAGAAATGACACTCTCTCTGTCACCAAGAGGAGAGTGAAAAGATAAGAACGGTAGATAAATATCTGCAAATGTGCAGCTCGAAATGACGCTAGCACAATGTTCTCATTTTAAAATGAATGGGTGTTTATAAGTACACTTCCTATGAGTTTGGTAAACTGTGGCAGTTCGCATTAGCGAACGCAGCGTAATGCACTAACAAGCCAATGTTAGTCAGAGGGACCATCTGGATTGCGTGTGTTTTTATGAAATCAACTCTTTGGATTACTCCTCTCGTTCTCTAATTGAGCTGCTTCATTAAGCACGGCGGTACTGCTCTAAATGGCCAGTTTATATTGACTGCTAAAAGGGCTGCTCGCCCCAGGAGGGGATGATCTACAGAAAATGGGACTGAACCACAGGTTATTTACGTCAGCACTCCCTCAAATGGGACCTCTGCTTCTGCCTGTAATTTCAGTTCTTCCAGAATCAGACCCTGTCAGGTTTAATTATGCAATAGATGAAGGTACCAGGCTGGTGGTTTTCCCTTTTACAAACTAAATCTGCAGCTTTACTCTGGGAAGAAATGTAGTCATTATTAAATTTGTGTTTTTCTATAATTTTTGAGGAGTTTTAGGTTTCAGAGCTCATAATGTTTTTTTTTATGTCAACAAGCGCCACTCTCTGCATCATGAAAGGAGGAGGGATAATGTCAGCTTCGCTTAAAGGGGTCATATGATGCGATTTCAAATTTTTCTTTTCTCTTTGAAGTGTTACAAGCTCTTGGTGCATAAAGAAGATCTGTAAAGTTGCAAAGACTAAAGTCTCAAATCCGAAGAGATATTCTTTATAAAAGTTAAGAGTCAACCACGCCTACCTAAAACGGCTCGTTCTAACACGCCCCCACATGTCTACGTCACTATGTGGGAAGATTTGCATAACGCCACCCAAATGTTCACGCAAAGAAAGAAGGCATAACTTTTATTCTCGCTGTAGTATTGTTGCTTCCGCCATGTCGTGAAGCGTGTGTGTTTCATTGTGAAAGCGAAACTACTTTGTTTGGCCTTCCAAAAGAGGACGATACCAGAGAACACCTCGTTTTAAAAAAACCTTTATTAAAATCTGAAATTTCTCATATGATCATATCAAGTAGTTTGCAAGGTAAAGTATTAGAATTAGGTACCATGTGATGTTATGCAAAATCATCAGAGGTCTGTTAGGGGTCTGCTTTGGTTCTCCTCACTTCACCGCCAGTGCAGGATGAAGCAGGTTTTCAGGCTGAATCAATCCAGCATTGCTATTATGCTGCATTAACATTACATGAATCCACCTGCATATATCAAAATGCTAAATGGTTTGAACTGGAAAATTTAAAAGCCAGCCACTTGTGTAATTAAATGCACAAGAAAATGAAATGTGCAGTACAACTATCGGTTTGGCAACATGCTTTTCTGCTGTCTACATTCTGTTGTGTTATAATGAGTTGGTTTAAAAAGTTAAAGTGTTCTATGAATGATAATAATTGCACATTATATATTTAGGTACTGACATTTTCTGCAGTGGACAGTAGTTATGGTATTTGTACAAATGTCATTACGTACGAATGCATAGCATTTTTTTTTTGTTTTGGTTAAAAGTTTCTTTGACAAGAAAGACTTAGACTATTAAATATGTATTAAAAGTGCATTAAAAAGGTATTATGTACACTACCATTAAAAAGTTTGAGGTCAGTCAGATTTTTAAGATGTTTTTGAAAGAAGTCTCTCAAGCTCACCAAAGCTGCATTATTTGATCAAAAATACAGTAAAATATTATTACAATTTTAAACTGTTTCTATTTGAATATATCTTAAAATGAAATTTATTCCTGTGATGCAAAGCTGATTTTCAGCAGCCAATACTCCAGTCTTCAGTGTCATTTGATCCTTCAGAAATAATTATGATATGCTGATTTGCTACTCAAGAAACAATTATTATTATTAAAGTAGAAAACATTTGAGCAGTTGAGTTTTTGTAACATTTACTATTTACTGTCTATTTAATGTCACTTCTGATCAATTTAATGCATTCTTGCTGTATTCATGTATTATTGTATTTTTTAAGTATTCATTTCTTTAAAAAAAAGACCCCAAACTGGTAATGTATAAAACCCCACATGTGTAGTCTCAATGTGTTCACTACTTTTTAAGCACAAGCAAGAGCTCATAGAATATTGGTTTGACAATCCCCATTTGAAAAAGGTTGGCGGAGGGCAGAATCGATACGCATCTGGTCATGGGATCGACTGTAAAGTTATTTTGTATTCCATTAGTGGTCTAAGGTGCTTAGCAGGAGCCATCAAAAAGGCTGATACATGAAAGCCTTCCAAAACACTTGCGTCCTGCTTTCTATTCTTGGATTACTCTGTGTAATTTGAGGTTAGAAATAATAGAACGCCTAGGGCCTATTTTATGCACATATAGCTGAAATGTTTTTTCTTCTATTTCAAAGACAGTCACTCCAACTATGTATCATCAGATGAAGATAGCTGAAATTGAAATGCAATTTTGCAGTATAGCTTTTAAGAACCATACTTTGTACTTGATGCACAGACCTCAAAAAGGGCAAAACAATAGGACTTAAAGGCACAAAGTACATACTTTGCTAATGCCTGGTGAGCAGGGTCGGGGTATTAACCTCACTGCGTGTTCTTCAGCTGAAGTCTGTATTATACCTACATGGTTGTCGGGTTAATTACTGTGCTTAGAGGCACACAAGCCTGCCGCTTATTTTAGTGTGACCTTAGAGTGAATGCCCTGTCTTATATAGAAAAAGAAGTGCTTCTCTTATTGCTGCACAGCCAGAAATTGGTGTCAGTTTCTCCTGAATAATAAAGACATGATCATTTTAGGGAGCTGCACTTAATTTTTACAGTAGCGTTTTCACATCTGAAATATTTTTGTTTAAAAAAGACCACATCAGAATTGTACTTCTATCAGGGTTATTCAAAATTCAGAGTTGAAAAATTGTCTCCCATTCAGTTAAACCATGATTTTGAATTGGCCACAACCCACAGGAAGTTGAATTTGATTGACAGAAAGGGAAATATACTGAATTGCAATTCAAAGAAGATAAACACAGCAGTCTGAGAAATGCCTAGTGTATTTTTAGCATTTGATACATCCTGATATTTTCTCAGTTTCCTCAGTATTTTCTCTTTGTTTCTATCAGATCACACCGGTAGTGTTTCCATCATGAGACTGGTGATGAAGTACTTGGACAAGATGAGATATTTCCGGAAACGTTCTACCATTCCTTTTCTGGTGGCTCTCATTACCTTCCTGCTCTTCATAAACCTCTACATTGAGGATGGCTACGTGCTGGTGAGTTTGTTTACCTGTTGAAATCATTCAATTATAGAGGTCAATTTATTTACAACGTCAGTGGAGCAGATAACAAGACAATAGTGGGCTTCACAACAACTTGACTACTGTTGTTGCATGTGATTTAGCATTAATTATCTCTGTGCTGGAACGTTATTTTGTTTATATGGTTTAATTACCAAATGTTGTGTGTAAGGCTGCCGGTGCTGTGCTGTGCATATATAATTATCAGAGCTCACGCTGCTGCCTATTTAAAATTTCATGATTTAGAGGCAGTCCAAATGCAAGAGACAAATGTATTATTCATGAGGCCAACTTTATGATCAAAACTTTGTGATCATAACATGTCGCGTGTGTTTGTCTGTTGAATTATTCAAAAAGTCACTGTTCCAAATAACACCCATTTAATTGAAATACAAACACCATCACAGCCAGCAAAAATTTTGTAAAGTGTGAACAGTTCATGTGTGGTAAAAAGATGCTATAATTTAATACAAGATAAGTTATTTAAAAAGTTGAGTAAGTAATATTGTGTGTACAATTAATTATTCAAAGGCCATCATTTACATTTAATGAGATTATACAAAAGTGTGCAAGAATATTGCCAAATCTAAAAAATAATGACCTGCAGCCAGAGCCGATCCTCCCTGTACGCAAAATACGCAAGCTGCATAGTTCCCCGAAACACCCCCTTTGCTTTGCCCCCTTGCTCTCAAAAATGATTTAATTTTAGTTTTGTTTTTGAATTTGGACAGCGGTTATGAAAACATGAACAATCTTTTTTTTAATGGGGTGCGCTGTCGCCCTTTCTACGTAAAAATCAGTCAAATCATGTAATGTGAATGTGGTACAGTCTTGCTCGAGACTAAAAAAACGAGTTGAAAGCGTACCGAGCCGCGGAAGAGACACTGAGACCGGATGCCCCCGACATGCGTTCATTCATTCTTCTTCATAGACCACGGGTCGATACCCCACTCCAGCACCCCCCTCTTGGGCCCTACTTTGCGTAGGCCCCAAATTCTCTGAACGCACTGCCGGCAGCGCGTAACTTAAGATTCAAAGGAATCGATGCAAGTTCATATACATATTAGGTCGTTGTCTTAGAATTTTCTCGTGTGTGCGTTTCGACAAGTCTCAGTGCGCTGATGTGGTTACAAACTTTGTCGACTTGGGACTTAGGACTGTAGCGAGAAATTATTAGACTTGGAATCTTGAGTTCGTGTGTGTTCAATTTGCAGGGAGGAAACCACGACAGGTACCGAGAAACTCCAATGCATCAACTTTAAGTAATACTCAGAGCGCTAAGATTTCATGACTAGGAAGGGAGGCGGAGAAAAACGTGTAAACAATGGGAGAAGGAGGGAAAATCAGGCGGGGAAAGGGGGGGAAAAAAAGGGAGGAAAAAGAAAAGAAAAGGAGTGGAGGAAAAAAAGAGGAAAGAAAAAAAGAAAAAAAGATAAAAAAAAAAAAAAAAAAAAAAAAAAAAAAAGAAAAAAGGGGGGGGGGGGGGGGGGAAAAAAAAAAAAAAAAAAAAAGAGAGGAGAGAGGGGGAAAAGGGTAAAGGACAAAGAGGAGAGAAAAACAGAAAGGGGAAAAAAAAAGAAAAAAAAAAAAAAAAAAAAAGGGGGAACAAGGAGAAAAGGAAAGGGGAGGAGGAAAAGACGGAAAGAAAAAAAAAAAACACGAATGAAAGGAAATAGAGGAAGAAAGCAAAAAAGAGGAGGAAAGGAAAAAAAGGAAAAAAAGATAAGGACTAAAAAAAAAGAAGGAGAAAAAAAGGAAGGGAAAAGAAACAAAAAAAATCGGGGGAATAAAAAAAAGAAAAAAGAATAAAAAACGTTCGTAAAAGAAAGGTCAAAGGGAGAAAGCAAGAAGAAAAAAGCGGCGAAACGGACAACAAAAAAAATTAGGAAAGAAAAAAAAAAAAGGCCGGAGGTATAAAGACGCAAGAAAAAAAAAAAAAAGGGGAGAAAAGACAAAGGCGGCAGGAAGGGGAAGAGGGAAAGCAAAACTGAGGAAAGAAGCGTACCAGCACAAGAGAAAGGAACAAAGAAGCAGAGAGGAACAACCGCAACAGCCAATTCAAACCGGCCAGAGTAAAAGTACAACAACGCGCAACAAAACCAGAACAAAAAGGAAGGTAAAGGAAAAATGGGAAAAAGTCGGTGGGGTAAAGACAAGCGCAGAAAACAAAAAAGAGAGAGAGGGAAAAATTAAAAAAAGGCATCCCGATAGAAAAAAAAAACCAAAACAAAAACAAAAGCAACCACGAGGAAAAAAAAAGCGAGAGCAGAAAAAAAAAGGAAAAAAAGAAGTAAGAGGTGTACAGAAAGAAAAAAGCTAAAAATGAGAAAGATGAGAAAGAGCAAAAAAAAAAAAAAAGGAAAAAACAGAAAACAAGATGAAAAGAAAAAAAAAGAAAAAAAGAAAAAAAAAAAAAGAAGAAAGAATAGGGAATATAAAAAGGTGAAGTACAATAAAGAGGACAGGGACAAGAGGGAAGATAAAAAAAGAGGGAGAGGGAAAGAGAAGGAATTGAAAAACAAAGGAAAACAAAGGGCAAAAAGAGAGAAAAAGGGGGAATGAGGGTAAAAAAAATAAAAAAAAAAAATGGGTAATAAAAAAAAAGGTAGAATGAAAAAGAAATACGACAAGGGAGAAAAGAAGAGAAAAAAAATAACATAAAGGAAAAAAAAAAGGCGACAGAGGAAAAAAAAAAAAAGAATAAGCATTCTGAAACCTTTACCTCGAGCGTAAACTGCTTTCCAAAGGAAAAAAAAAAAAGGCACACATGGTAGACTTTTGATGTAACAGTACGGCCAGTTTTTTGTAAAATTCTACAATATGAAAAAAATATGGCAATATCAAACAGCACAACTGTCTTATATTGGATTTATTTGTAAAATTTCGAAAGTGCTTCCGAGAAAAACGGGAGATTCTCGAGTATTCGTTTTGCTCGTATAGGGATGAAAAAAAGTGAAAAGGGAGAGGACACAAAGGGAGTGGCACCACCACACAAGTACGCGGAAAACAAAAGCGACACCCCCCCATCCAAAGAGAAAAATGGGATTTACGGGAGTGGAAAGAAAAAAAGAGAAGGACAGAAGACGAAAGAGGCAAAGGTAAGAAGAAAGAAAGGAGAAGAGAGAAAAAAAGCAAAAAAAGAGATGAAAGAAACGAGAAAGGGGCGCACGGAAGAAAGAGAGAAGCAACAGTGACAAACGCATCCGACGGCAGCGAGGGAGAACGAAACACCGGACAAACACTGGCGAACGTAACGGCCCAAAGAAAAAGCAACACAAAAGAAAAAGACAGAGAGCACGCAAGGACCCACAAGGGAAATGGAAAAAATGAAATCTCAGTCCCCCGAGCAACATCGCGCGTGTGTTGAGAACCCAAAGGCGAACGACACACACGGGCATAAAGAGCAAACGAAACGCCCGCACCACAAACCACCCCGTGGTGTCAGGTGACAAAGAAACAGATCAAAAAAGAGAAAAAAGGTCGATCCCAAAAATGCTATATCCTATTACTACGACAAGGACAAAGTTAATAACAGGGGAGACAGAAAAAAAAAAAAAGGGGTGGTAAAAAAAAAAAGGAAGTCAGGACAAGTCTTTAAAAGGAAAAAAAGGAAAAGACAAAAAAAATAAGCAAAGATAAAATTCCAATACCTTAAATAAAAACTTTAAAAGCGCCTCAAAATCAATATTTTTCTTGCTACCTATACATATGTGGTGAAAGCAATAGCGTGTTCTGTGCAAGATTCTTTAAGTAGGAAGAAAAAGGATAGATGTTCATTGTCTAAAAGCGGAAAACAAATGTGCTGACCTAGAACTCGTGCCGGCTAAAGGAAAAAATAGGACTAAACATGAAAAAGGAGGCACAAGAAAAAACCAGGACTGCGCGTGCGTGAAAAAACTCAAAAGACAAGTAGAAGATGCGCGCCCAGGAGGAACACTGGAAGAGAGATAAAAAAAGAAGAGCCGACTGAAAGGGGGGGGGAACAAAGAAAGAGAGGGAAAGAACAGAGACAAAAAACACGACACAGAGCCTTGAATGCAAACAGAAAAAAAAGGCTAACAAGTCTCCTTTATCAATGTGATCGAAAGATTGGTAGCTGACAGTCAAGATACCTTTGGAAAGGGGAGCTAAAGGTATTGTCTGTTTCAAAAACAAAAACATAAACCACAACAGAGAAAAAGGAAAAGGAAAACCGTGGGAAAGGGGCCACGTTGACAAGAACAAACCGGCAAAAAAAAAGGGCTAAATCACTATTATCTATGCGGTGACACGAAAGTCATTTGAAGTAGAAGACTGTGTTATTTATCACATCGCTTATATCTTAACAAAACGGAAAGAAAAAATGCTTTAAGCCTTCCCTGGAATAATCTATGAGAGGTAGTCTAAAACAAAAAAAACAAGTGTAATGGCGAATACTGATGTGAGAGACTTTCACCCACAACGTGATAAGGTGACATCAGGGGATAATTGTTAAGTAAATGTATTTTGTTTTAGTCATATTTGTATATTTCTCACTGGGCAACATAACAAAAATATTGATTAAGCACTGTTGTCTGCCTGACAGATCAAGCGGGGCAAGGCAGACGGCTCGGACTCCAATGGGTTTCCAATAAAGTGCTTTGACAGTCGCACAGTGCAAAAATAAAACAGTCCGGAAGAAAAACGGGGAAAAGCAACGAGGAACTCAAACTGCCTAAAGTGGAAACCCATCAGAATCATTGTTGACCAGCAGACTACCGACACAAAGAGATGGGGGGGGGCCGGGGCAGAGGGGGTCTCAGGGGTGCGAGAGCCTAGTTCAGGAAATCTCAAGGAAGTTCGGCCACCATATCATTGCAGGACGGCTGCTAGTTATCCATGCACCTGACGAATACTACCCATCCCTGGATGGGTTGAAGAGAAATTACAATGATCCGGAGGATAGGGTACGCTTCCGTTCCAAACAGAATGTAGATTACGCGTTTCTGCTCAACTTCTGCACCAACCTGTCAGACTTCTACATGATGTTGGAGGATGATGTGCGCTGTTCTCGAAACTTTCTCACCGCCCTGAAGAAAGTGGTAGCATCTAGGGAGGGATTGTATTGGGTGATGCTGGAATTCTCCAAACTGGGCTACATAGGGAAGCTGTACCACTCACGAGACCTTCCCAGACTTGCCCATTTCCTGCTCATGTTCTATCAGGAGATGCCTTGCGATTGGCTTCTTATCCATTTCCGAGGCCTATTGGCCCAGAAGGATGCGATTCGCTTCAAGCCTTCCCTTTTCCAACACATGGGCTACTATTCCTCTTATAAGGGGGCAGAAAACAAACTTAAGGATGATGACTTTGAGGAAGACTCCCTTGATATCCCAGACAACCCACCTGCCAGTTTGTACACAAACATAAATGTATTTGAGAGCTATGATGCTGCCAAAGCTTACAGTAGTGTGGATGAGTACTTTTGGGGCAAGGCTCTGTCCACTGGGGACTTTTATGTAATAGTGTTCAACAAGGCAACAAAAATCAGCAAAATCAAGATCATCACGGGAACGGATGATCGGCAGAATGATATTTTGCATCACGGAGCTCTGGAAGTGGGGGAGAAATTAGTAGGAACCAAAAAGGGAAGGCAGTGCTCCTCTTATATAACTTTAGGGGAGTTTAAAAAAGGAAACATTGAGGTTCATGATGTGGACCATAAGATAGCATTTGATATTGAGTGTGTTCGCATTGTGGTAACTGCAAGTCAGAAAGAATGGCTTATCATTAGAAGCATAAGCCTCTGGACTACACAAGGTGCCAGTCAATGAGAACTTTTTTGAACCGTAGCTAAAGGCACAAGTATCTGTTTATTTATCTTTTTATTTATTTATGCAATTTAGAAATTATTTATTCACCTGAGAAATCATTATTTATTCAAATGTATTCATTTCTTCAGACTATTTTAAAGGCAGTACAATATTTCACACATCTGAGCATTTCAGCAATTCTGAAAAAAAACCCAATTGAAACGATTCATACAATAATGATATTTTATATCTATAAAAAAACTTTAGAGTACTTCTTTGTTTTATATTATATATATATATATAATATATAGAATTTTTTTTACAAGAAATCATTTTCACAGTGTAGCTGTTTTCCATATTTTAACAGACATATCCTATTATAGTCGCTGAAAAAGTTGCTTGAAGCTGAATTGTAACCACTTCATTTCGGTTATGTTATTTTTTGGTTTGTTTACTCTTTTCTTCTATACCTCTAAAATATTTGCTTATCCTGCTCTCCTTTCCACCAACACAGGGTCAATGTTGTCTTGAATATACAACGTATTGTGGCATCAGTCTACTCAGCAACATTTCATACTATCTCCCCACTGAATGATAACAGAAATGTTGTTCAATCAATCCTGGGCCAAAAGGGTCTTTTTAGTGTAGTTTTGTTTTGTTTGTGCATTTCTTCAGAGGCATGGACTGGAACAGTGTGGCTATTCGCCCATCTTCTGAAGTGTTGTGATTGGACAGTACAGTGACAAATGAGGTAAACCTCCTTCCCCTTTTCAGTATTTTCCTCCTATCTTTTGCTCAGCGCAATTTTACCAGGGTAAATTGAGTTTTTGTTTGGCTCATTCCACCATAAAATTACATTAGCAACAACCACCCTAGTGCAGACCATTCTCATAACAAACCCCTGGCTGGAATTGTTGGACGCTCCATCTAAATGCAGTTTTGTGTCATTGTGTAAGTGTATGCTCTATAGACCATATCTGTCACTATGAGTATTTGTTTACTCTTTGTTTACCCGAATTACATTTTCACAAGATGTTTTGAGAGACATTAGAACTTGATTTCGCAACCATCTAATTACTCCGTCAGAGTGAGCATGTCACATGAAAAATGCAATAATAAGACAACTGTTTACATGACTCTGTGATGTTGCAGAATGTGTTTATCGCCTGTTTTTATTTATTTATTTTAAGGCCAGGCATTTTTTCCCATGAAAACAACTCATTTTCTTTGGTCTTTTATCATGCTGCAGTTCATACATGTGTAGTAGTTCATAGGATCATAAAAATAACCTGTACTTTGCATGATTTTTGCAGTTGTCTTTGCCAACACCCAAGATACAAAATTGGCATTACATTAAGTGCTTTGCACAAACTTATGTCAAAAATTAACTTTGCCGTAGTTATCAAGAAGCCATTACTACCACTATTTCTCAGGCTAGAAATGCGTTACATTACATTGTGTATACACATTCATTTTCAACCCAGGTCAGAACTGCATTGTTTCTTTGTCAGTGTTCTATTCAGTTTACTGGAGGTGAATACCTCTTGCCCAATTGTATTTGTGAATGGTCTTTTGGATGCATTTCAGACTTCTATGGCTATTTAATGTCACAGTATGTTTTCAATAGTTTTGTAGTGCTTTCTTGTGAGCAAAGCACAGGTCCTTTTTTTAAACAGCCAGCTAAATGTTAGGGCTGGGTGTGTAATAAAATGTTACAAATGAAAATATTGGAAGGTTTTGTCTTCCTAATAAAACAACTGTCTAAATCATTGTTCATGCATGAGCTAAGAAAGAATGCCGCAGTGTTAGTACGCCTGTCGGTTTTAGGCTTTATGACTTGTTTTCAAGTGTCTTCTCTGAACTTGACTGGCATTGTACTGTACTTGATTTGTAATTGAACTATACTAATACTACATTACAACAACGGACATCTTATGTATTGTGCTGCATAGGTGAAGAGAATGTGTTATGATGTAGAGTTATGTTGTATTTCTCCCACACTGTTTGTCACATGGTACTGTAACTATATTGTAAAATTACATATATTTTTTTACATTTATCATTAGAAATGTTTGCCTTGTATATTGTACCTAAATATACATTGACTCAAGTGCTGAGTTGACAAAAATGAATGCCAGTTCATCATTGAAAATCCATAAATTGTAAAGTAAAACACTTTTGGGGAAACAAAATTATTTTTTGTAGAGGTCTAAATAAATTTGCATGCAGATGAACACATCTTTCCTGCAGTAATCGGGCTGGATGCACAGTATAAGCCAGCATGGATACACTTGAATATTCTCTGCCTTATAAGTTCATAGGCCTGCTTTTGTGTCTATGCAGGTGAATACAAGTTCAAACAAGCCACACTATTCAGAAATGCCTCACTGCTTATGGAAATAATTTTAGCTTGTGTGATAAAGTGTAATTTTAGAGACTTCAAATGATCACAGATGTCAGTGGATTCTATCAAATCTCATGCATTATTTATTTGTTTATTCATATGCTTTGTGTCATGTTAATACATTCACAATGAAGTTACAGTGCTTAGGCTATTTGGCTGGATTTTCTGTTTCTGCTCCACAGTATATTACTTCAGCTTACAGTATTTTGTAGAAACACACAATATATGATTTTCTCTTAAATTATTCTGGTTGTTGCACAATGTAAGAAAAAGTGATGTGGACATTGAAGATCTTGATGAAGATGTTTATTTCAGCATAGCAGTGACAAAGTACATGTAGTGCCTTGGGTTCAACGGAGTCGGAATGAACCCAGAATATCCTAAACTCAAACCTTTTATACAGTTACAGTTTACTACCCTTAATGTAAATGAAGTTGCTCCTGTTGTAACAGCTGTAGTCTGTATGTTAATTAAGTTCTGACACCCCTTTGTCTTAGGTGGTTCTCGGTGTCCCACACCCTCTCCCATTCTACAATTGGTCACCATTTGCTCAGGATGTGATCATCCCAAATGGTCTAGAAACAACATAACTGTTGACTTTCTTCTTCTCTATAATAATTAAGCCATTTTGGGAAATGAGCATGATCAAACATATATTGTGGAGTGGAATCTGGGTTGGGGCAGACTATAGATTCTTACAGTCCCCCCTTTGATGCTCTTGGCCCAAAAGAAGCATCACAATCACTCCAGTTATACAGATTACACCTCCCTTACAGGGCAGGTCCCCAGTGGCGGTGAAGCCCTGCTTTAGGTTGCCCCCCTCTGGCCAAAGGAGAATCTTACCCATCAATCGGTCTACACCTCATGCACACTGGTTACAACTCCATCCAATAGGCAAATTAGCATAGTGACTTCCTCAAGTTTTCCAATGACACACAAACATTGTTTGGGGGGTTTGAGAGAGCACTTGAGAACCATAACAGCAAAAGGGATTCTCTAAATTACTAAACATTATGACAGTACAAACCTAGCCAAAGGAGCAAAAACATCCAATCAACAGCACCGGTGTGTGTGGTGTCGTGTGTGTGTGGTGTATGTGTTGTGCGCGTTTTTGTGACAAATGAGACATAAACTTGTATAAAGACACGGGTTGACATAGTTATGTACAGGAGAAGGGTGACTTGTTCAGGGACAGTACCCCAGTCCCCCACTTTTCAAACGCATATAAACACACAGAATGGAGTGATTGAAAATCTGAAATAAGCACACGTTTCCTGTGAGGGTACGTTTTAGGGGTAGGTTTGGTGTAAAGGCAATAGAATATAGTCTGTACAGTATAAAAACCATTACGCCTATTGTTCCCCATGTCACAAAACAGCCTGTGTGTGTGTGGTGTTGCTGTCTGTCTGTGTCTGTGTGTTTTTTGTGTTTTCATTTTGTCACTTGCATTGTGTCCATTCTCTCAGTGTGGACGTCCTTTGTCCACATGTGTGCATTCAGTAGACAATGTTCTGCATTCGAGTATGCATATGTTTGTCTCTTTCTGGTGTCATGTGCAGTCTGTCTTTGTGCATTTCTCATTTCTTGTTTTCCATCTCGGTGAGAAGACTGCTAGTCCACAGTCTCTGAAAATGGTTTGATCTCTTTGTTTCTTTTTTCCATTGTCCATTCATTTCAATTTGGAAAAGTCCTTCTAGCTGTTGTTGCAGTTTGTGAAGTTCCATCAGGTCCATCCATGCCATTGTGGGTCTCAGGGTGTCTAGATCTTTTAAGATTGGAGTTCTGGATCTTGTAGGTCTGGAAATCTCTCAATTTCTGGTTCTGATGATCACTCTGTTCTTTAAGAAGTCCCATCTCTTGTGGAAGTCCCCTGGCTCCACTGGCCCTGCTGGCATTCTTGAAGTCCTTTTTCTTCTGGAAGTCCCCTGGCTCCACTGGTTTTGCTGGCACTTCTTGTCCTTCAGATGACCGGATCATCTTTCTTCAGCATCTCGATGCTTATACCTGAAACAAGATCAAAAAGAAGAGGTTTCCCCCCCTTTCCCCCACAAGAATCTTTTCACAACCAAAGCTACAGAAATGTAATCACAGAATGCAATTAAATCATTGTAAGGGAAACAGGTCAATTTAGCTCAAAGGGAATCATTTAAGATTTTAAAGGGAACTCCACCAATAATATGTAAGGGAATTAGGACAGAATCACTGTTTTACGGCTGATCACTGAGACGGCCAGCGATTCAGTGAACGAGCCGTATGACATCAATTCTGCAATGGATATTTATATCCAAAATATAGTGAAAACACTATTAATTAGCATAGTATCAAGATCGGCAGTTTAAGACATTAACTTGTGAGCACAAAACACGAGATACTTCTTTTTTCAATATAAATAAGGCTTTATTGGATAAATCTAAGACATATAAACTAATCTAACACATGAACACAAGCATTCACACAAGTTGTAGAAAGAGAGAAAGTGAGGAAATAATTAGTTTAAGAGAATGAAGATGTGAAATCCCAAGTTTACAGCAATATGTGCAATTGCATAGACATGAACAACCATCAATCACTTAATTAACCCTCGCATTGATTTCCTCAATGAGGTTAAAATTATATTAATGCACCAGTTCAGCTAGAATCTAGAGGTACTTGCGTTCCCTGTGTCCGGGGTTCCCTTTGTTGTCTTGCAGAAGGGTGTTTCCTCCCGAGGTTCTGATTGGCTGGAGTTTCAGTCTTGGGAAGCCAGTGGTTGGGCATTGGCTGATGACGCGTAGTTGTGGTTGAAGTTGAAGTTTTAGACAGCACTCTTTCGGAGATGCGGCGTTAGGCAAACTTAACTCAAAACACGAAACTCTCAACGGAAAATAAAATAAACTAAAGTAAAGAAATAGAAGTTTGATGAGACCAGGTGGCGTTTCTCCTCATGGTTTTGGAGGAGCTGGCGTGTAAGCCAGAAGCACACTCGAACGCTAAAGAAGCATGATTAAAAGCAAAGCTCAAAGCTATGACTAAAAAGAGGAGAGTAAAAACAAAGAGCGAGCAAAAAAGGGGGTTGAAGAAGAAAGCGAGAGAGAGACACAAAAAAGCAAAGTTTGATGGTGTTTCTAGTATTTAAACCAGGCTGTTTAAAACACCCCAAATGGTGTCTCGACCAATTTTAGCTCGGGGTGTTGCAATGTTTCTCCTTCCCATTCATAAATCAACTGTTATCTCATCCTTCACATGGTCAGCGTTTTTCCCGCTCTTGCAGAGTATACTTTTGGACAAGATTTCTATAACAATAATATGATCGTTGACAAAGAAATGATTGGAAGAAACGTTTCAAGCATGACGATTCAAACACACACACACTAAACATGAATATGAACTCTTAAGCTATTCAATAGTTATTCAAATACATCACAATAAATTATTAAGACCTGATAAGTCACATGTGGGTTACATACATGATATGGGGTTATATATAGCAGCAATGATTAGTTGCTCGAGTCCTTTTAGTGTCATTTAGGTGCATGGAAAGGCAGTTTCCGTGCCATTCTGTGAATGCATGAAGACCAGAGATTAAGAGGTCTGTAGGAATCTCTGAAAGTCTGTTCTTTGTCTCCTAGGTGGGGGGGAAAGTCAATCCGAAGAGCTTGTGATCACTATCACATGTTTCCATGTGACGGTCACGCTGTGCATCTCTTTGACCATTAATCTTGGTTATTTGCCCCAAATTTGACAATCTCCTTGGAATTGTCAATAAGTGTTCTTTTGTTTTAATGTTGAAAGCTGTTCTGTGAAAGAATTGGTCAGGCTTGCTTTAGACTGGCTAGGGTCTGATTTATGACATCCTGTTGTCTTGGGCCTCTGTGGAATTCGGCTCCTCATATTTCAACAATGTTTTTGACCAAATCTTAGATTGTCTGATTCGGTCTGATATCCTACATCATTTCTCATTAATTAAATTTAAATATTAATGCCATTAACACATTTCCCAGAAATGATAAAGAATCACCCCCTTTTTGATAGTAAACATATTTTCTAAGAAATAATACTATCATAAAACTATTCCTACAATTCACATCAGCATCTGCTTGTGACTGAGCTACAGTCATGTTGTTCATACAGTGCTGTGTCTGGCAGGGTGTGAATGGCTTCTTCCTTATTTCCTTTCAACAGTGCCAACTGGGTTTCTAAACTGCCTATCTTCTTAAGCAAATCACGATAGCTCATCCTTCTTTTGTGTGAAAAATGACACACAAGTGTCTTGCCTTGTGTCCCATACTTCCACAAGCACAACAAACAACTTCCTGATCTTTCCTAACTTTCTCTAAACAATGCCTTGCTATGTGACCATCCTTTCCACATGCATGACACACAAAGCTTTGATGAGGTCTCTCGTTGTCTTGACAATGTCTAGCAATGTGACCAGCTTTTCCACATGCATAACAGAGAGTAACACTTTCTGAATTTACTCTTTCTAATCTCTTTGGTCTCTGATGGAAACCGTTAGATAATCTAGAACATTCTCTCCTGCCAAGTGCAGCAACTAGATGTCTAGATTCTGCAGCTTTCATTTAACTTCTTTCATTGAAATGCTGTGTCATTTTGGAAATGATTTGCTCGTATGGTGTATTTACATCTACATGCAGAGCAATGGCTTCTCGCATGTGTGAACTACTCTGTGCAATTAATGCAGACTTAAACATGAGATTTTGTTTAGTTGCATTGGGCAAACCACTGTAAAAGCTAAACATTTCCCACAACCTGGATGCAAATGATAGAGGATGTTCTCCAATTTCCATTGTCACCTAAGTTATCTTTCTCAAGTTAACCAAATTAGTCTCAGCAAGTCTATGTACAGCTTCTCTCCTTGCACCTTTGTCTGCTCTTTTGTCACAAACTTCCTGTGAGAGAGCACTGGTTAATGAGCGTGGTATGCAGATCATAAGAAGTCTACAAGCATCTTCGTCTGACACACTATAAACCTCCACTACCTTCTCCAGTTTTGACAAAAACTCTACAGGATCCATGTTATCAGGCTCAAAAGAACCTACTGTTGTAATAAGACTTTGAAAGTCCATAAAAGACAGTTGTCTAACAGCTTGGCCATTTTCATTTCTTTGATCAAGAACCCTCTCATTTCCAGTCTGTCTTGTTTGCACTGGTGCTATTGGGAATCTCACAGAATCATCTGAGGAATTATGACGACTAATGGCTAGCTGGCTAATGGCTAATAACTGTCTAGCTGTCCCTTCATACAAACATCTAAACGTTTCCATCTCTGTTTCAGACTTTGAAATTTATTTTCTCAATTTCCCTATCTGTTCCTTCAAAATGATCTCTTCAGCCTCGCAATTTCTCTATGACATGACATAGAATTTAGCTTGACAATTTAGCAACTTGTTTTCAATTTTAATTTCTTCTAATCTTTTCTTAGTTACCTTGTATGAGGCAAAAAGAGCTTGAAGAGCATTAGCAACTTTTCCCTCTTTGTTTTTAGGCAGTTTGGGATTTTTGAATTGAGACATAGCCCACTCGTAGGGTTCATCTGCCTTCTCTATACCATCAAACATTCCTACTGAGCCGTGCTTAGCGATGTATTTAACTATCAACTCTTCCATTTTCACAATCTTATTGAACTGTGTTCAGCAATTCGATAGGCTTCTTTTCCTTCACTGACTGAACATTATCTAGTTACTTTAAGATACCTGTTAGTCTAATTATTCACAGCTCCTGTGTTAGTCTAATTATTCACAGCTCCTGTGCTTTGTACGCAAATGAATAAAACAGCCACACTACGTTGGGATTCTAAACCAAATTTTTCACTTCTCCGGACATGGCCACACTCCGTCGGGCCTTACACTTCACTACACTAAACTGTTAAAAATGTAACTCTGTCACAGTACGTCAGACAAAACCACACTACTTCGGGTTTTATGATATATTTTTAAAACAGTTTACATAGCCACAGTTCGTTGGGCAAATCAACACTGCTTTTGGGCTTTAAACTTCACAGAGTCATGGTGCGTCGGACTCAATACACTATAACACACAACAGTTATGAAATCATTCTGTGACCACACTGCTTCAGGTTAATTCAGTTACTTTAGAATTTCATCAGAATCATCACAACTTCGCAGTCAGTTTCAATTACATTAGAAACTTACAACTTTGTTTCAGTTACATTAGAAACAATAGATCTAATACAACTCTGCCACCACACTGCGTCGGGTTGATTCAATTACTTTAGAATCCTAACAGAATTATAACAGACCAACACCGAGTTTCATGAACAAACACTTAAAGAACAAACACTTATTTTTTACAAGAATATACACAATGTAAAAATAATAGATGAAAAATTTATAATATAAAGCGCGAAGGCAGCACTGAAAAGGCCATTAAAAAATAATAATAAGTGGGCCGGTCTAAGGCATGAAACTCCAGGGCTGAAAATGAGTCGCACTCCGGCCCTGAGGCTCTCAATAAGTAATGCACATTTCTAGAAATTTCGCCAAAGTTATTACTTTTTGCTCTCACATTTTGATCAAGTACTACAATTTATTTTACAGACATAGGTTTTTGAAAGAAAAAAAATGAAAACTAAACTGAAAATAGTTTTTACAGCACTTAGCAAATTCTTTTCTTGTATAATAAAATTAATTTTACCATGATAAATGATGGGTACAGTAGTAGAGACTGCAGGCAACTGTAACATGCTTAACTTCTTCAATCACAAATAAACCAGAGTGATGAAACTTATTCAGCAGATGAAAAAGCCTGAAAAGGAATGTTTTTTCAAGAATATTTCAGCAAAACAGTGATGTATGAAAATGTATTTGCTTAATGATTTTTTTCCAATATTTTTGGATGATTGTGAATTGTAACTTTGTATTACATTTCAAGTTATGATCAATTCGTTCCCTTTTTAAGCCTTTTTTTACTGTAACAGTTACCTTTGTAACATATAACTGTTTCTTATACCAAAGGATGGCAGGTAAATTTGCAATAATCTGTGCTTTATGAAGGATAATATTACAATTGTTCTCCTTATCATTCATCTTTCCATCCAGCAGAGCAAGAGTAATACTAAACCTTTCAATATTTCATACAGTGTATATACTGTTATATACTCATAGATTATTAACATATAGAGTAAGGGCTTATAATTATGTATATATGAACAACTATCTCAAAGGATCATTACATTAGGTAAACACAGATGTACAGAGTGTACCCTAGAAGGATTATTTTTATTGCAGACCCAGCAATTTCCACATTTTCAGTGCAGGTACAGAAAAGCTGAGGCCACAGCAGCACTGCCCTTCAAAGTGGAGTGGAACTAATGCTGAGGTGAGTCCATATGGCAGGCGAGATATGTGGGAAACCATAGCTAATGTGCATTTTAAAAGGTGTCAGAATGGTCCAGAAAAACCAATATGCCATAATAACTCCTGGGCCCGCGCGGAGCATCACCCAATCGATTCGAGGTTTCCATGGCAGACAGTCTGCGTAAATAAGGTACCAAACCATACAATCAGATGATGTGAATCTGAGGCGGAGAGGCTTCTCTTATCCTATTCCCAAATGATATGCTGTGCTCAGGATCTCTCCCACCATCTGATTCCCAAGAAAAATCATTATGGATGTTAATACCTTCAGAGAGGCAGGCAAAAGATAATAGGTAGGGAGTGGGGACCAATCAATTGTTTTTTACTCAAAAAGTTCAGCTGAGTTTCATATGAAAGTAATTCCACTTCGATCTGTCTCAAACTGCAAGCTGATTAAGCCCCTGAGCTCTACAGTGAAACTATAGATTTATCAGTACTTCAATATTATACCAATAATGTAACAGCATGGGGGTTGAATTTGCAACAAAAGACATCTTTCTGGCAGAAATTTAGCCTGAAAGATAAATATGTCGCTTTAAGATAGAAATAATACCACATTTGCCTCGGGGACGTCAAAGTAGAAGAGCTAATAAAAGCTTTAAATAGTTGACCCCTTTAGGGATTAAAAAGCATTTACGTCACATCACCTAAACATTTGTGATTGAGCTATAAGGAGGACAGTAACTTTGCAAGGTTGTCGGACATGGATAATCAAACATTCCTGTGAAATAAATGCGGGGAAACATTTATTGCAATTGCCTTAAGTTTTAGATTGCTTTATGTAATATGCTACAAAATAAAACCATGATTGACAACAAAAAGAGTATTAAACAGTTTTGCCGCATTGAAAGCATTTCAAGTAAAATGCCTGCAGTGCTTGAGGTTTATTCATGGTTGCAAGCCAAAAATTTTTCAAATATTACCCTTAGATGAAACTTGTGGATGACAAGTGTGGAGTAAAAAATATGTTGAACCGTGTTAATTATGTGTTTTTATTCAATTATATTGAACCCAACACCTCACATCTCTCCAGTAACTTGGTTTACCACCAATCTGTGAATATTTTAAGCTATTTATTAGAATGATAGCTGCGGGAAATCAGAGATTACATTACTAGCAATTAAATAAACACTAATATATCCTAAAAAATTGAATAAAAAAAACTGCTTGCCATTAACTTTTATATAGCTTGTCTGTAAAATATATTCTCCACTTAATAGCTGTCCCGCCCCTATAAAAGCAATCAAGGCATGATTGTAATTGTATTTGATCTGTTTTGTGGTGCAACATCCAAAACCAACAAAGGGAGTTGCTGGTATGTACTGTGTATATCGGTTTTTGAATGGTTTAAGGGCCTAGTGATATGGATGTCAGAGAAAGACGTGATGAAGAGAATGGAAAAGAAAAGCATGAACAGATTGATGGGTAAACAAAGGGCTGTAAAAAGCTGTTCCCCAAGGAGCAGAGGAGCTCAAAACAGAGATGTGAGTGATGAATGGCTTGTAATAAGCCAGTGACTGTCTGACGGCCACTGATCTAAGGTCCCTTTGCGATTAGACGCTCTCACGCTCACGGGGAATCTGTGATGACAAGGATGTGATCTGTGTGTTGATGTGTTTGGGGGCTGGTGTGTCATTGTGAAACAAACTGTCGCTGAGACAGAAGGGCCACGTTCTGTGAAACCACCTCTGCACTCCTGTTTTAAAGAACAAACATGTGCTACATAAACTTGATGGAACGATAAGGACATCTGGGCCATTTGGAACAGTTAAAGTCAGCATGAAATGACACTACACAGTCTATTTTTAAATGCATGTTATAGATATTATTGTGAACAATTCATCCATGCATACCTTTAATCAAAATGGCATAACTGGACATCTCTCTGTTGACATATGCAGGACGTCTCCAATAATTTATTCTGCTTAAACTTCATCCTTGCAAGTTTGCGTTCATCTTACTTCAGCTTTGAGAGCAATGTCCAAAAATCTCAAAACATTGGCTCTGCATAGAACCAGTTTCAAGTACTTTTTATTTATGTGATAATCCGTTACACTTGGATGCACATCACAATTAGAAAGAAAAGATCTGCCACTTCATTTTCATTATGTGGAGAAACACCTCAGGTTCTCTTCAAAGTATGGACTTCATTAGCCAAGGACCGCTGAAGAGGCCATCTGACTGGCATATAAAGCTGCCAATCATAGTTCCCTATCGATACTTCACTCGTACTGCGTCTGCTAAAGACGCTATGGGAAAAAGCCTTTTTTCTCATGAACTGAAGCCTTTTTCAATCACGCAGTGAAACTGCACAGCCATTGGTTCGTGCAGTGTATAAAAAATTAACCAATGGCTCGGCAGCGGAGCTGCACGAGTCTATGGCGGCAAAGCCCGCCAGAATGGGCGGGGTCATCTAGCTATATAAGCGGGCGTTCGCCACAGGATTCTCAGATTTCTTCTCCTTCAGCGACGACATGCTCTACGCTGATTCCGAAGCCTGCTCACCATTGACACGCCTCGCAGCTGGATTGGTACCTCTCTGCTCGGCTGACCCGCTTCTCCGCGCGCCTCAGCGACGCAGCAGTTCCGGTTCATTTCCCCTGCCGCCATCTAGCGACTCTAAAAGAGCTTACTAAAAGAGCTTGCCGTTGGAGCGGACATGTTATCAAGGAGCAATGTCCCCTCAGAGGAGTGGACGCTCCATCTGCAGACGGTTCAGAGAATCTGGCAGATCTTCTGCGAGGCCGAGGTAGACCTCTTCGCCTCAGAAGACAAATCTCACTGCCCAATTTATTATTCAAAGACCAAGGACGCGTTGGACAACCTCCTCGTTATGCATTTCCCCCAACCCCTGATCCCACAGTATCAGCGTATCAGGGAACAGAGACACAAGGTGCTCCTGGTGGCCTCTCTCTGGAAGAACCAACTGTGGCTATCAGAGTAAACTCAGCAGTTGGTAGCGGTCCCTTGGCCCATTCCGTTGAGACGAGATCTCCTCTCTCAAGCGGATGGGACAATATGGCACCCTCGGCCCGTTTGTTGGTCCTACATCTCTGCTGCTCGACTGGAGCCTCAAGCATCCCAGAGCAGTTTTTAACCCGATTTTGAGCTGAGGCCCCATCGCTACGAGACGCGGTCTTAACGCCCTTCAGTGTCTATTTTCTGCCGCTTGGTGCCAAAACCAACCGCGGCGAAACCCTTCACCCCATCTGTTCCGTGGTGTTGTCATTCCTGCAAGAGCTGCTGGATAAGGGACGCTCCCCATCCCCTCTCAATTTTTATGTAGCGGCTATTGCGGGCCAATCGGTGGGCAGGAACAGTGCTGTTGTCCGCTTCTTGAGGGGTGCCAGGAGGCTGAATCCGCCTCGCGATCATGGGATCTGCCTACTGTGCTAAGGGCCCTGAAGGGCCCCCCTTTTGAGCCGCTACAGTCTACCAACCTTCGGTGACTGTTGCTGAAGACTGCTCTGCTTCTGGCACTAGCATCGGTAAAGCAAATAGGAGACCTGCAGGCGCTTTCCATTAGCCCTGCCTGCCTGGAATTCGGCCCTAACGACTCTAAGGTCGTCATGAAACCAAAGCATGGTTACGTACCCAAGGTGCTCTCCACTCCATTCAGAGCACAGGTCGTTGTGCTCTCTGTGCTTCCTCCCTCTGAAGAGGACAGAGAGTTATCCCTGCTCTGCCCCATCAGAGCTCTAAGAATTTACATTGAGCGTTCCGCCCCCTTCAGACGGTCGGAACAACTCTTTGTTAGCTTCGGTAATCACACCAAAGGGCATCCGGTCATGAAGCAAAGACTCTCTAGATGAATAGTAAACGCTATCACGCTAGCGTACTCTTCCTTGGGCCTACAATGTCCCATCGGAGTGCGGGCCCATTCCCCCAGAAGCATCGCTTCGTCTTGGGCATGGTCTAGCGGTGTGTCCATTGTGGAAATTTGTGAGGCGGCCGGCTGATCCTCGCCGTCCACATTTGCTAGGTTTTATAACCTGGAAGTCCCGGCCTTGCAGACCAGGGTCCTTTCTGCTTGAATAGACATGCGCTACGTTACACAAACAAGTCTGACAGAGAGCCCTTGACCATATCGCGCTCAAGCTCTCTGGTATTAGTTTACTTGTCAGCTCTCGACCCCTGGGGTGCCGAAGTTGCATGAGTACTCTGGAACGATTAACCAGGCCGGGTGTGACCTCAGGGAGTTCAGCCCGTTTTAGCCTTGGGTTATTGTTAACTTTCCTATGGGCATTGCTTGCTTATGGAAGTTACAATACTTATATAGTCGTTCCTCTACCTTAGCACAGCGTGATTGTACTGTGTTCCCATAGCGCATTTAGCAGACACAGTACGAGGGAAGTATCGATAGGGAATGTACTCGGTTACTTACGTAACCTCGGTTCCCTGAGATACGGAAACGAGTACTGCGTTGCTAGCCATGCTATGTAGCCGCACGACACAGTCATTGCTTCAGTCGAAGTAACCTGAGAATCGTGTGGCGAACGCCCGCTTAAATAGCCAAATGACCCCGCCCATTCTGAAAATGTAAAGTCGATGTCCCTGCAATAACAAAGAACATCGCCTTAAGTCATCAAGAGTCTATCCTGTCATTGTCACAGTTGTAAACACAACAACTTTCTTCTTCCATGAAGGGTTTGGCATCACAACGGCTTTGTTTCCAGGCAGAAATCCTGTAGAATTCAACCAATCAGTTCACGACTTTGAAACTCCCGAAGTGTTTCCCATTTTGTGTGCTTTATGTCTCTGACATTCAGTCAATGGTCTATGGGCGTGATGTCTGAGGCTGAGACTAAATCGAAGCAACCCTAAAGGAGCACTCATTCATCTAAAAACCTGTATGACTTTCTTTCTACTGCAGAACACAAAAATATTTTACACCAAAATAAAAAATTTTGTTTAAAATGTAAATGGGTACACTATCCCTTTAAGATGTTGCTGCAGCGTTACATTTCCATGTATCACTGACCAAGCCCTGCAACAGAGCTGTGCCATTTTATAGACAATCCTGAGTCAATTACAGCATGGATGCAAGTGGTTTAGATGAATCCAAAGGGGGGGGGGAGAATAAACCTGGAGTAAAGCAAGACCTGTAGTCCCTGTCCGATAAGAACAAAGGATCCGTCTCATGACAATCATTAGCTGGTTAGCACACTCCTTACACCGATAAGCAGGTGTTTATCTGTGGGCCCAGAGACACAATGCCACAGGTGTTGGAATGGACCATTTCTGGCTATACTTACTGTCCCCTGGGCCACGGTAGTTTAATATCCCATCACTGCAATGTACCAAGGTAGAGACCCACATCTGGCTCTTCTCAGCTGCTGTCACATATCATGCTAGGGGCGCTGGAACCGGATCTACCCTCATCCAATAATTAGTCTCATTTATCCTGCTGGTCCCCTTGGAGTGTTGCTCTGGGCTCCTGCCTGCTCCTCTACGCCGCTTTCATCAGTAAACCATTAAAGTTTCATAAGTATTAACTACTGTCTGATGACAGTCTCCCTCAATGGAGCAGCTTTATGAAACTGATGGTGCCCATCACTCTGCAGCAGTTGATAGATCCCTCTGTTGCCTGTGCCAGAGAGAGACAGACATGAGTTGGTGTGAGAGGGATATGATCGTTGAACAGATTGCAAATGGACACTAAAATAAAGGCCCTGAAATGGGTTTTGCAGTTTCAGTGACAGAAGAATCTTACATTCTTTGGTATCTCAATATTGTATGTACTAATGTTTTCACCAATATGCTGTTATTGTAACATTGGTTGAACCTAAAATGTTGAA
The DNA here is from genome assembly GCA_018155175.1 of Sinocyclocheilus anophthalmus. Lineage (NCBI taxonomy): Eukaryota > Metazoa > Chordata > Actinopteri > Cypriniformes > Cyprinidae > Sinocyclocheilus > Sinocyclocheilus anophthalmus. Next base: position 109,809 of record JADLZN010011993.1, on the reverse strand, counting down.
AAGAACCTTTGAAGAAACTTTATTTAAATGTGTGGAGACATATAAATGCATCTGTTTTAAAGGTTGATTGACCTGTCCAATGTAGAGGAAGTTGAGAATAAAAAAACCTTACTGAGAAGTATGCTCAGTTGCTAATGTTCAGTCCTGTGGATGCCAGTTGGTGCAAAATAATTTGCTTTTGTAAAGATATAAAGGCAAATGATTTTGAAATGTATATTGCTGCATTTATTACTGAGTGGGTTCATTGGAGGAGCATAATTAAATAATGTTATAATGTGTTTTGGTTTAAGTATGAGGATGTTTTTATGTTATTTTGCTTGGTTATGTCACTAATAGGGTGGTAGTGCTTCTTTTGGTCATGTTTCTTCCTTTTTTATTATGGAGTGTGTTGATTTTTTTGTATTATGTTCATTGAAAAAACAACTTTAAGTTGATTCAACTATTTTGCCCTGAGTTGAGTAAACTCTGTGCAGCAAGTTGCCTCATAATTTTAAGTTGAGTTTTACAGTTTGGATTATAATGTGAATCTGTTGTGTTACATATAACTTTAAACCAGAATAGAAAGTGTTAAGGATCAATTTGCAAGCAATGAGCCATTAGCCAAGAAATGAATCCATGTTCTCCCCATGAGGGTGTAAGCAATACACCAAGCACAGATTGTCCCCGCTATCATGGAAATATTATACATCCATTACAGATGCAACCTCGTAATACAATAATATTTGATAAAGTTCAATACGCTGTATAACAATAGTAGAATTAACCTGGTATTTGCTGAAGTGGCACAGGCCCTCTTCAAAGTCTGTTAGATGATGAGAGGGTGTGTTTTTGATGATGGTTGAATGAGCTCATACTAATGTACTCATGTGCTGTCTGTCTCCAGTTGTTATAGCGGACCCCTTTGCTCTCTTTCTCCTATTACTGCAGTGTCCCTTTCCATTGTAACAGCCTTAATTAAAGATTAATTGCAGGGTTTTCCCTGCATGTAGAGTGGAGATAACTCATTTCCCTATGCTCTTCTTTAAAAGCACCGCACTGCTGGGAGTGCTGAAAACGGGAGAGACTGCGATGCTGTGGAGAACAAAGGCACTCTGGCCTATCCCCTCTCCCACTTTCCCGTTGCAGGCCATTTAATAACCGAGCGGAGGCTGTGAAAATAGAGGTGCGATGTTGAGGGTAGTCATTTCAATTTTGCCAGCCAAAGAGATGCAATCAGCTCATTTAAAAGCCTGTGTAGTGGCTACCTTTCTTTCCTCCCGTGTGACAATTACTGCCGCCTTCTCCATCAGGCTCTTTAATGGCTCTGCTTGGAGCCTGTCGAAGACCATCAGGCTTCTTTCTTCCTTTTCTAGAGGGAGCTTTAAAAAGAGCCAGCACAGGAGAGGAACAAATTGGATAAGGTTGCTTTTTGCTGTGGAAATGTTGCTTTTTCCTCTGCCATTCAATGTCAATGGGTGTACTTAATGACATTTGTTTCTTTGCTTTTCAGGATTTTTATATTTCTTTGTAGAATGTGTCATTACTTTAAAGTAAGATCCATGTGAAAGTTCTAGCTATCCCACACATAATCCAAACTCTTGACAAGACTTTTTCTTATCGTGGCCAAGAATTCGTTTTCGATTTAGAATTCGATTAGTTCAGTTTCTCTTGTTAGAGGCTGTCACTTCTGAGCTGGGTAATACTGTCCATATGCAGGCCCTAATTATTTACTCTGCAGGCAGAGAACAAGGTCATGCTTGCTATACCATCATGCAATGCACAATCAGATTCAATCCACACAATCAGATTCCTCACAACTAATCTCAAGAGAACTAATCTCGTTCTTTCACAAGCAATTATCTTGATGTAACCGGCTGGTAGGAGATGCACCGCTCAGCCCAGATGAAGGCAATGACTTTCATTTTGCATCAGGCCCAGGATGTGGCAGAGATCCGTGACTAAGTTAAACTGTCAATCTGTGCTTCCATTGGAAAATTAGAGCTAAATTAAAGAGAGCTCCAGCACTGGATTGTGGCCAAAACAATTAAGGAGCACTAGCATGGACACAACAGATGATGCTTAGAAGGACTGCATACATTTTTATGTACAGTTTTTTTTAATAATATTTCACAATATTACTTCCTATACTATAGATAGCATTATAAATAGATAGCGATTAATATTTAATTAAACATCACATAAGGAAGAACAGCACAGCTGCCGCTTTGCTCAAATATCAAACACATATTGAGGCATACAAACTCGACCATCAAAAAATCAGTGTTCTGTAAATACAGAGATATGTGGCTGTCTTCCATCTGATGGTGTGGGACTTGTCGAAGGGACCGGCTCTGTTTTTTCCCTAGTATTCAGACAGCAGGGCATTATAAGTGTTTTGCTCCTTCCCCCCCCCCCACTACCGCTGGACCTATAAACAAATTGACAAGCAGCTCCTTATGCCCGACTTCATATGCCTGCAGAAATGGTAAAAAAAAAGAGAGAGAGAGAGAGAGAAGCCCTCTCTGAACAGGACCCCACACATGTGAATCATAAAACTTGCCACGTGCTTCTTGATGGCTTGTAACTGAGAAAATCTTCTCACCCACTGATCGACACTATTGAACAACTCCCTTAATCTTTCAGTCATTAGCAGCAAAATAGTGCAGATCCTAAGTCACAACACTTTTTCCATTATCACATGTAGGACATTAAGTTTGAAAGACACACCAACCGTTTTATTTATTTATTTATTTTACAGAATGACAAATTATTATTCCTCTCTAATATAAATGGTATGTTCGTCTCAGTGCTTAAATATTTATAGCTTTAAAAGAACCGAAAGATTGAATCATAGAACTGATACTCTTCATCTTTATATGACAAGTTTCTTGTATAGTATTGCCCAATGAATTGCACAAGTACACTGATATATAAAATATAACTTATCACTATATGTTGTTTAAGATTTGAAATGGAATGAAGATGACAAAATATTGAAAAATGATGTTTATCACTTGTAAGATAGCAGTTGATGCCTTTTGAGGGCTTGTGTTGCATTAGACTATACTGCCATCTACTGGTGAACAGGCTCTGATTACTGAAATATTTGTAAAATATTGCTTTGTGTACATTTGTCATTTTTGTTTATATACAACTAGTATACCGTGCATTTGGGGTTTGAATTGATTGGTAATTGTATCAGGATCATTCCTACTGCAGTAACATACAGTCCGTGTCAAAAGGCCACAGAGAAATAATATTTGGTCTATTTGAGTTGTTCAGCACTTTTCAAAGCTAATTACTTAGCTGCATTAGTATTTTTAATTAGAAGTGGTCAATTAGAGAAATGGAAACCAACAAGCTTTCTCTTTTCCATTTCATTAATGAAAGTGATGTGCATATAGCTCAGGGTTTGACAAATTGTGCATTCATCAGAGAGATACTGTTTTGTTACTCATAATAAAATAAGTCAAATGTCCTTTAGAGGAATTTTATTTTCTTAATGGAGAGTAATGGAATGTATTTCCCTGTTATTTTCATAATTGCTTTAACATGTCAACTAGAGTACAAAGGAGTGCTTAAATGGCATCGTACTATTACAGACAACTTTTTAGACAGATGGAAGGCAGACTCACCAGAATATAGCTGTTGTCTTAAGGATGTTGCAGTAGTATGGAATTTCAAATTATGTGTTATTGGTCATATCAGTCAGTCTTAATCCAAATTTACCTGTAGGTTCCTTAAAGTGAAAACCCAAGCACAATTAATAGCTTAATTTGGTTCCTACTCTTCTTGTTATGATTTTGAAAAACCAGTGTAACCTGTGAGAGTCTTGTGATCCATTTTTTACATATTTTCTTCTGTCATTTGGTTGGTTAAAATCTGTTTATGTAGTAATTATTTGTTCTATGACAAGAATTAGGATTAATTTTCCCCCAACCTGTTTTTACACAGAAAAACTATGTGACAGTTTTTACTTCAAAAGCTTCTGCCATTTCTTGTAAGTTTTGTGACATCTACTAGCATCTGATGAGGGTATTTAAATTCTACTTTTTTGTTCCCTTTATACACCATTATTTTTTCAGTATATATATACTGTATGTTTACACAAAGAAAGCTACTCATTTAAGGTACTAAAAATTTACCATCCACCCCCCTTAAGTTTCTTGTCCTCCTTCAGGGAAAAATGACAAGAAAATAATGCTTTGTAAAATAATAATAATAGATGTCTCATAAAGAGGTTTTAAAAGTAGATTAATTACATTGGAAGAAAAATAATTATACATTAAATAAATAAATATAATAAACTCTTGAATTGACTGCCGTTTATTATACATCGTCCATCCCATCATGAAGAAGAAAGTGGATGCACTTCTCGGATCACATATATTCCCCCCCCCCTTCCATGACACCCACAGGTTTAGCTAAAACAGAACATACAATTACTATATTGCTACTGTAATACTACGACAGAGAAAACAGACACATATTCACAAAATGTAAAAATGTCTTTCCATCGGTGGATCTTGAGCATCAGTAATACACATTTCTCTTCAGAATGTAAGGCCGTCTTGATTTATTGGTGCGCAGCTGCCTTTTAAGTATATACGGAGATTTTCTCTTCAGTGGACTGTCGCTGTTTTGGTCCAGCTCCGGATATTCTTGATCGTCTTGTAGCTGAAATGAAAGGCAGAATGCTTCAACTATTTCCCCCAATGCCTCTCATATTATTACAGGGCTGAAAATCACAGCAATTGGGTGGACAATGCTGTCAATTAACTGCCAAGTCCTGACTGATGCTCAGTTCATCGCCTGGCTCTTTCTATTTCTATTTCTTCTCAGAGATGTACTGAAGTGTGCTTGAATAAGATGTATAACTGGTGGAGTCTACTTCTCATAATGGTAGGGCCACACTTTAAAGGCAAGGGCAATTTTTGTGAATTTTAATGACCATGACTCGGGTGCACTCACCATGTTATTTTCTGTGGTGCCATTCTGCTGTATTGTGTGTGTGGGTTGGTGGGTGTCTGTAAGCGTCGTAATTTTATATATATATAGATACTATATTACTTATATATATCAAATAACTAAAATTAAAGTAGGAAATACTTGTCATTTTACTTTAGTTAACTTGAGAACTAAAATAACTTAAACTAAAACCTGAACATGACAATCAACATATAGCCAACCTAAAAAAATAATAATGACAAAACAATCCACCAAACCTGTTTCTGATAAACTATTAACTACTTAACCCTGGGTAAAATAACTAAAAATTATAACCCAGACATAAAACATCGGATTCAAACTATTAATAAAAAAAACAATAGTATCTCATAGATACTAAAATAGCACTGCTTGACATTGGTGCTGTAGTGCTATTGAAGAAAAATCATCAGCTAAACAACAAGCACTAAAATGTTCATAAACCATTTAGCCTCTGTATGTAAGCAATCTTTTTTTGATGTTTGTTTGTTTTTGGCTTGTGTTGTAATCAATTTGGCAACATTTCTTTTGAATATAGTATAAAACTGAAATTAAACATTTTGGAAGAAGAAATACCATTGGTATTTTTAATTTCATGCTGCTTTTTACATAAATCTGCATCAATATTTATGAACCACCCTATGTTTCAAATATAAAAAAATCAGCCTTTGTTATGAATTGTTACTAAAAAAATGACAAAAATGCCTATATGTCATCTCTCACCTCTCTAGGCTGCAGGACCCTGCAGAGGTTCCGGAGGTCATGCATTTGCTCAAGCTTTTGGGCGAGGGTACCCGAGACCCTCTGCTCATAGTCAGCCTGAACCTCCTGCTCCTCCTGCTCCTCCTCACTGCCCCAGGCCTCCTGCCACGACTCCCCAAGACTGTTCATCATCCTGCACACATCCTGGAGCGGCAGGCATGACAATTTTTAATCGTGTTCTTCAGGGAGAGCTGGCTTGCTCCTGTCAATTCCGACAACAAACCTGGCTGATATCCGAGAACAAAAAGGTTTAATTACAAAAATTAGCCCTCTCTCTCGCTTTATTTCGCTGCATATACAAAAGCCTAATGCCTGCCTTCTCCCAACTCCAGGTATCTATCATTCTCTCCGCCACTCTTTTTCACAGGTGTGCCCAAATTGGATATACGCACCATTTGAGTTCTTCTCTAGTGTTTTTTTATCCGGCTATTAACAGCGATGAACCTGCTAACAAGATCAAGGCCACCCCTGGTGTGATATTTGCGAAACCAATCAGCTATTTTAACCGTGCTGGTTGCTAATCTCATTTGTCTCGTCTTCTCTCCAAACTTGACACGGTTTCTTTCCCTATACACAATCCACATTATGAGTTCACTAACGTTGATTTAAAACCCATAATGTGCACATACACCTAAGTAATTCAAAGATAATCAATACTGAAAGATTTTTCGTCTTCCTTCAATTATTAATTTTCTCTAATTCTCCTACGAGCTCGATAAACCCGTCCTCCTGTATTAGAAATATCTAGGCTGTCTGACACCTTTTAAAGGAACTACCCTTGCCTACATTTAATTACGACTTTGGCCAGCCCTGAAACTTGCATTAAAGATGAGCCTCTAAAAGAATAATTTAAGTCAGTATTGAAAAGTACATAATTAATAATTATCCTGCGTAGGAGAGGGATGTCTATACGGCAAAAGTTCCAAAAGCCAAAAAATTGTGATCAGATCAAAACACCTGTAAAGAAAGTATTAAAAACCATGATGCTACATATTCTTTTGAATGTAATGGATAACAGATGTACGACCGATCGATTAATGGATGTTAATGCCCCCAGGTGAAGCATATGCGATGAAGAATGAAGGCCACAGCATACCCTGAGTCCACTCTCGGGCACTGATCCCACCATAATTTGGTACCCCAGTAGAGTGCACAAAGCTTCAATCCATTTTCCTTGTTTGAGTACCTGCTTCTGATTTGCTGCCTGTGATTGGCAGCTTGTCCTTTTTCATATCAATAGTTTACAAAAAACAACGGCATTTCAGTTATACGTTTTCCTAACACTAAGTCAGCCCTTAATCAAACTTTGTGGGGACCTGCCCCTGGCCACAATGGCATTCATGCACCGCGACCAATAGCATTTTATGAAATCCCGGCTGATTGACCGACAAACCTAATTTTACTTATTAAAAATCCAAAGCCCTGTGTATTTCTGTGTTCCTGTAATAATGCTATCTCCACGACCCCCGTATCAAACATGAAGAATAACCAAGATTTGTAACTGAGTTTGATGTAAAGTTACTGGTAAAGATCTTATGTTTAGTTGGTTTTAATAAATCTGTAGTTTTTTTTTGTTTGTTTGTTTTTTTGCTGTATTCTCAAAACCAAAAACCATGAAATAACCATGACTTTAATTTAAAATTCAGCTGCCCCACAGTCAAAGGGCATATCTATATTAAGGCTCCATATAAGGCCAGTATTGCCTCTGTTGACTCCCACTCAACAGGTGTTTTAAAAGCAAGTCTGTACCTTTGAAGTGAGGAGACTTCTCAGTACCTCTTCCTCTATTGCCCTTTTTCCCTGGCCTATATCTATAAAGAGGGGGAAAACACACAATGTTGACCTGTTTTAAGAGTAGGACTATACACATAATGAGTATACACACATCAAAGTACAGAGAAACCGGACACATTTTTGTCTGCAGACAGTAGACAGTAGTAAGTCTGTTTTAATTCAATCAGATCAGGGAAAAAAAGTGAATGGGTTTGTATTTAATATTATTCATATATTCCAAGATAGGTAGAACCGTAAGATACATGCACAGCAATATGTTTAAGTCTAAAGTATAAAATGTCTTAAAGACATTAGAGCATTAAATGAGTGACTTTCTTTATTTCAAAGGGAAATTGTGATATACTGTATAAATAGCCATAAAAGCAGAAAAATATTCTACAGCAAATGTAGACAAACATTTTTATGTATATATGATTCCATCTAAGTTGTATTTTAAAGTTTTATCTTTATTCAATTGCTAATAAAATTATCCACACATAATAGAGTCTAATGATGCATATGCGTTGGTGAAAATACTGATTATCCTTAATATCAGTTAGATAAAGACATAGCATAGTTAAAACTAAGTAAGACATTAAAAGACATAATTTGAACATTAGCTGTCAAAGATCATAATCATGAAATATTTACCTTGTAAAAGATTGGTCATTTTTAAATGGTAATTAAAATGTGCTTTTTTTAGAAGAAGTAAAATCAGTCTGTATAAATTGATAAAAGTGCTTTTACCTGAACACAGTCCATTACACAATAAAAACAGGAGCATAACGGAGGTCAGCTGCATCTGCATTTTCTTAGTAGTCCCACAGTTTCTGCACATTCAAGCTGGGCCCAAGTCCATAGGGTTAAAGGTCATAAAATGGTGTGAAAACGGATGGAAGAATACGAGAGATAAGTTGTAAGAGAGTTACAGAGACAGAGAGAGAAAATCACAGTGCGTCCTGCAGAAGTCACTATGCTGTCTTCTTGGTTTCTTATCCAACCTGTTTGCTGTGTCTTCTCTTGGCTTTCACAGAAGTGAAGTGAGGAATGGCGGGCTCCATTCCACCCGGTATATAAGAGCCTCTATGATGTCAGAGGAGTGCACTTTCGTTCCTACCCCTCCCGTATCCATCTCCATATCTCTCTCTCTCTCTCTCTCCATCCCTCCCTCCCTCCATGCCCTCTTGTCCTGTGTCACGATGACATCAGCTAACACCTCAGAAACCACTTTGATTGTTGACGTCAAAACTTTCAGAAATGCTCATTTGATGTTCCTCTCTTCATTCTAATGGAGGGAGGGGGGAGTGAAGAAGTGAATTTATGATTAGTTCTTAGAAGCGGGATGATGAAAGTTGGAGAGGTTGCGCAGTGCCTTCATTTGAACTCACTGATATTGACAGTCTTCAAGAATTACCAATCTTATCCTGTATTGCTCAACTCCATGTCAACCTAATAATAACTCTTATTGTCCGTCATGCTTTCCATTGTTATGTGTTGCTCATACTGTGCTTAGATAAAATATAGACTGTTTTGAGAATCCAATGTGTGACATTTAACCTCGAAAGATTCTCTTAGTACAGTTTGTAATGAAACGGGCTTTACTTTTGATTGCTTCCAAAAACAAATATCCTATCCAGATATATGATGATAGCCAATGTCAAGGTTGAAATATTATGATGCATTATAATTCATCATTATACAGAATTAAAGACAAGGGAGTGTTGTAACACTGTCAGTTTAACCAATCAGAAATGAGTTACAAGAGTGAAATCATGACCACCAACCTCCTGAGGTGTGTTAGATTCTATAAAAACATGACAGACTCACAGGACAAATAGAATCCTGTTTGTAGAGTAAAACATAGCTATTTTATTTGCCATGAAATTGATTATATTGAAATCAGATGTTTAAACTGAAAACTGTTGTATTAATGGAGAGTGGCATAACATATTTGCCACAATAAAAGTAATTAAAAATGAAGATGGCGAATATTGAATATTTGTAGAATATTTGTTATTATTGTGACGACCCATTCAAGTAGTGGGGTATGTTGTAATATCAACGCTCTTTAACAGTCTGTAATTCATTTAACTGCGCTTATTTTTAATGTCTAACTGATTCAAATTGTTGCAGATAAATATGTGAGTAGTATATTAGAGAGTCGTAGCGTAAGGGAAAACAAAAACAGAGTTACAGACGCAGAAAGAAAATGTGTAGCAACACTCCCCGTTCTCCAAAACTGCACAGAGATGCTATCATCTCGATCATCAGCTTCACACAGTTATCCAACAAGCGAGTTTTGTCGCCTCCCTCCGTGTGAAGTGGGCCGGCCCTGTTCGAAACTCCTCTTACTTTGAAGTTCGCAAGTTGTTCAACTTTTTCCACGACCAGCACTTCAGTGCCACTTTCTTGATTAGGTTTACGCGCTCCGTTCTGCCACACGATGTCTTGGATCTGACCTGCGATCATACTGACGCGCGATGGCTCCTTTTGGAAAAAACTTTCTGAAGGCGCGTTTGAAGAACAGGTATGCTTCACTCCATTTCATTTAAGATTGCGCAGTCTTACCACAGACATTTCATGGAATAAATCAATATATATTTATTTGAAAGGTCGAAACAAGCGTAAAAGGTAGAAATTGCGAGAAACGTTACATGTTTTTTCTCTCTCTCTCTTAGAATGCGTAATTAAACGCGTACAGTTATTGTTATGGGCTGTAAACACTGTAACAACAACACTTGCTCTCACTCAAGTGTTTCGCTGCATGGTCGCAGAGAGTCGAGTTACACTTGATGCTGTTGTTCTGCTTGCTCTGGTGCCTCTCTTGGATGCTGGTAGCTGGCGTTACGCAAAACGAGTGTCTCCAAAATGAATAATGTTTTCTAAATGAATTCTTGCATGACGACGGATGTGCGTAACGGTGCGTCCGAGTCTTGATGAAATGAACTGAAAAGGCTTAATTCTGTAGTGTCGTATTCAATATAATTGACCTATTTAGTTACTTTAGGTCTTGGATTACTATTATTATTATGAAAGTTAGTACATGCAGCATACTTTTTGTCCTAACTTATTTAGTTTATACTTTTTTTAATTATAAAAAAAATATGGAGGAGGTTTTAAAAGTATGTGTTCTTTTTAATTACAAGTATATGCATTTCAAACAATAACATAACAGTAAGAAAAAAGTCAGTAAAAATGTGCTAAATGTGTAAACTTGCGAACAGAAATGTAAGCAGGTAACTTTAGCAACCATAATTGCACGATCGCTGTCAGTATCGACGGTTCATGACAAAACATAAATATATTGTCATTATTTATCGCAGTGTTAGAGATGTACACATCATTAGAAGATATGCACTATAGTTGACGGGTAGCTAGATTCCAGTGGCGTCAACAATATTGTAGATGACGGACGGGTAGTTATAGCTAGACTTGGCCTGAAAAAATTTGGTTTGCTTGAGATATGAGTCATTCCACGAAACCGGTACGATTTGAGTCCCTCTGATCTTTTTAAGTGTATTTTATCTATTGGGTCCCCAAAATCTATTTTTAAAAGCTTTTTGTATTAATTGAAATGTCTCCTTTAATAAGGTTAAAAAACATGACATACATTTTATCTTTATTTTAGAAATTATCTTGTTTTTTTCAGTTGACACCACCTATTTTGTCATGTCCCTCATGGCCTTCTATGAAAGTGTACTTGGGATATGAATAATAAAATTAGAAAAAAGTCCATACATTTTGCCATTCTCATAAATATCTATCTGTGCTTTTTTGCTGGTCATGTTTTTTTCTAAGTAAATTCATGATTATTCATTAAAATCATATTATTTAGTTCCGTACCTCAGTAACCCCTCAACCCCGTTACACAAATCATTATCCCCCCATAAAAATTATTAACTGATCCTTATGTGACATCATTAGCAGGAAGTGACATCATATAAGTCTTCTAGTCAACATTGTGGGCAGACATAGGCAAGTTCCCACCTTCTTTTATAACTATAACTTATTAATATTGTGATATTGTGGTTGTCAAGCTTAACGACTCAACCCTGTTACATCAAATAAAGATAGAAATCTATTACTTGTGAAAATGATCTTTTTATTTCAACAATATACCTAATTTCTTAATATCATGCATGCTCTCCTGTTATTCACTACATTTAAAGCAGTGGCCATTTTGAGCAAAAAATCACAACCCCGTCACACTCAACCCTGTTACTTATTCGATCATAATGGGATTGTGAGATTGTGATGGGGTTGTGTTTTTAACACTTTGGTTTTGAAGTTATTCAGTAATTTAAATGAATTATTATATTTGATATTTTGAGTCTTATACCACATGCATATGTTAAATGTATTAATGTCCATGTTAAAGCTGTGTGTGCATTTAGGTTATTGCCTAGCTTCACACTCGGGTGAAGTACATTGCTAGGAAAGAATATTTTGATTTAATGTATCATTTAAACATCTACCGACATCTATATAAGTACGGGGTGCACGTTCGGCAAGCCAGACCGTGGCTGATCCTCGCAAAACAAGTTAGAAATACCTGCAGAATGAACGCCAGAGATGGAGAAAAAATTTAGAGACAGGGAAAAAGAAAGGAATCAATGAGTTAAGTGAAAGACAACAGCGGCTGAAGCATAGAAAGTGGAGAGTAGCTTACAAAAGAAGCAAGGAGAGGAGAGAAGCACTGAGGAACTTAATAACCACTCCTCCACAATGTCCAGATCATGCCCCAGAGCAGTATCCATGTCCAGGATCTTCCATGTAGAGGAATGAGCAGTTAAGGGTGTAAGAAAATGACTAGGCTGAGTGTTAGAAAGTGTTTTTAAATTAAAAGTGTAGTTAATAAGTTGTATTAGTTGTTTAGGTTGTATGTGATAGTTTACTGACTGAAAAACCATGCTGCTCGCCGTTTTGGCAGCCATCAACCAGATTCCTTTTTTCAAGACCTTTTACCCATCTAGTGCATCCGGAAAGTATTCACAGCACTTCACTTATTCCACATTTTATGTTACAGCCTTATTCAAAAATGGATTAAATTCATTATTTTCCTCAAAATTCAACAACCAATACCCCATAATGACAATGTGAAAAGTTTGTTTGAAATCTTTGCAAATTTATTAAAAAAAACACGGAAAAAAATCACATTTACCTAAGTATTGCCATGACACTCAGAATTGAGCACAGGTGCATCCTGCTTCCACTGATCATCTTTGAGATGTTTCTACAACTTGATTGGAGTTGACCTGTGGTAAATTCAGTTGATTGGACATGATTTGGAAAGGCACACAACTGTCTATATAAGGTCCCACAGTTAACAGTGCATGTCAGAGCACAAACCAAGTCATAAAGTCCAAGGAATTGCCTGTAGAGCACCAAGACAAGATTGTATTAAGGCACAGATCTCGGGAAGGATACAGAAACATTTCTGCTGCATTAAAGGTTTGCAGAAGCATGTAGTCTACGTTACTCTTAGTGGAAGACGTTTGAAACAACCAGGGCTGCGTTTCCCAAAAGCATTGTAAGCTTAAGTTGATTGTAGCTCCATTGGTTTCAATGGGTCTACGATGTACCTAAGTTCATGATGCTTTTGGGAAATGCAGCCCAGACTCTTCCTAGAGTTAGGCCTTCTGGCCAAACTGAGCAGCTGATGGAGAAGGGCTTTGGTTAGCATGGTGACCAAGGACCTGATGGTCACTCTAGTTGAGCTCCATGATCATATTTGCAGATGGGAGAAACCTACAGAAGGATAAACATCAGTGCAACACTCCACCGATCTGGGGTTTATGGCGGTGTGGCAGGACTCAATCCTTTCTTCAGTAAAGACACATGAAAACACACTTGGAAATTACAAAAAAGCACCTTAAAGGACCCTCAGACTCTGAGAAACAAAATTCTCTGGTCTGATGAACCTCAATTCCAAGCATCACGTTTGGAGGAAAACCCTCACTGCTCATCACCTGCAGAGTAACATCCCAACAGTAAAGTGTGCTGGTAGCAGCCTCATGCTGTTGGGCTGTGTGTTCAGCGGCAGGGACTGAGGGACTCGTCAGAGCAGAAGATAAGCTCAATGCACCGAAATATTGAGTTAGCCTTAATGAAAACCCAGTCCAGAGGATTCAGAACCTCAGACTGGGCAGATGGTTCACCTTCCAACAGGACAATGACTCTAAACACACAGCCAAGATAACAAAGGAGTGGCTACGGGACAACTCTGTGAATGTGCTTGAGTGGCCAGCCAAGAGCCCAGACTTGAATCATATCTAACATCTCTGGAGAGATCTGAAAATGGCTGTGCACCGATGCTCCCTATCCAACCTGATGGAGCTTGAGAGGTCCTTCAAAGAAGAATGGGAGAAACTGCCAAAAATAGCATCAACTCAAAAAACTGAGGCTGCATTGTTGCCAAGGTGCTTCCAACAAAGTATTGAGCAAAGTCTTGAATACTATTACATGTGATATATTATATATATATATATATGATAGTAGATATTACCTATATATTTATCAATTTCCAAAGATAATAAATAAACTTCTTTTACATTGTCATTATGGGGCATTGTTTGTAGAATTTTGAGAAAAATAATGAATTAAATTCTGTAACATAACAAAATGTGGAAAAAGTAAAGTGCTCTGAACACTTTCCAGATGCACTGTATTCAGTCAATTTATAATGTTCTAATGTATACTATGTTATTGTTGTTTTTCCTGCAGTCGGGTTAATAAAACTCTGTTCAATTGCAATGTATATATGTTGTTTTTCTTGGTAACATAATGAAATACAGTGTTTATAGAAAATCGTACAGTGAATGAGTAAAAAACTATTTATTTAAGATGTATTTGTCTCTTCAACCCCGTTACCATCTTTAACCCCGTTACCCTAGTCTCAACCCCGTCACACCTACATTTTTATTAATTATTTTTTTAAGTTTATGAAAAAACAATTTAATGTTTGTTGAACTCAGTCTGAAATGTTCAGAGCAATCATAAGCATACTGATTTTAGCTCAAATTCTGAAGTTAAGCCACTTTTTTGATAAAAAATGATCAGGTTGCGGTCACAAAAAGTGCCCATTTCAGGCTTTAGTATAGCAAAAGTGTGAGATTTTATGTAACTTTTATATTTACAAATACTGAATTAGTGTGAGGGACATCCCATTAATAGGAAAATGTTGATTTCATTACAAATACATTTTATAAACATATTCAGAGAGCTCCCATAGTGTCCATAACGGGGTTGAAGACTAATAGTGCCCATATCTTAAAATAATGACCAATAATAATAGGGATTTGATGCCTGAGGTGGGAAAATATGTTTTTCTGGAAGTTAAATATGTCATTAATGTTGTGGGGTGTTCAGAAAAGTAATAATTTTGGGTAAAAAAATCTAAAAATGTGAAAGCCCAAATCGTACCGGTTTCGTGGAATGACTCATATATTTTAAGTGAGCCAAAGACTATAGAAAAAAAGCACTTTGATTGAGCACATAAATTACTGCCAAAATTATTTTTTTTAAAGTTTGCACTCTTTACGGTTCATGTCAGGGTTTATGTTGTTTTGCCAAATCTTTCACCATTTTTATCTATTTATGCATGTTCTATGCAGACAATTTATTGCACAGCAAGATATTTTAGTTGTCTTTACTAGTCTTTTTACGCTTGAGACACTGGGGGGACATTATATTTTTATGATGCTGTATAATCACCTTTAAAGCATAAGCCAACTGTAATTATCTTACATGTTCAGAGTGAAATCTAATCAAAGGTAATCTAACTCTATGTCTGCTTTATTTAATGTGGTCAATGCATAATATCATTCTAACTGTTGATTTATACATACTTTAATTCATAGGCATGCTTTTTGTGAAAGTACAAAGGTATATGCTCTAACAACGACAGTTTAAACTGGAGGTGGTTATTACACTCAGTTAAGTATCTCAGCTGTCGTAATTGTGTGGGTATTTTGGAGCACCAAACATAATGACACTCTGTTAAGGCTTAAATAAAAACGTTCTAGAGAAGCATTACCATTTTTAACCTATACTTTGCTTTCCTAAAGCTGTTGAGACAAACTGCTCCACCTAAACATGCAGTGGAGATGTTTTGTCTTCTCAGTGATGCTTTTCAAGACTTTCTGAAAACCAGCAAACCACAGTGAAAAAAGTTGTTTCCTCAAAAATCTCTCATGCTTTTTAGATAGGGCTCAGGAAGCACCCTGTTTTTGTCGCTGCCTCTGTTTTACTGTGGCTACACCAAAAAGAAAAAAAGAAATCGCTCAGAAATTGCTAGCAAATTCCACAATTAATTACAAAGAAAATGGCAAGTAACGCATTAAATGAAAAGTTAAGTAATTTTTTAGTAAAGTATTTTCTTGCAAAAACATGCTTCTTTAATCTTTATTTATAACTTTGGGAAAAAAAATTACTGTGTAGATAGTATGTTTCCTTTACATTATAACGTGAACATTTAAATTATGAATTCCTCCCTTCACTTTTGCCTCTCTCCAGTTCACATGTGCCCACTAAAATCTCTCAGTCCTCTCAGATACCTGTTAATGAATCAGTCGACACAGGCAATATCCATAAATTAAAACTACATCTGCTCTTAACTTACATGGTTATCTGCTGCATAAGGATTTATTATATAATCAATATCTACAACTTTGGCTAAATGTACTAATATAGCGATAATGAATTTTGTTAATGAGATATAGCACTGAATGATCTGCACATCTTTGTTAAATAACTGTTTAATTTCCCAAGCATATTTTTGTACAGCCTAATAAACCTTGATAGACTGAGTTCAGGAGATTATGTCCAGTCACTGTGTTGAGTCTGTAGAAGGATACAGTGTGTTCTCTGTAGTACAAGGATCAAGTCTGGCGGTCACATGTGTGTTTGCTCTGTGAGTTGAGAAGCAGAGTGTTCTGTTCTTTTCACCTTCAGTGGTTCTCTGATAATGTCTCTGGTGTTGTGTTCATTAGGGCACAACAGATACATCTAATCTACATTTCAAACCAGACTTTTGTTTTAAGTATATACATGTTTGTTGTAGTGCTTCACTCCATTCGTTTGCAATATATCCATGAAATGGAATTCATAATTTTCCATTGCCTCACAATAAATGAACTTAGTGGCAGGATGTATGTAACAGGATGCTGCTGGTCACCATTGATTTTCCCACAAGACAAGCACAGGTGCTTCCATTCCCCCTCTTTTGTTTCCTGTACTCATGACAATTTTAGAAAAGGCTAAACAAAATAGACCATTTCACTCTGAATTCCCAGTGTAGATTATTCTGACATTTCATGTTGCTCAGACTCCTTCAGCAAGCTCTTAAAATTGATCCAAATTGTATAGCAAGCCAAGAAAGCACATTGTTAACCATTTGAGGGTGAATGCTTGTTTTGTATTGTAGCATATTGTCTGTTTCGGTGTAATGTGTCTGACATGTGTGGACAAGCTTCTGTACTTGCTTATTATGTAAATGCCAGGGTTGCACTCTTTTGTTATGATGTCATGTCAATGATGTCATGTAGAATTACTAGCACTGGTGTGAATGTGGGGTTAACTGTTAAAAATAGCATTGTATACAGTGTTACATCATGCAACATTTAACAAATGGCAATTTTTCATTTAGTTTGTATACTTTCAGTCTAAGATAAAGCCCTACAGAATACAGTATATTTAAGGATAGTTTGTCTTTCTGTATACCAGTGGTGTATTGGGTAGTCTGCTATGTGAATTAGCTCAACTATTTACTTTTCTGTAGAGTAGCAGCAGGGTCTTCTAAATATTAACTAACCTGCATTCTTGCATATATATTGCATTCTTTTGAGGTCATTCATTAAAGGGATATTTCACCCAAAAATGAAAATTACCCCATGATTTACTCACTCTCAAGCCATCGAAGGTGTATATGACTTTCTTCTTTCAGACGAATCCTCGGCTTGACTTATATCGAAATCCTCCAACATTTTTCCTTACAAATCCTCGTTTTGTACTTCTAAATCGTGACTCAGTCCTCTGCGCTTCCGTGTTTGTCACTTCCACATTTGTCACCACGTTTACCTACGTTCTGCATTATCCGCTGGAATGCCCTCTCTCATGTACACGCAAACGACATCACAGAGATTACAGTTTATAAAGTTTTAAATATGGATATTTATCTTTAAAAAATGCATTGATTCGCTTCAGGAGACCTTTATTAACCTAAGAAATAAAGAAATAAACATTACCTCTGTACATTTTACATTCAGATTTGCTTCTAGCTTTTAACAGTTTTTAATTAGTCTCTACAGTTCTGAACTAATAGCGATAATTAGTCATACCTGATATTATGACCTGAACAGAATGAAAAATTATGAAACAACCAATTCAGATAATTGAGGCTATGATGCACTTGTCATGAAGCCCATCTGAATAATGTCAGTCATTTAGTGTGCCATTTAAAATCTGAGCTATGAATGTGAATCCGTCATCAGCATTGTCAAGTACAGTTATGACTAAAATGACTCCTGAATCATAGATGTGAGCTGTATGTATTTCACCTCATTCCATCTTGTATGTGTAAGAAACAAGCCACTCCAGTCTGTCTATTACAGTGATTTACAACAGTTATGGGGTGTTTTTAGGCGTGAGTGTTTAAAATGTAATCACTATATTCTTACACTACAGTGTTATAGTATTGCTTTTATGCTAGCAACTGCTGTATGATACAAAACACTAGTGCGTAATGAATTCTTCGTTGTTATTATTATTATTATTTATATAATAATAATAATGAACAATTTGCCTAGTTTATAGTTTATGTATTGTAGTTTATAGTTATCCATTTTGTAATATATTATTTGTATTTATTGTTTAAAATTACCATATTTGTAGTAATTTTAAGGGATATTACACTTGTGATTGTTGTTGTTTATAATACACACTTGCTATATTTCTTTACCAGGTCTAAGGTTGTAGAGGAAACTCCAGGGAAGGAAATCCAGGTTCTTGTGTGTCGAGAAGAAAAAGCAGTCTGTGGAGTGACCAAGCACACAACCTGCGCAGATGTAGTCAAGGCTTTATTGGAGGACCACCAGACTTTACCAGAGAGTAAGAGGCTATTACATGGGGAACCTAAAGACTTCTGCATCCTTGAACGGTGGAAGGGCTTTGAGAGGGCACTGCCACCTCTCACTCGAATTCTCAGACTGTGGAACGCTTGGGGGGATGAGAAACCTTTCATACAGTTTGTCCTCATGAAGATCAGTGATTTTGTACCATCATCCAAAGGAGTCAAAAAAGCCTCGAAGTCTCGGGGAGTGAGGTCCAAAAGATGGGAGCAAGGACCTGCACAGTACACCAAGACTGTATCTGCGGAGAAGCAGAAGCGCATGGTGAACAAGGCCTTCCGCAAATTGGAGAAGATCCAGAAAGCAGAGACATCAGAGGGCTCAGAAGATATCAGTAAGCTGGTGCCGTTGATCATCTCACAGGATCAGACCATACGGCAGCAGATTCACCAAATGCGTGAGCTAGACTTGGAGATTGAACATGCAGAGAAACAGCTGAGGAACAGCCCCACACCTCGCTCCAGCATCACCGAGATTGATGGCAGCCAATCGTTGTCCCAGTTTGACAGCCAGCTTCAGGAGTACCTGTACACCAGTGATGGACTTGAGAAACTAGAACTACATGTTTGCAGGCACCAAGAACTCATTGATCAGCTCTCTCGAGATATTGACCTAGAACTGAGGAACCGGATTTCAGATTTAGAAGGCTTGAAAGAAGCAGCAGCTGCTAGTCCAGAACTAGAGCTGGAACCTAACCTTGCGTTGACCTCCTCAGATCTCTTAGAGCTGGAAAGCTTACGCAATGAACTTGAGTCAAGCATGATTGCTGGGCTTTCCCTCCATGCTCAAACGCAGGAAATCGAGAAGGAACTACAGTGGAACAAACCAGCCCTGCAGTCCCAAAACCAAGAATACCAGCATCTGGTTGCCCAACTCAATGCGCTTGAGCTGGGGGCCTGTTCAGACCAGTCTAGCCCTGTATCTCTGAAGAGCCAGATCAGGGCCACTGTCTCTCAGCAGACAGCAGGCAAGGTCAGACTAACATGCTCCCCTACAGATGCGACAGACACAGACTCAGACACTGGAATAAGCTCTACTCATAGTCAGGACTCACTGTCTCCCTGTGTGGACAGGTCGCCTCCTCTGGATACTGATGTTTAAAGTTGAGCATTAACCAAATGTGTTTTTTAGACATACTGTATTTAATGACTCCAACAAGGAAACACACAGCTGAAAGGGATATTCCACCCAAAAATTAAAATTCTGTCATCATTTACTAATGTCATCATTATATTCTGTCATCTATCATTATTCACCTTTATCTCATTCCAAACCTGTGTGACTGATGATGAATCACAAAAGGTATTTTGAAGGATGTTGGTAACCAAACAGTTTTGGTTACCATGGATTTTCACTGTATGGACAAAAGCACATCTTCTCAAAACATCTTCTTTTGTCTTCCAGAAGAAAGCCATACAGTTTTTGAACAATATGAGGGGGTGTAAATGATGCCAGATTTTTTTTTTTTTATCCCTTTAGCCTCTATGGTCCTGTTACATACTATAATGTGTGAATTCATGTTTATCATCTTATGTTTTTCTCTCTATTAGAATTCATATGCACTTATAGTCTGAATTAAATACGTAAAATAATTTTTAAAAAACATTGTTAATAAGCTGAAATATATTTAATTTTGGGGTTTCATTCATCTTTAAAATTACCCCTCTGATTTTGTTTATTTTAAATCCTGCTGATATTTATAAAGCAACATGTTTTCCACAATTTAAAAAAAAAATTTCACCTAAATACAAAGTTTAGTTTTATATATAAATATATATCTATATATATATCTATATATATATATTAATGATAAATATAAATGTCAATATTTATTTTAAGAAAAATATAGAATGAATTAAAATATGTTTTATGTAATCTTTAATTACCAAAAGCAGTATCAAATTGTTAATAACAATACGAACAAGGTAGATGAAAGAACAAAATTGTTTTATATTAAAACAAACTATAGACTTTGTACATAAGCTTTACTTTTTAACCTGTTTCTTTTTTTCAAATGTACAGTATGAACAGGTAACTGCACAAATTGCAAAATATAGAGATAAAACTTCTCACAGATGCATAAATTATTTTTATCTTTAAAATGTTTTATTTTAGAACTAAATTCAAATTAATTTGCAGCTTGGGAGTCTTTTTAGCATAGCAATTTCCCTCAGTGCTTTTGCGTTGTACACTGTGACTCATGTTCCCTTCATAGCTAAAGCGGGTTGAGACAGCACTCGGTGAAAGAATTATTATGATACTAATACAAACACAAGTAAGGAATATTTGAATTCTAATGTGAAAACCTGTGTACATTTCTTCAGTCAATGCCAGTAAAGAGACATTCAAGCCCTTTTGCTTCAAGTAATTGCCTCATCCTTTCTTTAAAACCTGCGAACAGCTGAGACTTAGCAGTCCTATTAGACTGCGGTCTCATTGCTTCATTGAATTAATGCAGGGTCTTTAATGCCAAGTTCCTGAAGGGTAACAACGTGTTACGCCGTTGTCATCAGCATGACTCATAACAAATGGGATTTTAAAGAAGGCTCTATTTTGTAATGCAAAACAAATGGGTTTTAAAAACTTGCATTATGCAGCAAGCCTTGATATTCAGAGGGTGTTAATGAAGCCTTGCTTCATTGGCTCCTTCAGAGTGCCGGCTTCGCGC
The DNA here is from genome assembly GCA_018155175.1 of Sinocyclocheilus anophthalmus. Lineage (NCBI taxonomy): Eukaryota > Metazoa > Chordata > Actinopteri > Cypriniformes > Cyprinidae > Sinocyclocheilus > Sinocyclocheilus anophthalmus. The sequence continues at coordinate 88,515 of JADLZN010011993.1, read as the reverse complement.
TGAGATAATAACCAAATTCCCCTTCATTGGCTCTGATCCCACACAGCACCCCCTGCAGGGTGTTGGCAATACAAAGTCAGAGGGCTCTTTAATGTCTTCACTGTCAGCGTCGTGACTTGTTTACCTTCACTGTCAGTTCAGGAGGAACCAGAGAACTGCCAGGACTCTGTTGCAGCCGTAATTTCCTGTGTGAAAATGGCAATTACTGACTTTTATCTCTTGCTACTTCTGCAGCAGTATTTCCAGCACTAACAATTACACCGACCAATTCTTGTAAACAGTCCTTTTAGATTGTGTCAGGGCAGCTCCCCATGTTGAACTTTCAATTACAAGGACTATGGCATCCTCACAGGCTGAAAATGCAACAAAAAAAAAAAGGTGAAGAGACAAAAAGTTATGAGGGATGGACTTTTGCATAGCAAATAATTTTACCCCCAAGGCTATCATGTAACAAGACACTTGTATTTTCTTTTACTATGTCAAGGAACTGGTCTTGTTTAACTTTTTACATTTCATAAGAACATGATGTAGTTTTTGATCCAGCCAGTGATTGGATTATCCTAAAACAAAATAATCCTGTCGCCTGCATGCTGCAATCTTCAAAAACAACAGTCTCATTATCTTGTCAGTTTGCCTTGACATTTCCTGAATGGTTGGGAGCTTTTTTCCAGTTCAGCCAGTGATTTGTGTGTTTCCCTCTTACATACCAGTGAGTTTTGAACTTGTACTAAAAAGCAAATAAACTAATTTTAGGATCTCCTTTAGACTGAGTCACTGTACTTTTTTGCCATTGTTCAAAAGAAACTCTGTGGGTGAGGGTGTATGTTAACAGGATTACTGAAACCGCAGAATTGCTTGCTTGACAGCAACTCATCGTTCTTTTGTTTTTATTCTCATAATTAAAGGGTTAGTTCACCCCAAAATGAAAATTCTGTCATTAATTACTCACCCTCATGTCGTTCCAAACCTGTAAGACTTTCGTTCATCTTCGGAACACAAATTAAGATATTTATTAGATGAAGTAGATGCTTTTCAGACACTGCTTAGACAGCAACGCAACTGTAATATGGCCCAGGTCCAACGTAGTAAGGACATCGTAATAGTCCATGTGACATCAGTGGTTCAACTGTAATTTTACGTAGCTACGAGAATACTTTTTGAGCTCAAAGAAAACAAAAATAACAATTGATTTAACAATTCTTCTCCCCCGAGTTACGTCTTCCGCCATTTTGGAGAGTACCCAAGAGCATTATTGACGTAATCAGCATGGTTTACGTTTGGGGGAGAAAGCGCACACATGAACGTAATCTGCGTAATCAGCGTTGTTTAAAGCTTAGGGGAAAGCGTGCGTATCTGTTGTGATACTCTAAAATGGTGGAAGACGTAACTCGGGGGAGAAGAAATGTTGATTCTCTTAGCGTCACAAAACGAAGTGCTCCACTGATGCTCTGCCTCACATCTGACGTGTTTACAGATGTCCTTACTACTTTTCGGACCTGGACATTACAGTTGCAGTATTGTCTATGCAGGGTCTGAGAGCGCTCACATTTCATCAAAAATATCTTAATTTGTGTTACAAAGATGAACGAAAGTCTTACGGGTTTGGAACGACATGAGGGTGAGTAATTAATGACAGAATTTTCATTTTTGGGTGAACTATCCCTTTAAATGTTGGAAGGTGTAATATCTTGTATTAAAGGGTAACATTTCAGTGCATAAGATCATGTTGTACGCAAACCCATTCTTGTGAATGACTAGCCAATTTAATTTGTTGTCTCAGTTAAAACAGAACCAAAATTCTTTAAACGTGTCAAATAGAATTAAGCAGTGGTGTTTTACTTGGCGTGCTCAAGTTAACTTCGCAATCTTAACATTATCCAAACATGTTTTATGGAGTTTTTCAGCCTCATGGCAAGAATGATGTATCCTTGTGTGTACGTTAAAAGCATTCAGTCAAAACTGTGTGCAATTGCAGAATCGTGTCAGGGAACAGGTTCATCTTTTCTTTTCTTTTTTTTTTGAACCTCATAAAAATAACTGCATCTGAAAAGAGCTCACTGTCTCTACCTCACATACACTCAGCATGTCTGAACCTCTCCCACAGTCTAAAGTAATTGGCTGGATAAAAGTACTTTACTGCCATTTGACCAAACTCTTGAATTAAAATAATATTAGTTAAAGAATCACCCAAAGCAATCATGGCTTGCTTCAATTTTGTATAATTTGATAAATGTATCTGATAAATTTGTATGCAATAAATCTTGGCATACATTTAGTGGCAACTCTCATTGATATTTTAGTTATTAATTTAAAAGACACTCTAAAATCACTTAATGGGTGTAGTTTTATGTTCTGTGTTGATCTGTTTACTATTTAAACTGATAATTGTGGTGGGCTATATCAATAAATGCTGAACCCCTTTTTTAATGGCCAATTCATGAATTCATTCAAATCCTAAAGAGTAATATATGTACAATGATTTGGAATGCTAGTTATTCATTGGACAAAAAATCTGTAATGTAACAAGTCAACAGTCTGTTTTTCCATTATCATTAAGAGAAAGTCTGTAACTTTTAAATCATATACCGTATATCTGATAAAATTTATTTTGTCAACTTTCAGCAGCATATTGATGGCTTTAGACCAAATAGACATAGAGCCATAAAAGCCGCAAAACTCCAATTCAAACTGTTGAAATGTAGGATGAATGTATAAAGTGCAGTGATTTTACTTGATCACAAAGCCAAGCCTTCAGGGTTGTCATACATTGGCAATCAATCTTGCTCCCCCAGACATAGAGGCACAGCAGTATTTTTACTGCAGTGCTGTAAATGAATTTGTATGAAGGCTCTGAAAATGCCTGCAGAAGCCTATGGTTTGAAACAATCTTCAAATGCATACACACACAGAGAGACCTCTCTGGGGTGGTCTATTGTCTCCAGAGATTATTCCCAGAAGGTGATGGTGGGTCTGAAACACCTTTATGTCTATATTTTTCTCGGTCTTGCCTGGCTCAGACATTAATGTGCTCTTATTACGGCAGTTGTTTCTCAGAGCGTTTGCTCTGCCACAGGTGTTCGCCAAGGCTCATCAGCAAACGTCTTATTATACCGCCAAAGCAGAGAGAGGCAAGGCGGTTGCATGTTGAGGTAGAAAAGAGGAAGGAAATAGATTAGGACATTTACTAGCAAGTGCCTTTGAGAGACCTTGACAGGCAGCTAGTCACTTGGTGGAACAAGTGTTCAAAAATGCTGGTTAACCAGAAGGAATAATGCAGTTTTTTGGATTGTTGCCATGCGTTTATTAACAGCAATCTGGAAAGCTTTGCATGAAGGCGAGTCGTTTTCCTGTTCCCCCTCCTCCTTTCCACCAGCCCTCACAACCCTGGTGTGTTTCGCTGATTAGCTGCTTATATAAACATTGCTTTTGCCACCTCACCCTCTGTGCTTGAATCCTCCTCGAAGCCTGGTCCTCATCTCACCATCTCTTCCTCTGAGGCCCTCTCTGCGCATGTATATGCTCTGATTGCCTACAGCATTGAGAGTTTATCTATTACAGCTAATCAGCTTAAAGCCATGACCCCATCTTGTTTCTACTGATTCGTATGAGGCATTGAGACATTGGTGGTGCTCATCTACAAATGAAAATTGTAATGAACAATTTTTTTTAAAAATAAAATCAGTGCTTCTCATGAATATTATTTGTGAGACAGAATATATTAACTTTACTTCAGATTCCAGCTGAATTCAAGGCTAAATATTCTCATATTCGCATGTTTTTAGGTCCCATTGGCTTTAAAAGCCTCAAAATCTCATCAAGGCAGTTTAATCAACTTCAATAGCAAATTTATATTATCCTTATCAATGAATTCATCTTCAAGATGAGCATTTCTTCATTTGTTTTTAATCTTTTGATTCATTCAAGATCAAAACAAGACGATACGCCGCTGAGTGAACGCACAAACACAGATGCCGGTGCCTTTGTGACACCAGGTACAGTATATTCAGAAGTGTCTGTGATGAAGACTTTGAACTGAGGCCTTCACTCTCACCACTTGTAGAGTTTGAAGTACCAATTACGGAGAACCCATACTTGCCTGATTGAGATCTTGTATGACAGGCCTTTGATCACATGGATGCCCTGTCTATCTCTCACACACTTCTCCCGGCTTCCCCTACAATGCACCGGGAGCAACACTAATCTTGATGAACTTCATCCTCAGTCCTCTTTTCTCTCCTCCAACAGTTTGTTTATAAGATTTAGAGAAGTTGATGTTCATTTCCTGAGAGCATGTCTGTAGCTCTCATCCTGCACACTAAAACCCACACTTTATAAATCACTATGGCAACTAAGTGCTTCGCCTAGTATACTATAGTATACAGTGCAAATGTACATAGCTTGGTGGTTCTGTGGGTATAACAAACCTTCTGCTAAGCCATTTTTAACCATTCAGAGTCACTTGTGCTCACAAAGGTTACTTTATCAAAAGAATTGTCATTAGTGAAATATTAGTAAGATTTAAATGTGAATATATTTCACATAAATTTATTCATGTGATGACAAAGCTCAATTTTCATCTGTCTTCAGTGTCACAAGATCCTTCAGAAAATCATTCTAATATGATGATTTGCTGCTCAAGAAACATAAAAAAAAATGTAGTAGCCCCAAAGAAGAATTTAGGTTTGACATACAAACAAATCAGTGTCCTACCAGGTCTGTGAAGGCCTTCATATCTCTGAGATATACTGATAATATAGTGACGTTTGTGGGTCTCTTTCGTACACTGTATGGGAGTGGTTTCCTTTGGAGTCAATGGTCAACATTTCCTGTTGAAGTCCAGAGTCAGAGCTTAGAGAAACATTTCACCGTTCTAACTAACTAACCTGGCTATCGCCAACAACAAAACTGCACTGTTAAAATAAGTCATTTATTAAAATGTATTGCTATTTTGCCAGTTTGGCGTTGAATAAAAATATTTCAAAACATGTTGCAAGCTGTATGCCAAGAGTTCGATGTCAAGATGGTTCACATTATAACTTATATGATTATATGATTCACTGTGTTTTAACAAATAGTTTTAATTAAATCCAGTGAAAAGCCATGTTGTGGATCCTGTAATTCTGTTTCTTTTGTTATAATTTTATGAACCATTATTTTTTTAAAACAATACTTTTTAAAAACAACTAAATGTCCATGAAATGCAAAATACAGACCAAATAAGAAACAATATGAGTGTTCTTAAGGAGTATTGCAGTTCTTTATTTGGTTTGCAGTACAGTACTTTTTAAATATACTGTACATAGCCAACATTATGTGGACACCCAAACACCTCACTCATATATGTGAATGTTGAACATTTAATTTAGAATTTCAGGCCATTGGCAACATGTTGCTTTTATCCACCTTGTTTTAGAATGTGGAAGTAAGCTGTTTTCTTCGAAATGTGCGATACTTCTGATTAATTGCTATAGGTAGGCTAAATAACTAAGAATAACAAAGTGCATTTATGACTAGGAAATAAAACTGAAATAATATGACAACAAATTGCAGTTTGCCATATCATGCAGCATAACAAACTGTTTTTGTTTGTTGTCGTTTTTGTTGTTTTCTGCAGGTAAAATATTTGAATGTGGATGATACCAGAAGCCTTGCACACTGAAGTTACAAATGGCCACACCTACTGTTACTTAAAAATAAGGTAGATAAAAAGTTATATCTGGATAACGTTTTAATTGTTTATTTTTCATCATCATGCAGTTCCAAAGGAAGAATCAGAATTAAATATTAGATATTTAAATATTAAACATCTCTAAACAACACACAGTGAATCCGTGTTTTTCAATTTGGTTGAGTGATTCAATAATTCCCTCAAAAAGTCACTTGTTGTCACCACCTACATGTACTGCAGGCGCAACTATATGTAACCTAAGAAAGTCACTGAAAATATCCACCAGTGTTGTTGTATTAGCACTCTGCAATATATTATAAAATAGAATCGCACGGAATGTGTAATGAAATTGGTGTCATAGTGAATGGTTGCTATAATTCTATTCCGCTCAGTAAGTTTAAGAGGCCAGACATCTAGGCAAAAGAAAACCACACAAATCTTCCTGTGATTTTATCTTCAGTTATTACAGTAATTTTCACTTTTTACAAAATACCAAAGTACATAGATAAAAGGAAAACGCCCTAAAGACCAATTTGGTAACCACAGATTGATGTAATGCTTCCTGTCCTGACTGACACAGTACAGAAATGTTCCTGGAGGCCACCGGATCATGTACTTTATATGACTGAACAAGATATGAACAATAATTCCCTTTAAACAATTGGACCACTATCAAGGAAATGAAACAAAGCCTAATGACAATGTTCATGCACCATTTCCTGGGATATTGTGATCAAGTCACAGGAGTAGACTGTCCCTAAAAGGCCGGCCTCTGGAGCAGTGGCCCAGATTCTCCCAGCAAAAAAGTGAATTGATGTAACCCTGAGGGACTGTAAAGATAAGATATCACTGGGAATGGAATGGAATGTGAATTGTAAGCACACTTGCAGAAGTAAAACATAACAAACAGACTATGAGCATTGTGTTGTGTTTAACTGGCAATTTAAAATGAAACGCTTTTTTGATTTAAATATAATTTTGTAAAAACATACTTTAATCCTTTTTCATTAACTCTACTAAAAATGCATTTATACTTTAATTACCTTTAGAAATATTTAAATATAATTGTATTTGTATAATTAAATTTGTATATTATGTTATATTATTTAAATATAACCCCCATCTGAGGGTTGTCCCCCCTAAAAATATGATTAAAAACCAGTCTGTGTATTGTAAATAACAATGTTTTTACTTTAAATAATTGTGTAAGTAGTAAAACAACACAAACGCGGCAAAAATGCATTTTAAGTTTAGAAACATTTTGAGTCTTCCCTCCCTTGCCTCACAGTGATTTGGTCCAAATGCCTGCTTTTTTCTTTTACATCACCTACACACACACAAGTCCGTGAGAGAGAGCAAAGTCAACAGCTGTGGAACTCCAAGGCTGTCAAGGCTATTTTATTCAATTAAACATCGGATGAAGTGATTATTTTCTCTTTAATACAGATGATGCCAATGTATTTTTAGATGAGTCCACTATGTTAGCAATAATAAAGGTCATATGAGCTGCTCAAAAGAACATTATTTTATGTATTTGTGTATAAATGCGGTTATATATGGCGGTTTAAAGTAAAAAAAAAAATAAACATTATTTTCCACATACTGTACTGTACATACACATACTGTTCTCCTCTATGCCCCGCCTTTCTGAACACACAGATTTTTACAAAGCTCGTCGGTCTGAAAAAGCGAGGTGTGCTGTGATTGCCAGCTATCCAGTGCATTGTGATTGAATACCTCAAGCGTGTGACGGAAAAATGTTACGCCCCTACCATACTGTGATTCCGTGACAAAAACATTATAACTGCTTGTTGCATCCAGTGGGGTCATAATTACTGATTATAATTACTTGTGCTGTCTTTTTACGCGTTGCGTTGCAACAATACTACAGGCAGAATAAAAGTTACGCCTTTTTTCTTTGCGTGAACATTTGAGCGGCGTTATGCAAATCTTACCACATAGTGACGTAGATATGTGGGGCGTGTTTAAACGAGCCATTTTAGGTAGGTGTGGCTGACTCTTTGAATATCTCTTTGGATTTGAGACTTTAGTCTTTGCAACTTCACAGATCTTCTTTATTCACCAAGAGCTTGTAACACTCCAAAGCGAAAGGAAAATTTGAAATCGCATCATATGACCCCTTTAAGGTTACCGGCTTGACAAAAAGGGTTGCCAGGTTTTTTACACCAAAACCCTCCCAATTGCTACCCAAAACTAGCCCAAACTAACCTCGTTTCGAGGGTCCCCGGGAAAAATCTCGTTCCCGGTGCTAAAATACATGTTTTTGTGGTCGCTTCAACCCGCGGCAACAGTGATAAAGTAGCCCAATTCCACGGTAAAACCGCGGACTTGGCAACACTGTGACGGATACAACGGACACGAGCGCTGTCTTGGCGCGACCGTTGTCTAGTTCTCCCTGCTGCACTAATGGTAGTAAGGCTTTCCGCTGTGTATACATATCCTTACAAGTACAATTTTAGCTGTATTATTTGTGTCCCCTTCAAAAATCACTCTTGAGAAATGTTATGTTTATTGTCCCCCACAACTGTTAGACGAAATGTACGCCCCTGGTCAGCTGGGTTATTGGGAACACCTGCTGAATTACGCACAATGCTGCCACAAGAGGGGAAAAAGGTTGAGACCTATACCTTCTGTGAGTGCATCCAAGTACCATTGTGTGTGTTCATGTGTACACGTGTGCAACCCTGGAAACAGACACCTGGCATGGGTTCCAGTTTATTGTCAAAGAGGCAGCGTGCTTCCTCTTCTTTCTGAACTCACCAAATTGTACCTCATTTCTCTTCCATCAAATTTAATGCCTCTAAGCAGAGGGTCTGACTAAAGAGTGAAAGCCTGCATTTTATGAGGACAACACCCTTCATTGTGCCCTTCATGCTCTGACCTTTATTAGTCATAATACCCACACATGGTGATCAGTCTTTGACTTAAAAGGAATAGCTCAGTCAAAAATGAAAATGTTGTTCCTGCATGACTTTCTTTCTCAGAACACAAAAGGATAAATGTTGATGAATGTACTGGCTACTCATTTATTATGAAAATAAGTGGGGATCTGCAGACCATAACAAAAATAAAAAAGTAGTCACACAACCTTTTCTCATATATTTTCCATTTCTTTTGAAGCCATAGAATATCTTTGAATGTGAAACTTGAAGTCTTTATTTCTCGATAATCTTTTCCTCTGCTGTGATTTTGTGAAAAATTATTTCAGAGGATTTTTCTTTCATTTTGGAATTTAGCATCCTAAAACCCCTTTCTCTTTCATAATATGGAAAATAAACTTTGAAGTAGATTTTAATGCCCTACTTTTATGAAACTTATGATGTTTTTATTTTATTTATTAATTTTTGACATCTTGACAGCCCAAGCCTCACTTTCATGATATTTTAAAAAATGTCAGCCAGGATATTCAACATTTTTCTTTTAATGTTCCAAAGAAGAATGGTTTGGAAAAATCTAAACAAACAACCAAATCAAAATGCTTTAAAAATAAACACACCTTTTTATACTGCCAGTAATTTAAGCCTGTTTCTGCCACAGAAATGAATTAATTAATTAATGCAGGTAATTGATCTTGAAGTTTATGGATGGATTGTTGGATGGATGGATTGCAATTTTGAGAAAAGTCAGAATTGCAAGATATAAAGTAAGAACTCTGGTATTTTTCTTGCAAATCTGAGTTTACAGCTTCAATTCTGTTGTTTTGTTGTGTTTTGTTTTGGGGGAGGGGGGGGTTCCACCATGGAATACAATTTTTTTTTAAGTAATTGCAACTTTTATCTCACAATTCTGACTATTTTTTATCTCACTGTTCTGAGTTTATATTTGTAATTCTCAGATAAAAATACGCAATTAAATTTTTTTTATCCAGTGGCATAAACGGGCTCAATTTAATAATTTAAAATAATATTCTAACTTGAGAGATTTCCCCTTTGTGCTTGCTTGCTTGTTTCATTCATCACAACAAACTACACTTTGCATGATTATTTCACTAGTTTAAATATTTCACAAGTGTAAATATTAATGTTTGCTTGGGTTTTCAAGAGTAATTTACTACCTGAATTTACACCTTCACTAACATTACTATCTCCATCACCCTGCCCAGCCTGATCCAAAACGTGTTTGGTGCCACAAAAAAAAAACATCCATATCAGTAAAGAGAAAAACAAAACGATCCAAGGAATAGTTATGTCTAGAGTGTGTTTTAATTCCTCAGCCTCCTTCAGACTTAATAGTCTCCCGTGTAGCGTTCAAGGCGGGCGAGCCTGAGGGTGAAGTGGGAAGTCTTTGTTTTGACACTGTGGGAAAGCAAGCTTTGTTCTTACTTATCTTATTCCTCAGGGTTGCACTGTGCTCCTTCTCGCCACCCTGAGTGCAGAGCTGCAGACATGCACTCAGAAGTGGAAGCTTTCATGTGGCTGTATCAGCACACATACACAGATCCCCCCATCTCCAGCCAAGACTTGGAGCAATGGAGGCATTTTCAAAATAGTGTCTGGCTTTTGTCTTAGTTTAAGTTAGTAAAGTGTTGAATAATGGGCCTTTTCATGTGGCATATTTTAAGATTGACCCACATACTAGTGTATGGTATAAAAATACCATGTGAGAATGGTTAACGGTAAATATCAAGAAGAAAAGAGAACACTTTTCATTCTTTTTGTTTTGCTTTGGATTCACATTATACTTGAGTAAACTATTTTTACTGAGTGAAAAGTAATTCATTATTACTTATTCATTATTCATTATAATTTAATTAAACTGACCTTTTTGTTCTTTTGGGGCAAGTTGTCACGATGGAACCTGCCAAAAAAAAAACAGCCTATCACAGGTTTTTCAGCCTTAAATTAAAATTTACTAAGTTTTCATTTAAAGGTGACATATGAAAATCTGACTTTTCCAGGTTATAAGTCCTATAATCAGGTTCCCGGTGCATCTACCAACCAAGGAAACGTGAAAAAGATTAACCCAGTAACTTTGTTTTGGTAAGCCTTTTCTGCAAGCGTCTGAGAAAATGAGCGCGTCTGATTTCGCTCCCTTGGTGACGTGGCAAAGGGATCTCATTCTAGTATTACCGCCCCTTAATCTGCACGTTTCCACCCATGGCACCGCCATTTTGATTTCGCAAGCGACAACGGTGTACTAGTTCTAATGCCATGGCGAAAGTTTGAGCAAACCATGCTAACTGTTCTGTCTTTGGCTGCACAGACGAGCACAGAACACTATTTAGATTCCCAGCCTTAGAGGAGACAAGAGAACAGTGGATTTATTGATTTATTTAATGTATATTGCTGCTGCCACATAGATCTAATATAAACATGCGATTTCTTTCCCATTTGTTTACTTTCACAGACATAACCGACTGTTTTTGTAACTCGTGTGTTTTTAACGTAAACTTGTGTGTGAATGAGAACTTAGTTTAGTACTCACATTCTGTCTGGTGGCCGCTTTCTGTCCGTGTGCTTCGGTTGTGTGCGTTCAGAAAACCGTATATCAGAAGTTTAAACTAATATGGCATGATTTCAGCAACATGTTATAATCAGAACCAAAACAGATGTTTTTTTTAGCAGGTATGAGCTGTAATGGTGCAGCTTTATTCTGGAAAAGGGGGCGGGGAGCAGGAGCTCATTTGCATTTAAAGAGACATGCCCGAAAAACAGCGTGTTTCTGCTTCCATTCAAAATTGGCATTTTCAAAATGATATAATAAATGATCTGTGGAGTATTTTGAGCTGAAACTTCACAGACACATTCTGGGGACACCAGAGACTTATATTACATATTGTAAAAAGGGTCATAATATGTCTCCTTTAAATTTAGCTGAAAGGCCTATGAATTATAATTACATCTTTTCCATTGTAAAACATTTACTAAAACAAAACTTCATGGAAACAAATATGTAAATATATATCAAGCCACCATTTGGGACCACCAAATATATTAATTGTAATAAATAATTTTATTTAAATTACAATGTAAATTTAAAAACTATTTATTTGTAAAGTAGAGTAGTATTAGTAATACATATATATATATAATATATATATATATATATATATATAGTATATAACATGTAAGTGTCTTTTTTTTTTTTTTTTTACATATGTTAAATCTTTATCTTTATGCAAATCATATAATTTTTTGTAATTTCCTCTAGGTTGTTATTCCATGCATTTTGCACATGCATGGCACATATTGTGTTCTGTCCTGAGGCAAAATATAAGTCACATGTCCATGGCAGGAGATAAAAGACTCCATAGGGAACGTTGTGACAAGTAAGCCAGACAAGTTTTCATCGAATCCTATTGGATTTCTGAGAGAGTTGTGAAACGTCAAGGGACGGTAAAAAGAGGCCAGTATAAGCTCAAGGTTATACAGAAAAGGGGTTAAAAACTGCTGGTCACATTCATAGGTCAATACGCTTTGCAGACCTCATGGATTTGGTATTTAAACGAACAACCCCATTAAATGTTTCCTCTCTGCCCCAAATTGTATGAACATCAGTGATATTTGCCACAAAGACACACCCACAAGCTACCACTGACATTAGCTGTTTTTCATATTTGAGCATCACATGATCACATTTTTCCTGAACATTTACTAATGTGTGCACCAGTGTCTCTTCCCATTAAATGGGAAGGTGTGCTACCATCTCCCTTGGGATGCATTTCCAATTTACTTTTGCTTAAACCTGATATGAAATTGTTTAAATGCATGATTGGAGTACTGAAATTGTTCCAGGGGCTTATTACTTACACCTTATTAGGGAAAAAAAAGCATTGAAGTTTTCAATGGGTAAAGAGATCGTGAGCGGAAAGATCAAGCTGCCTACATTACAAGCAGCCAACATAATGTTTTCTTTGCTTTCTAAAGCAAAAAGATCATGCATGGTCTCTCTTACAAGTGTTCTTACGAGCTGCAGATTTCATCCTCCCAAAAAGACATGAAGGGTCTTTTGATGAATTTCATTCATCAGACATGTTATGAGAAACATGTCTGTCTTTATTTCTGTGATGAATCATACTGTAGGATGACTATGACCAATTGTTGAATCTTAGACATGTGCTTGAATTACAGTCTCTTATATAGTCTTTTGTATGACCTTTGTTCATTGATTTTCTGTGAAAAATGCATACATCCGTTTCTGTTATAGTCTAAATGCTTGTGAGATGTTGTTGGTTGGAAAGTCTGTGACAGTGTGTTTGTCTGATTCCAGAGGATAGACATTATGCTAATATGTGTGGGTTCGCAGTGCAATGATTAGGTTACATAGAAATCATACAACCTGCGTGAGACATATTTGATTTTTGCACATTTTACATTCCTAAAAAAATAATCCATCTACACCTATATATTCTTTATATTCTAATTTAATAGTTTTCATTTATCTAATTTTGTTTCAATTGATGTACTATATATTAAATGAATGAATTTGTGGGGGGGGGGGGGGCTACAAATAAATTTTTGTTTAAGGAATATGGACACTACAAATTTCAATAAATGATACTGTGCTCTAATGAGATTGCTCAGCCAAGCATAACAATGTTAATTCAGTATGAGTGTGAATGCTATTACATTCACTTAATACATAAATGTCATGCAGACTTTAGGAAAGCACATTGAACAAAAATACGTGTAAAGGGGACATCGGATGCCCATTTTCCACAAGTTGGTGTGATTCTTTAGGGTCTTCGTGAAATGTCTGTAACATACTTTGGTTAAAATTCTTCAGTGGCCGTGTAAAACAACACCCTTTTTACCAGCGACCCGTTTCGGTGCATGTCTCTTTAAATGATAATAAGCTACTGCTCACCCCATATCCATATATGGCTCAGTGGCAGTCTTATTCAAATAGCTAGCTATCTATGTAGAAACTGGGTGCAAATTGAAACAGCTCACTGGGTGACACCATTTCAGACTCAGACAGCCCATAACAAACGGGTTGCGTGTTTTCGTTGCAGCATTTCTGAGCTGGCAGACACGCCAAAAACCAACTAAATGCAAAAAAAAAAATTTTAAGTGAAAATTACATCCGGACGTATATTTAGATTGTGATTGGAGATTCCATCAATGATTTTTGGTTATCAGAATTATCTCACTCTGATTTCGACCAACTCAATCTAACCGCAAAACATAACTATTGTACAAGATGACGATTTCGTATGAATTCGAACAATGTGAATCATATGAACAAATTTGCATGAAGCTCCAACCTGAAACATAACTGTCAGCAGGGTATAAACAGATTGTATGAAAATGTATAAATTAGATTGTACGAATTCATACGAATTAGCCACCAATTCACCATAGTTACATGAGTTGCTTTGTTTAAACCAAGATTGATAAATCAGTGTGTTGTACATTTAAAGCAAGTTCACTGTGAGTCCTTCATTTTGACCCCATATAGCAATGGAAGGTTTTGGTTCTGTAAAATGTTTCTGCTGGTTTCGGTATGGCTAAATATGGAAAGACTGACCTGTCACATTTGAAGACAGGCCTGGGTTTTTGTGCCCCAGACATACTAATGCTCCAGACAAGATGATGTGACATTACAGAATATTTCCATTCATTATTGTAATGTTGCTCTGTTCAGACCTGTTATTTACAGAGGTTGATGAGCTGAACCAATTACATGTTTCTGTAATATAATATAACTGGTGAGTATGTTTTAGATTCTTTAAAGGGCACAGACAGTTTAAAGGCATTTCATATTAGCAAACTGCCAAATAGTAATCAAATATAAAACCTAAAGGACATCATGCAACTTCTAATAAGCATTTAGCCTTAGTCATGTGCTTACGTAAACCTCCCTGCAAAGATGGAGGACGTTTCTGGTTTCCTAACAAGTCAATAAACATTGGCCTTTATGAAATTGTGGACATCTCTGGACAAGTACAGTGTTAAAACTTCACCATGAAGTTTTGCCATATCCCCCAAAGCTAAAGTGATTTCAACACCGGTTTCTTTTTTTCCTTCAGATCCTCCTCTAAGTATTTCCAGCCTGAAACCTGGCAATAAAAACGTTTACTTGCAAGACATTGTCCATTTTAAGCAGAGAGCAGTGTTAGGATTTTAATAGCAATTAGTGAGTGTGCGGCTGAGGAAATTATGTTAATTAAACAGCACAGCTGTGCGCTACGAAGGACATTTTAACTAACTAATGCTAATATTGTCAGCATACAAAAGCGTGTGGAGTGAGGCACACAGCATGTTCACTGTAATTTTCTGGTATAGTGAAGAAGAAAACGATTTTGAATAGCAATTCTGAAAATGAGCAAGAGGGTGGCTAACCACTCACTGATCCACTCAAGACAAAAAAGTTTACAAAAACATATTTTTAATTTTTATAAATTGCATTGTGCAAAAGTGCAAAGTGCATGTGAATTAAAAACAAATGGACACGAGCAAGCAAGCAAACGTTTCAGCACATTGCTGTCTTCAGTGCTTCAGTGCAATGGAGCACTTTTGCACAATGCAATTTATACAAATTAAAAATATGTTTTTGTAGACTTTTTAGTCTTGAGTGGATCAGTGTGCGGTTAGCCACCCTGGCTCTATGCACCTGCAGTACAAGGAACTATTTTTTTTTGGAGCGCTACAATTTTCTCGAATAGCAATTCTGCAAATGCACAGAGGTGTATTTTATTGCTAAAGCATACTGAAGAATGCGACCACTTCTTATTGACATCCATCGAGTTTCCTTTCCAGAAGATTCAGGGAAAACGGTCTATATCTGCTAGGGGGAATTGTGTACAATACTGTACCTTACAGTTTTTCAGTTATGATGCTGAAAGCAATAATGCTCCCATCAATTGTTCAGCATGTAAACATACTGTATGTATTTATGGACTATTTGTTTTGTTCGGGCAGTTGGTTTGTATGTATTTCTTCTAGTTTTTTTGGATCCTCGTGCCTTTATTTCTACAGGCTTTGGAAGGAAAATCAGTGTATGCAAGCGTGTGTTTGTGAGATTTCAACATGCCATCACAATGCCTCAGTAATGAGGAAGACCAGGAATGATGCCAATGAAAAGAGCCAGCCTGTTTTATATTTCCCTTCATTATCAGCCTCAATAAGACCTGAGTGATTTCTAACAGGCCCATAAAAACACTCTATAAATCTGTTCAACTTTGCCTTCGGCCGTTTCCCTCTGCCATTCCAAGGTGGGCATAAGCAATGCATTTCTCTTTGATGCGCCAATTCAAATCACTCGCATCGGCCTCTGTTTTTTGCTTGACATTAAATCTGTAGTGGGCAGATCCTGTATGTTCTGTATGGGTGAATGAGGCATGGGTTTGGAAAAAGGTCATTAAAACGTGTCAAAATAAAAGTGTTGGTCCCACACGTTCAAGTTTTAAAGTAAGGATATGACACTGTGTTACAATAACTTTATATTAAGTGTATGTAGTGGGATCCAAAAGTATGAGACCACCAGTGGAATTTTAGTAGAAATTTATGTCAGCATAAGAATTTAAGTTAAGTTTTAACTTAACTTAAGTCTATTATTTAAGTCTTATTATATTAAGTCTATAACTCATCACTCTGCATCTATTTGATCAGAAATACGGTAAAAATATTAATTGTAAAATATTATTATCATTTTAAATATTTAGATTTAAATATTTTTACATATTTATTTTAATCCCTATTTTAGATATTTTTCCATTTAATTTTTACAATGCTCAATATCCCGCAGCCATTACTTTTGTCTTTGGTGTCACAAGATCCTTCAGAAATCAAATCATGCTGATTTGGTTTTCAAGAAACATTGTTTATATTTGATGATAATAATAATAACAAGTATTATTATTATACAGTACAGATAGAGATACATAAGGTTCAACTTAAACATATAACAAGCTACAGAGCAGAGGAAGTAGAGAGAATAGAAAACTAATAAAAATAACAAATGGGAATTTGCTCCAATGACAGCCAGTAACTCAATTCACCAGCCTTGATACTTCATTCCCTGCCCTCACACCACAAGTTTCAGTGGCTTTTATAACCTTATTGTCTTCTAATTCAGCTGCCAGTAATTGGTAGAAATAATTATATAGGCACTCACATTGGTATATGAGGCAGGGTGTGCCCAGGGCAACAATAGGATGATCAACTCCATTACCCATGGGAAACACTTACATCTCTCTCCAGCATAGGAAAGCTCGGGCTAAGACAGCAGAAAAACAAAATAGCAGGCATGTAGCAGACAGCAGATGCTCCATTTATGCTTCTCACTCCTTTTTGGAACCATAATGTCTAAGAACAATCTTTTAGGTTTTAGTTTTATAACCTTACAGTAACATTCCACAAACATTCTGGGAACCAAAAATTGTTAGCTGCGTCTGCCCTGCTCCCCTAAAGATAAATCTAAAGGCAGAGAAAAAGAGAGAGCTCTTCTGAAGTAAATGCAACTTAAATAAAGAATGAAAGCGTATAGGGACAGACTAGAGCCATGAATCTCCTCAAAAGGTCAATTATATTCAGCATGCTTTTCATATTTTATTTATATAGCTCATGTTTAATGGCTGGACGGTCATGTGGCACTTGCTGAATCTTTTAACTTCTTTTTTTTTATGCTATTTAAGACTGCCTAAGAGCCAAAGCTGTTAAGCCCGATCCAAGGATCAGGAAGACAAAGCTTTGAAATAAAGATCGCATACAATTCAATGACTCAGTGTGCAATACCTATTAAATCAACCAAGCTTAACTATATATCTCTGCTGGGAGATTCATAAGCTATTTTGAGCAGGAGCAATTATGTGAATAGCATGCACTCTGACTCCACTGTCTGACTGTTCTTAAATTGATTTGGTTCACTGTGGATCCTACGTAAACGTCCAGCATATTCAGATGAAACAGCCTGCTAAGTGTTTAGTCACTCTTGGACAGGATATTAAGTTGGGTTATTTTGGAGGGGGGGTGATGCTGAGTCATCCACAGGTAAATTGCAGAGGTATTGGGCAGTTCAGATAGCTTCTTGTGAATTAAACATGAACAAACATCAGGCAAGAATTACCTCCTTCTTCCTAGATGGTCTTAATTCTCCATTTCCCTTTCAAATGGTAAACAAGCAACACCAATAAATGGTTAGCTAATCATTAGTGAAAAGAGCTATAATTTAGGAAGTTATAGGCTTGAAAGGCTTCCTGGAATGTGAGGAATGTTCAAGTTCCTGTACACAAAGAATTAACCTGTGGAATTACAGCCTCTGGAGTAGGCGATTACTGCATTGAAATAAAGCATTATACAAAAGTTAGATCCGGGAATCGCGGCGTTCCGAAAGTATGGTTATTCAGCAAGCGTTGGGACTTTTTACTGTGTGTATCACTCCGCTTGTCATTGGTCAGTCTGCGCATCAGTCTTGTCTCTTTATGAAGGTTACATTATTACGCCAGTGGGTGGCGACAAATGACTGTCTGTATGAATGAGTCATTGAATCGATTCTTTCAACAACATTCAGGAACTAGACCGCCTTTGTGAATGAATGCCTCAAAACCACAAAACTCAAATGGTGAATTCGGGTTTGTTTGTTTGGAACTATTGTGTTTGATGGAACAAAACTATGTAACTGGCAATACTGTGTCTAAAGTGTAAGTTAATTAACCTCATTTATTGAACTATTTAAAATTTTATTTTACAGGTTACATAAACACTTACATAAAGCTTAAAACGGCGATAATTGATAACAGTCATAGTTTTTTTTGTAGGCTACTCAACCAAGCGACCAGCTTCTACGATTCATATAGGCTACTGTAATATTTTCGATAGGCCTATATGAGTTTGTAGGTAACATTTTGCTAAACCTGAAGTTTGCTAAACCGAAGAGACTTCTTCTCACAAGCGTATTCGCTCTCCAGTGTTCGCATGAGTGTTTTAGCCCTGCTGAAATCATTCAGCGTCCAGGAACGAAACTGTTTTATAAAATATTGTATAAAGTGGGTTACATCCCAAGTTACTTATATACATGCTGTTTTTAGTAGACCTAATACATGACCATTTAAAAGTGTGGGGTCAGCTTTTTGAAAAGTATACATTCAAATAAATAGGCCTTGTTTGAACTATGTTCATCACAGAATCCTGAAAAAAAAAAAAATGTATCATGGTTTCCACAAAATAATTAAGAAGCACAAATGGTTTCAAAATTGATAGTAATAAGAAATATTTCTTGAGCACCAAATCATATCTGAAAGATTTCTAAAGGATCGTGCGACACTGAAGACTGGAGTGATGACTACTGAAAACTCAGCTTTTCCATCACAGGAATAAATTGTCTATTAAAATATAAAACAAATATTTCCAATTGTAATACTATTTCACAGTAGGCTATTACAGTTTTTAAAACCGTTTTGACCAAATAAATGCAGCCTTGATGAGCTTCTTTCAGAAACATTAAAAATATTACAGACTTTTGAATGGTAGTATATATTTCTTAATAATAATGATTCATATACTTAAATGTACTATATTTCAAGAAAAGGGGATTTTAGGTTGAGGCATTGCCAAGGTTAACGTATACACTAAACGAATCAATAAAATTATTATTCACTTATAGGCTATAAACGCTTTGCCTTGACAGATTCAGATTGTCAGTGAAGCCACATACACTGAGCTGATTGACCAGTATGGCAGACTGGCAGCTGAATACTGATTAACTGATATTTGAAAAACACAATCGCCCCTGGGAACCCCCTCTCCACGCAAAGCAGAAGAGGTTGGCAGAGACCACAGAGCGTGGCCTCTCATTTCCAATCACTAGGGAGGCTTTAATGAGACAAACACCAGGCGCTCCCTCAGGACCATAAGGAATAAATTCATGCTTAGTGATTAAAATGGCAGACAGCACAGGTGCTGAGTTTGCTGAATGCCAGGGACAACAACTTTCTTGTGCTGAGTTGAAGGGTTTCAATTTGAGTTTAGTTTTAGGCTCTTAATTAATTGTCTTCAGGTTAAACATGTGTTAGACTGCCATCTGTTGGTAGGTGCATAATAAAACCGCTAAGCCTGAATTTGTCTGTAGTCACAAATGAGACCCAGTCAATGCAAGAACTATAAATACTTAATCATATTTAGTTGTCAGTGTGCAGTGGTAGATATAAAAAGACAAGAAATGTTTGGAGTCTTTAAAAACTTCATAAAAATGACTAATCCTTTTTACCTTTTCGTCAGTTTAGTGAACTTTGTACGTTACAACTGTGTTATTTTTTGCCAGGCATGAATCAGAAGACTGCTCATTGAGGAAGAACTAACAGAAATGATGAATCACAGCATGGGGCCTGAATGTATGTAGCATGAAATCACACAGGCAAACACACACACCAACGAAATATGTTCACCGACTATGAACATTTTCACAACCATTTAATTTCAATTTGTCTTATCCAGGCATAAAAAAGACAAATGAAACAGAATGCAGTTGTTACAGTGAACCCGAAGACAAAAGCTTTGTTCCTTGTGGCAGAATTGATCATATTTCAGTCCATTGACTTTCAGAGATCATCCGAGGATAGCATTTATCTTTCTCACAGTGCTGCCTTTACTCCTTGGGTACATATTTTTAACTTTGTACAGCATGCAACATAGGTTGTAAATGTTTATATGTGAAGACAAATCTGCTATCATACCAAGCAGATAATAATAAGATATACACAAGTGTGAAACTGCAGCGTTGGATTTTGCCAGTTTTCAGGTTAGCGCCACACACACAAAAGCAGTTTTTTTTACATCCCACTTGTGATTCAATTCTCACACTGTTCTGCTCTGTGAATGAGTCTTCTATTTTAGCCACTTATTTGAAGAGGAGTTCTTTTGATTCAGCATCAGTTGTGCTGTCTCTGCATCCTGAAGAGAAACAGTAAAAGTACCTTGAACCTGGTT
Organism: Sinocyclocheilus anophthalmus; assembly: GCA_018155175.1. Lineage (NCBI taxonomy): Eukaryota > Metazoa > Chordata > Actinopteri > Cypriniformes > Cyprinidae > Sinocyclocheilus > Sinocyclocheilus anophthalmus. Next base: position 67,959 of record JADLZN010011993.1, on the reverse strand, counting down.
AAAAGATTTCAAGTAGATTTTCTAATCTAATTTCACCTTCCTTTCAAAGATGAAATTGTTTTTCAATTACCAGCTCAATTCACCTGCCTCTAAGGGCAGCGTCTTACCCTGACTCTCGAGGCTGGATTTCTCAAAGGGTTTATTAAATATCATAAGATATTTTGCTCAAGAAAATCATGACAAGTGGATGAAAAAATAAATATAAATCCTACCTCCACCCTCCACTCCCCTTCTTTGATAACTACATATTTTTACATATATTAAACAGGGTTGTGTGTTTGCTTAGAATAAAGAATATTTTGTAAATTCCATTTTACATGTTTATTTTGTTCATCATTATATGGTCATATTAATGTTACATGTATATTAAAATTCCAATTAAGATATAATTATAGAAAACTAAAACAAAATATAAAACCATTAAAAAAAATGTTTTACTTGAATTATAATAAACACCAACTGAAATCAAATCAAATATTTAAAATATTTGCCAAACTGAAATTTAAAAAAAAAGTGCACGATGACACTATCAGCAGCCAGATGTTCTTGGAGGTGGTCTGTGGTTTGTCTGTGACCATTCTAACCATTCTTTGCCTTTGCTTTTCAGATGTTTTTCTCAGCCTACCACATCTTTCCTTAACAAGGACTGTTCCTGTCACCCTATATTTCTGACTGTGGAGGCAGAGACCTTAAACCTTCACATTGATGAATTATCCTAGTTTTTAGGTTAGTTTAGAGTTCTTTTGAAGTTCCCATGTTACTTTCAAATAGAGAATCAAGGAGAAGCGCAACTACCAATCCGCTACCTTAAACATAATTTTTCATGATTGTTTGCACCTGAGTTTGCAATGTTACAGTTCATTGAGCCAATCAAATCAATTTTGTGTTGCAATCAATTAACATTAATTGACTACAGGTATTCAAATCAACACAACTGAATGAGTGCCCAAACTGTTGCACAGCCCATTTTTCACATTCAACGTTATTTCATACAACTCAGTACTGCTACACTAAGAATTTATGTCTGAAAAACATCACATTATGCAGCTTTCGCTGGAAACTGAATGGCATATCACTATGATCTTTTCTTACAAAGAAAGAGCAAATTATTATCCAGCCTCAGAGGGGTGCCCAAACTTTTGAATAAAACTGGGGGTTGTGTGTATTATATATCTTATATATATATATTATTGACACACTATTTTCTTAATTAATGCTTTTCAGTTGCTTTGACACAATCTGTATGTTAAAAGCGCTATATAAATAAAGACTTGACTTGATATATAACTGATATATTATATATTATATATATAGATATATATAATCTTTATCTATATTAAAATATAATAAAAATTGAAAAAAAATAATAAAACTTAAAACTAAAAATAAAATGAATAATGTAAAATATAAAAACTATAATAGTATCTGATTATAGGATCATTTATGTCATGTTGTACTTATCAGGGAATAATATAATGTATCATCAGATTTTTTATTTTTTTTAATCCGAAGCTGACAAAACATAAGGCTGTTCAGTCACAATATCAATTTGGAGGCTAACCAGGAAATCTAATTTATCTATAGGGGGGAAAAGTCTTCAGGTATTGTTAACGGAGCGACTTTTCTTATTTTTCTCTTAAACCCAAAAACCCGCATTCTAAAAACCATAGGAAACGAGTTACAGAACTGACTCGAAAATGCAAAATCTCTTCCAGTTATGAGGACTGCAACAGATTTTATGCTATGCATTTCCAGTTCTTCACCAGCAGGTGTCAGGATTCAACACTTGTTTTATTTTTATTTTTATTATCAGACCCAGATTTATTTTCAATGGTTATACCTATTCTGTTTGGTGCAATCCATCTGACAGAGCAGCTACTGCTTTATATTTGTTTAAAAGTATCAAATGAGACTTTTAGATAAAGTGCAGCATAGCCTTCAGTTTCCCAGAGAATAATCGTAATAAAAACAGCACCTCCACTAAGTCCATCAGACTCTTGATTCAGTGCACCCCATGGGGAGAAATCCCAAAGGGACTTCGGAGGGATTCGACTTTAGCTACTTAGCCCATCACCCTGCCCCAATAATGAGAGCCACAGGGGGGTGTTAAAGCTCTTTCCTCAGACCTGATTAGAAGAACTCATTGGTTATCAAAGAAGCAGAGTTGTGTTTACAGTGCAGTGCTCTGGCAGGCTGTGTTACACAACCCCCTTCAGAGTAAATCTGTAAAATCAGCGTCGCCTGAGAGGGGTCTAGCTTGAGGTGAGAGCCCACTGTCAGTCGACAGGTGATTATGTTCATCATTAGGGAACAAGGAGAGTAGGGAACTCTTATCACTTGCCACAGGAACCTTCACAAATAAACAACGGCATCATTTCCAAAATGTTCAGAAAGTTTTCAGACAGACATACCAAAAAAAGAAAGAAAATGTAACTATAAAAGTGTAAATGTAACTATATTTTCGCCCAGCTCTTTATATGAAGTTGGACATATAAGTATGTCAAACTTCATACTAGGGCAGTATGCTCACATAGGGCATTATATACTATATATCACTGGAGAAAGTGATATTATGGATAGAGAACATGTATTTTATCAATGGGTTTGAAGCTAAAAATGTATTGATGGTTTCTTACAAACACAGCTTTTCACTTCACAAGTCATTAATTGATGTACAAGAGTCATGTGGATTACTTGTGGATTATTGTGGTTTTTATCAGCTGTTTGAACTCTCTCATTCTGACGGCATCCATTCACTGCAGAGGATCCCTTGATGAGAGAGAGAGTGATGTAATGCTAAATTTCTCCAAATCTGTTCAGATGAAGAAGCAAACACACCTAAGTCTTAGATGGCCTGAAGATGAAATTGGAGTTGCTGGGAAATAAATATGTAGTTTACAAATCTTTATTGGTTAAAGACAAGTCCAAGAATAATTTTACATGAAGGGCACTTTATGCTTTATGAAGTCCTATCTTTAATATGTCAGAGTTAATCTTTGAAGTGACTTGGCGTGAGATTTTTTTAGCTTGAGGAGAATGGACTTCAAAGCCAGTAGGAGAAGGGAAGAGCCGTGTGGGAGGACTTGGCTTTACATTGGAGATGTGGCTTCAAATGTCCACAGGGTCAGCAGATCGCATCAATATACGTGATAAGAAACGAACATTTCTACAATTAGTTCATGAGATTGTGACAAGGTGATACGTCACTGTCTGCAATCTAGAGATTACTTTTGGAGGGGTTTGAGATCCATGGGTTTTATCATCAAAGGATGACTTACTTTCTCTTTCAAGACACCACATTTATCTTTAAACTAATGTCTGACTTTTAGAATAAAGCCTTTGATATTTGGCTGCTGCCATTACTTTGAGTGACCAAGATGGATCTGGTCTATATTCAAAACATCACATGTACAGTAATTTATTTAATGTAAATTGCATTTAAACTCCAATACCATGACTAACAGAAGTAAACGAGAAAGGTCATATAGAGGTACGTATAACTAACCCGCATATTTTCACTTCACTTGCTATTAGCTTCTTTTGCGGTGGTTCTTCAGATCTGTTTGTTCCTCATAGGGTTTAATATTGAAGCTGAGGGAAGTGCTTCTCGTGATGTTTAGGCAGATAGAGAGATGAGCCAGTGCAGATGATGGAGATTGAGGGTTTTAGGTGGTTCTCTCCTCCTGCTGGGATCTCAGTGAGAGTCCAGTCACTGGAGAAGAGGCCACTTCTTTGTTATTTGATACGTGATTGTGGTTTTAGCATGAGGTGGTTTTAGATCATTTGCTTTGCGGATCATTAACTAATTTGTGGTGTATGCATGTGACCAGGGTTATTATTGTTAACTAAACCCATGAAAATGACTTGAAATAAAATAATCATTACCTGAAATAAAGTATAATATAAAAAAAATATTTTATTTCAGTTAGTTGCCAACTAAAACTAAAGTAAAATGAAAACAATAAAAACTATAGAGACGTCTTTTAAAAAATAATAATGACAAAAACAACGAAAGTTTAAGTATCAAATGAAAACATAAAATGTAAAAAATCAAATCAAATTTAAAATATTAGCAAAATCTATGATAGTATGATGCTAAAATAACATTGCAGGTGATTTGAATCATTTAAATGTTAACTAAAACATAAAATCACAACTATTAATAAGTCAGTACAACAATAATGTAATATCGGGAAAGTTTTGTGTGCATCCATATGCTGTTTCACCATATGAACCGGTTCTTTTTAATGAGCCGTGTTGTTAAAGGGATAGTTCACCTAAAAGTGAAAATTCTGTTATTTACTCACCCTTGTGTTGTTTCAAACCCATAAGATTTTCGTTCCTCTTCGAAACACAAATTAAGATTTTTGTTTATGAAACCTGAGAGATTTCTGTGCCTCCACTGAAAGTCCATTCTACTGAAACTTTGACGGTTCAAAAAGTTCATAAAGACATAGTGAACATAATCTATATAAATCAAACCGTTTAATCCAAGTTCATCATATCAATTGCTTGTTATGATGAACATATATCATTTAGATATTTAGATTTACATATAAACATCAATCAATGCACAGCTAATCAAAACTAGTAAACAAAATCAAACATACGTCAGAAGACTTGATTAAACCGCTTAATTTATATGCATTTATTTTACAATCTTTTTATGAAATTGTTTTGTGGAATGGACGGCACTCAGTGGAAGCCTCTCGGTTTTTCGAGCAATTCTGTAATTTTATCAACAAACCAAATATTTGGCTTCCCTTCATCATTTTTATTGTTTTGTTTGTTTGTAGCTTTATATTAAGTGTGTAAGTGTAAGTTTTATCTAAAACTTCATATAGTCTTAATTTCAGTTAAACTAAAATGATCATCATGATTCTAAATATTATTGAGAGCAGTATTGTTCAACATACTGAAATCTAGACGTCACAGGTAATTGGTCATGTATTGAGTTTGTTTGTCTCTGATGGTTAATTGGCCTGTTTATTGCCTCTGTTTGTCTTGGCATTAGTAAACAGTGTTATCTCAGCGGGGTGCCGCCACGTCTGACTATTCATGAGCACGTTGCATGTCAAGCCTGACACTCTCACAATGACTCACCAGCCACAACAAATGAAGGTAAAGGCTTTTGCCCACAGATTCAGTGGACTACCTTGCTGCACTTTTTGTGTTTGCAAAACACTTGTGTGCTCCTTACAAGACAAAAAGACTGCTATTTATAACTTAATCTGATGTTACATCATGAGTGAGTTTCAAATAAAACAACACTTTATGTTGATATTTTTAGGTGCATTTCTCTCACCTGATCAGTCTTTCTGTCCTCTTTGTTTTGAGGTCTAAGGTACTAACATTACTATTTGTTACATCAATCAGAGACGACGCCAGCATTGTGGCTTCTCCTCAAGATCTATATGGCTTTATGTTGCTCTCTGAAACAGCCCAGCTCTGAGTGAAAAGGTAATAAAAAAAATCACTTCACACACAATAACTCACAGGGCTTCTTTTGCACTGGAGACTGGGTTCAGGGAATGCTTTCATTAATCATGAAGCCCAATACGGACTCCAGTACCGCTGCTCCTACTGAACATACATAACTGTCCTGGCAGGAAGAGCAATCGCTGGCCCCACGCTCGGCATAGGGCTAAAAACATCATGACCTGCTGCGTGCTGGGAGATTTTGTGAATGATGGGACCCAGCTGAAATGTCCATCAGTGAATGTATGTGGCATTTGGATAGAAGGAAAACAAAAAGTGTGACTTACTTAAGCCAAGAGTGGTGTATTCTTGTATGGCTGGTCTTCAACTCGTAGCACATGAGCCATATGTGCCCCAGAGGTCCTGAAATGTTGCATTATCCAATATTTCACAACAGGCCATGTTTTCTTTTGTGTCTTGTGATGATTCATATTAAGTCATCGTAAAGACAAGAATTTTGCAGTGATCCATGTTAATGCTGTTGTTTGCTTTATGAGCTCATTGTTTGTATATTGTTTCTGACAATTGTTAGAGACAGGTCTATTGTGTTAATATATGTAAAATAATATTATAATGTCATATGCTATATATTGAAGATAAGCAGAGAATATGACCAAAAAAACGTCATCCATCTAACAATATAACGCAATTTTAGACATTTATTTTCCTTTTTCTCAAACTAACCCACACACATTCTCTGTATTTCAGGGCCCTGTAATACTTGAAATTCCACTACTGTTCAAAAGCTCATTAAAGCTTCATTTATTTGATCAAAAATACAATTATATTGTGAAATATTATTAGAATTTAAAATTACTGCTTTCTATTTAAATATATTTTAAAATGTAATTTATTTCTGTGATGGCAAAGCCATTACTCCAGTGTCACATGATCTTTCAGAAATCATTTTAATATGCTGATTTGGTGCTTAAGAAACGTTTCTTATCAATATTGAAAACAGATGAGCTGCTTAATATAAATTGTGTTTTCAGGATTTTTTGATGAATAGAATAGTTCAAACGAACAGCATTTATTTGAAATGGAAATCTGTTGTAACATTAGTGTCACTTTTGATCAATTTAATGCATCCTTGCTGAGTAAACGTATTGAATTAAATATCTTACTGACCCAAAATCTTTTGAACTGTAGTGTACAATATTATATTTATACAATTGCTGTTGGGTAAACAAGTGAACAATAAAACCACACTGACATTCATTTAGGCAAAAGTTCAGCTGTGTTCTCAGGACCATAACATTTCTAAAATTACAATGTTACATTTCACTACTTTTCAAATTTCTGCGGTTTCATTTAGTTTTGTGTTTCATAATTGCCTTACTGTTAATATACAATAGGCTGTTTAATGAATAGTTTCATTGTGACTTACCCCATATGGAACACAAAAGGTCAGTGTGTGTTTAATGAACTTAATCTCTTTTTAGTGCAATAATGGTGGGAATATTGAATTTTTGTTTTTATTTTTGTGAATTTGTTCATTTTCCAATCTTTGTACTCTGATGGATTTCATGATTATTGCCCAGAGTGAATGATTGCACTGAATTGCAAGATTTGACCATTGGAATTGAAGTGCCTCCGATACCTTAAAATATAAATCAAAAATAAAAATTACAGATTACATCTAACAGTGACGCGAAATGTCTGACGAGTGCTATTTCCTTTGGTACAGCACCAGTTGGACGTGTGGGTAGAGAGGACGGAATAAGGCATCCACAAGAAATACATACTAAATGTGTTTACTTGTGTGCCGTAATTCTAAAGACCACATTGTGCTTGAATGCAGAGTAGGGCCAAAAATGTCCATCAAGGAATCGTCTGGAGGAGAGCCATTCATAATCAGGACGTAAATTGTCAGACAAGAGGCATCCCATCACATTCCACACAAAGTCCTGCGAGTCTTGTTTTTGTTTTTGCTGTTGCACTTGCCAGCTTATCTTAGACATGTCTTTCACGAAATTCATGTACTATGCTGTGTACAAGCCAGATTTTTTCTATTCGCTGTGTGTACTTTATGATGGTTAGTGAGTTACAAAGCATCCTTTCAGTGATTTTATACTACTAAACTATGAGCGCAAATGTAAATACGACCAAGTAATTTTCCAGTACCACCTAATCACAATAATGGAAATCTGTCTGCATTTTATTTTAAAGAAAGATCCAAAAGGAAATATTTAACGTGCAGGTACATTTTTTTAATTTGAATGAATTTTTCATTTTGTAAATTAAATTTTTTTTTTCCACCCAATTGCAGGTCTGGAGTGTTGGGCTGCAGAGAGATCCGTCTCTTTCACATGTCTCACTCCCCCAAGCGTGCGAGGGTCTTTATTAATGAGCGTGGCTCACCCCAGAGGGTCAAACCCATTCGCCCTGCTGATGGATCTCATCTGCACCATAGTGTGGTGGGATCTTCTGCCTCACATGTGCTGCACCATCAGTCTTACAGTGAAGCTGTGGATCCATAAAAATGATGGACCAGTGACCAAGAGATGGATACAGAGATTACACTGTAACAACAGTCAATACAAAATACTAAGAACTTAAGTAACATAAAAGCTTGTATCAAGTAAGTCATAAAATAACATTTAAAAAAACTTCAATTCTTATTAGATGCTTTTAAGCTCATTTTAAAACTCATTACATAAACATATGTAACACTCAAATGGCTAATGGTTTCTAATGGCTTCATTTTTTAAACTATGCATCCCGGTTTTATTTTTCAATAAATACTGATATTTACTGGGTTTATACAAAATGTATACACAGTCTAAAACACCTACTTAGTGCTCCTTACAAAATTGATGAAAAGTAGATGAAAAACAATAGAACAGTAAATTTACTGAATTTTCTGAGTTTACTGTTACTCCCAACAGTTGAGTAACTTGATAAAGTTGTGTTTTGTCTCAAAAGGAGAAATATGTAGGTTAGGTGTCAGCAGAGGAGCTGAAAAAGGGCCAATACTAAACCAGAATATTTTTAAACACCGCTTATTTTGTTGATTTACTCAAAAACATTGGATATAAGATCATAACTGTAATTAAAAAAAGCCTATTGCCAATTTTTTTTTTTTGAAAGACATTTTACCAAAAAAAACTTCCAAATTAATGCTGTTCTTTTGAACTTTCTGAAAGATATCGGAATTATTTCTGAGAGGTCATGTGACACTCAAGGCTGAACGACATTAATATTTAGCTTTACCATCACAGAAGTAAGTTACATTTTAAAATATATTAAAACAAAGGAGCTAAGAGAATGAAAAAATTAGAAACATTAACTATAATTTTAATTAACTTTTATTACCATAAAATAAAAAAGTGCTCCTCTGCATGTGGCATGTGGCACACAGCTACAGAGCATTAAACAGCTTTGCTGCAAAGCACACAGACATAGTGTTAGTATGTCGGCCATAACATCTCTGTGAAAGTCATGAGAGTATAATACTGTTGAGTTCTGTGCCCTTCATATTCACAACAACAAGAGATGCTAAGACAAAGAACAATCATTGTTTAATTCAGAGGTTTCCTAATTAAATTATTTTTTGAAAGGACAGGAAACTTTTCCTGAATTTTTGAACAGGTTATAATCACGGTTCACGGCTGATATCTTTGTTGTTCCAATAAAAATTAAAATAAAAACCAATTGATGAAAGTAACTGGCTGTATTGTTATTTGGCAAAAAAAACTGTTCAGATCAGCACTATTAGAACAAGTTCAGAGTTCACATGGCCCAAGATATGTTGGCTGCATGTTCCTTCGCCTTCATCCGCAGCACAGCAATGCTGGAGGACCGCCGTTCAAACTCAGGTTTGGTCTCAAACACGGCGTGACTGTTCGGTGAAGGAGCCAGAAGTGAGTCGGCGAAGAAGTTATTGAGAGACACTCCAAACTGATTTTGCTGGTGATTGGGGAATCCCACGTAACTGTGCTCACTGGCTCTCGGCGAGTGGGGGTAGGGAGACGTCACGCAGGGAGGGGAACCCCGCGGGATCATGCAGGACGAGACTACAGAGCTGCCTGTAGTGGGACCTGTCCATAAGTTGTTGGAAATCTGTTTGGTCAGGGGATGGTGGAATAAAGTGAAATCAAAATGCATGAAATCATAAAATCACAACACTTTAGGGCTTCTCACACCCTGCTCTCTCAGAAAAAAAAAAACCTTTTCAAAAGTTACACGTTTGTACATTATCTACCCCTAAAGGGTGCATCTTAATACCTTAATGGTACATATTAGTAGGCTACCTTTTTAAAGGGTACCAAAAACGATGCTAGCCCTGCTCTGGTGAAAGGTTTCATAACCCAGGGTAAAAAGCAGTGCTAACCCCGCTTCTAAACTACAAGAGTGAAACTCTCCTCTACCCAGGGTTAAAAGCGGAGTATATAACGATGATAACGTAGGGTTAAGAGCAGTGTGAATAGCCATTTTAATAAGCAAATGATTGAAAGACAAAAACACTTTAAAACATGTCAATTCAAATGGAGTTGAAAAAACTCAACAGGCTTGAGCTGGGGCAGGAAGAAATGCAGCAAAAAAATCCATAATCACAATAAAGGAATCCAAATGTTTGGAAATTCATGGCACATAAACATAGATTGCGTTTTGGAACGTTAATTCAATTGTAAAAAATAAATCGCTGCATTTCAGTATGCCTGGGAAAATGCTTCATGACAAACCGAGATGACATCATATCAGATACACCCTCAATCTGCATTAAAATACAGTGACAATTATGTCCAAGACTTTAAATAAATCCAGACCAGGCTTTTAAAAACAAACCCTGCAGCCCACAAAAATGCATTTGTGTTCACCACAAGAATCTGAGCACAAGGCTTAGCACCCTCCCACCTCTTCTTACAACATGCCCGGTGCAATAAGGACCTGTCCTGTTAAGGCACAGGCTTTTTTTAATGTGACTATGAAAAACACACGAGTGAAGAATCTGCTCTCTGATGAAAAAAAAGGAGGTCCCGTGGTGCCATCTAAATCTTCATCTCCTATCCTCGCAACAGCTTTTGTCGGTTAGCGTGAGTCAGCTCTCTGCAGTCTGACTGACTGCCCACACCCGTCAACGCTGTTTAAAGCTCGAAAGGCTAAGGGCTCTTGTCAACAATTCATGCATTGGGTTTGTGTTAGGAAGGACCATATGCAACAAGCTGAAATTTAGTCAAATGTTTTGTGACTTTACAGTCAAATTTTGTAATCAGATCAATAAATACTCTGCCACCTTGAATAATTGTTTAACAAAATAGATAATGAAACCTACTTACACAATGTATGATAAATGTGATTTTTTTTAGACAGATAATGTATATATAGAACAATAAAGACATTTAAATAATGCACAATAACAATGATGGTTTGCTAAAAACACTAGGCCAGGCATTCTTTTGCATTTGAGTAGTAGACAGCCATGCATTGGTTGATTTATATTTGTTTTTTGCAAACATTTTGCAACACCATGGTGCAGATAAATAAAGTGAATCACCTGTGAATAGCTGTCTGTCCGGGGCAGCATTGATATGTCATAGGTCGCTGCAAAGTGGCTTTTGGCCTGCTGGATCTGTCCATATCTTTCTCGCTTCCTCCACTTGGCTCTTCTGTTCTGGAACCACACCTAAAAAAAGAAAAGAAAAGAAAAGTAATTTTTCCATGATGTAAAATGAATGATTAAATATTGAGGTAACATTTTATGTAAGCACAAATTTAAAGAATACATTTTATGTATTTTTAATTTTACTTTATTATTCTTTTTTGTCTTTCGTTGTTATGTCCCGGGTTTTTTTTAATATGTTGGTGTACACTGTAAAAAATGATTGTGATTTTAACAGTAATAGACTAAAAATGCTATAGTAAAAACCTGTTAATTGGTTATCAGTAACTTTCCATACTATATACGGTGAATAACTGTAATTACATTTAATGTAATTTTACAGTAAAATACTGTTAAAAATACTGTTTTTGGAAGTGAAAAAGAAAAAGTAATTGTATAATTTACAGTGAAAAACCATAAATTGACACTCCCAGAATTCCCTGCATGACACTTCATACTTTTTGTTTTTTCTTTGAAATAACACTTTCTTCTTAGTTTTTTCTTATCAGTTGTGTACATTAGGTGAGTTTCTTCATTAATGTTGTAATATGTAGCATTGTTTACGTTTGCATATTTCAGTATCGCGTGTTACCATGTTGGTGTTTAGTGTTTGTGTGAATGATAGTGTGCACCTTCTATATATATATATATATATAAGTACTTCCCTCTTCAGCTGGGGAGGAGCTGTTTGTGATGAGCTTTGATTCATCATGTGACTTACTCATCACTACCTGTTTTTGGTGGTTATCAGTATTAAAGTGGTTCACAACAGATATTAGAACTTCAATATGCTGGTTTATTAACATTACATCAGTTAATGAAATATGTTTTTATTTATTGTGAATTTAAGTTAAGTCTGTAAAACCTAAAATATTGCTACCATATTTTTAACGGTGAAATTCTGGCAACCACAGCTGCCGGTATTTTACCGTAAATGTCACAGTTTTTTTTTTTTTACAGTGTAGTGTAAATGTCAAGCCATAATTAATTACAGGGCTGTGACATTAAGTTCATAAATTCTGACAGGGAGGGTTACTAATTTTATCTGTTGCAAACAAATACAGATCCATAACTAATAAATGCCATGTAAAACGTTTTCATGATAAAAACATCTTTACATCCATTCATTTATATTTTTAATGAGTTTTCATAGGTTAAACCTGATTTTGTTAATAAGATTTAAAATGGTTGAAAAAGCGCAATGAAGTGCAGGTTGTACTGCATCTTTAGCACCACTTTCATTTTAACTTAAGGAAGAAATTTAAGTTGTTTTCAATTATATATATTTTTTATGCTTAGGAATGCATGCAGGAGGACTCAATTTTAAGTGAAAACTCTGGCTTTTTCTCAAATATAATGATGTTATTCTCAGACAGGCCTAAATTTAACATTGAGAGATTATATAAAAGTCTACAAAAAAACACTTAGAGCGAATTTTAGAGAATGATCACAAATGAAAGTGAGCAGTTACCTGAACTCTGGCCTCCGTGAGCTCTGTTCTCATGGCCAGCTGTTCTCTCACATACACATCTGGGTAATGGGTTTTCTGGAAGACTTTCTCCAGTTCCTCTAGTTGAGCGCTCGTGAAGGTCGTGCGATGGCGTCTCTTCTTGCTGCTCGACACGTTGCTGTCGCATTTTTCGCCGATGTCGTCCAGGTCAGTTTTGTCTGGTCCGGCTGCGGCTGCGGCTGCGGCTGCGGCCGGTGAGACTCTGATACTGCAGCAGTTCTCCATCGCGTGCAGGCTGCTGTCCTCAGTTTTAGGAGCGCAGTAATTCACGCCTGATTATTATTAAAATATGTGTAGTTGACATAAAATGACACACAGTTTCAGCAGCGCCCTATGCAGCACGTAAACTACATCTAAAACATTTTTAAACACTGAATAATGTGCTCATAAGAAACCGCACGGAGTAGTTTTTTTTAATGTTACATCGTATGATAATTTCAAAAGGTACTAAAAGAAAAAAAGGAAAAACTTAAGAAAGACCATAAATATACATAAAAATAAGAAAAGGCTCCTGGACATACGTCAACGGACAACGGCCTAACTTTATAATGAAAAGAAAGTGTATATTGAATATATGAAATATATTGAATAGGCCTATGTCGTATTCGCCCATGTAGTCCACGTACAATGAGGTAAAAATGTTCAAATGTAAATAAATAACTTATTTGCAGCATTATGTTTACGAATGACTTTTTAATGAAACGTTACCAACTAATTAGCAGGTACATAAGATTGCCCTTTTTTAAATCTTCTTTTAGAAACATTGCTAAGAAGTTTAAAATGATGAAAGAGTAGACAAAGGGAATTCCGTGAAAATATGTAAAGCATTTTTTCAGCTTTTCTTTTCTCTTTCACAACTTTTGAAAACGTAATCTTTTTTAGTTGTTAAAACAAATTAATCGTGGGGGGTGGACTGTTCAAAAAATATTGAAAATGTAACTTTAAAAAAAAATCTTACATTTAAATATTGGTTAAATCTGCAATATGCACTTCTCAAATTGAATTCTTACAAGTTATTTCATCATAAAAGTACTAATAAGTAAGCTACAACAGCTAAAAACATTTCTCGTCGGAAATGCAAAGCTGGCCAATAGCTTCTATAATGTATTATCTTTTGTTTTACATATAAACTTAGAGGTTATTAAAATAGCTTTTATAGATTGATGCCAGGAGAACATTCTGACTTGCACAAAGTTCTTTTTTATTGTTTTTTTACTTTAGAAAGCCACATATATCGGTACTTCAAAAAACCTAGACTCTAGACTTCGACCTGAAGAAACTTTTAAGAACTTCATTCGAGAACATATATTTTTTTTTAAGTCAGACTTACTGTTTTGGTTGTCACACGGAGACGATCTGTCCATGGTGGTGTGTTGATCATTGCTCTGCATCGAGAAGGCCTGGACGCATTTAGGTGATGTCTTGTTGTAGTACTGCACATTGTCTAAAGTCTCCATGACTTGGTCCATGTAGTAATCGCTGCCTTTAATCGCTTGACTTTTCAAGGAGAACCTGTCGCTCAAGTACTCCATCACGATCCTCTGGCCTCGTCTCAAGCATGAAGCGCGTCAGTGGACACCATAAATGTTTTAGTGATGTCAAAAATGAAGCAATGCGGCCAATTATTTGTACAAGTCGTTAATTTGTCTTGTCTTAAAGAGACCGAGGGCCTCTCTTTATACGGCAAAGAGCGCGAGCTTCAAGCAGCCACCCAACTTCTGAATATGGAGAAGCTGAAACTCCACCCACGCGCATGCACAAGCTCGAAGATTTATGAAACTGTGATTACCCGAGATGAAACAATTACACTTGCTTTCGCTTTCAGGGTGTTTGGATATCCCTAATGATTATTTAACTGATAAATCCGACTGAAGTAGACACTGCGCGCTAATTAAAGTGTTAAACCGTGTAGCATAAACAATATTAAGTATTTCAGTAAACATAAAGTTGGTGATTGTTCAAAGAACATTTAGAGTAGGCTATAAAGTAAATCTTTACGTTAACAGATTTTTCTTTAGCTTTGAAAAACTTTACCTATGCAAAGTTAAAGTTATTAATAAATGTAACATCAGGATGACTTGAAAAAACATCAACACTTTCTATCAAAGATAGCAAACGTTTTTAGAAAAACTGTATTTGATTACTATTACTGCAAATAGTATTTAGCTACTTAACTTGGAAAATAACACATTTGTTCCGACGTAATTTTTCATATTTATTTTAACTGCTTTTTTATTCATAACGGGGAATCATACGTAACTTTTAGTTTTTTAGCTTATTTTATTTATTTATTTTAATTTACGGTATATACAAAAAAAGATTAGCTGCGGTTTCCAGAAACGCATTAGGGACGGCACTTGGGATGGTGATAAACACATTTAGGCTACTTTTCATTTAATTCGGTATATGTCATAATGTTATTTAAATATCTTATTTGATCGATTATTAGAATTATGATTATAAATTGATTTATACATTTTACTTAAATAGTCTTAATATTTTTAAAGTATGCATATTGCCTTAAATAAATATATACATATACGTAAGTACATAAATATATACATTTTCAATAAAATAATAAAGTAGTACAGCACACTTTTACTTTTATCAAACGAACCAGTATTACAATCCAGTAAAACATGTATTGTCTTTAAAAAAAATGTATTTACAATCTGTTCTTTTAGACTTTTAACTTTTTTTCTCAAAAATGTAAATATATAGGCTAGTCATTATTTATCAAGTTGACGTTACTTTGTAATGAATACGCTATATTATTTAACCCACCACACTGGCACGACAAGCCTGTGTTTGCAGGTCTCATGAGACGAATAATATCACGGCGATGATGACCGGACACATTCATATAAATGCAAAGAAATCCTATTACTATGACCTAAATAAAAATAAAATAAAAGCTATCACTTTGTCACACTTATTAAAAGCTATACCCTCTCTAAGTTCAAGATAATTGATCACAAATATGCCTTAACTGAGTGTTAAACATTATCAAGTTACAAGTATATAGAGATTTTGTGGAAAATATCTTGTAGAACCTAAGAAAAACGCGGACATGGTAATAACACGCGTAATATAGCCTTTTATAGCGCAATTTATTCTGCTACGTTTATCAATTATTTCGTTCAGTTGACACGCAAAATCCACCGATAACGCAAACAACGTAGAGCTTTCCACACTCCCGACAGCAACTGTATTATAGACACGTACAGTGACCATGAGGCCGATTTTTGCATGCGAGTTTGCAAAGTTCGGCACCAAAATGATTTTGCGACCACCTGAATGTCTGTATTTCAAACAGGAAAGGCGTCATCTGATACCACCCTCACTCTAAAGAGTGTGTAAGAGATCAGAGAGGAGACCAGCAAACCTTACCACCTGCCAGGCTAGACATATCTAAGGGTCACTTACAATGCTTGGGGTTTGATGGTGCCACTCCGAGAGAAAAAAATGAAAATAAATAGGGGTGCTCTTAAGTAGCAGGGGGGGTTTTATCAAGGCTCTGAAATGACCTATTTGGACCCCTTGCTGAGGGGAAAATGTGAGAAATTCTGTGTGGTTTGTTGAAATTTTGTCTGCACATTAAAAGTAAAGCACATGACAGTGCAGAAGATGCTGTGAGTTACAGCCTAATTCACTGGTTAAGTGCATAAATGCTTGCAATAATGCAAAATCAAATAAATTAAAGCTTAAATCAAAACATTAAAGCTATTAAGATATTTGAAACATTTACACATCACAGAGCAAACATTCTCCAATTTGAGTCTTTATTATTTATTTATTCATTTTATCATTGTTGTTTATTATTTTCGATTTTGCAAGCATGTAGGCATTTTGGACTTGTAAATCTTTAAAATATGTTTCAAACCAATTATTAATTCACATGTGTTAACTTTATATAAAGACTAAATCACATAAAAGTATCGATAGCACTTTTTATTACAGTCCTGTTTCGCATGTACATCCTATGTACTTGCCACAGTAATTACAATAACTGCTAACCCTGAACCTAACCTAACGTAACCTTATACAAGTACCTTATGTAAGTACAGGTAAGTGCACATACTGTAAAATAAAGTGCAACCAAAATATCCATAATGTCAGCTATAATTTGTATGGAAGGACCCCTGCATGTCCTTGAAATGATAAAAAATAGAATCATATATAATATATAACATGTAGTACAAATGACTGAGGGATCTTATTAATCTGAGCTTTGTCAAACTGGAACATACAGATGTTAGTGTAAGGTACATTCTTAAATCATATTAATGGTTTTGTACAGGCCAGATGAGGCTTTCAGGCCACTGACATGTTTGCCATTGTTTATTGCCTCTCTCTTTTCTCTCTATCTCTCTTATGTATACGATGAACTGAATGAATCTCTGGTGAAAGTCAGAGGTCAGTACGAGCGTGTCAGCTGGGTTTGTGTGCATACGCCTTTGCAGTCACTTAAGTAATTAAAATGATAATAAACGGTTTGGCCACAGCCACTTCTTCCAGCTACTGCGATTGAGCTGCTCAAATCATGCCAGATGCATTGAGCTTGCAAAGTCAAATTTGGTTCGAAAGGCCTCTTCACTTTAGTGTGAAGGATTATTCAGTGAGTATTTATTTTCCCTATAATGTGTTCCTGGGCAGTTAAATACAACGTAGTCTATTAGAAACTCAAACAAACCAATAGGTTTTATATAACTCTGAAGGGATTTACTAAGCCCATTCAGATCTGCTCTCGCTGGAAGTTGAAAAAATCATCTCTCACGGTTTTCCTATTTTTTCTGTGGGTAACAACTGGCATGAATTACCTGTTGGCATCAGTCTGCGGATTCAGTCTGTTATTCTGAGATTCAGCAAAAGTGGAAACTTGGAAATGTACTGTCTTTGGAGTTCCACTGTAACCTTTTTGCAGTCATAGTCTGTCTGTCTATCCAACTATACACTTTATCTATTCTACACTCTCAGGAAAAAAAGGTACAAAACTGTCACTGAGGCCGTATCCTTTCAAACTTTACCTTTTGTACCTTACAGTACCTTACCTTGTACCTTGTACTTACAGTACTGCCCCAGTGACAGCTTTGTATATATATATTAATGATGCTAGATAGATAGATAGATAGATAAGGATACACACACACACAAAACACACACACAACACACACACACAAACAACACCACACACATACATACACACCTATATATATATATATATATATATATTTCTTATATTTATATATATATATTATAATATATATTATATATATTGTGGCGAGTTGCCAGCAGCTCATCATGTGTTGCCCCTGGCAACACACACAAACCAGCTGCGGAGCAATCACCAAGCCCAGCTGATCAGTCAATCTCCAAGACAAGGATTTAAACCCTAGTGAAGAAACAGAAACGGAGAGTAGAGATTCTTCTCTGACTGAAGCTAACCCTTGTGCTTTTGTTTCTTTGCTCAGAGGTGACTGAAAGCCTTGGTCTTTGATCCTCCCACAGGCAGATCGCTATCACAGACTGATTACTGCCATGCCCCAGAATACTTTTACCCACTCCCACATGGGCCACAAACACAATCCACTGGGAACACCACAAACGGAGCACTACTTCACTAGTGCAGGGACCGGAGGAGTCAGTCAGCATCCCTGGCCAATTTCCTTGTGTGGGCTCACTTGAAAAATAAATACACCCTACGGGTTGAAACTCACTTGCTGTATCCTGTTCTTCCTTTTCTCCCCTCAGGAAAGCTCTACAATATATTTACGTGTGTCTATATATATAGATATTCTAAGATTATATATATGCACACAATTACCAATACGGGCTGTTGAATGTTTGAATCTGATTGGTTGACGAACGTTCTAAGGTGTGCAATTATTTTCAGGGAAACGCATGGCTAAAGTAGTTCCAGGCAGGTCCTGACCTCATGACCTCAGTTATTTCAAAGGTTTTTACAGCCTACAACAGCAAAAGAACCAAAACCCACAACGACACTGACCAAGCTAATAAATAAGATACAATAGGATAAAAATGACGAATTATTTCCATGTTTTGGCCACAAAATTACATTTTATTATGTAGAGAAAGCGCATACTTTCTCCCACTCTCTCTCATACAAACACACACACATATAGTACTGACACACTCGCACACACGGAAACATACACGTGCACAGAAATGAATTAATCCTATTAATCCTACACACAAGAACGATTTGAGGACAAAAAATTGGACAAATATCTTGAAATACTTCACCTCAACAACGACGTGAGGTGTGGTGACGCTTTGCGTCGTATAGCCGCATCACCACCTCCGGTGTGCATTATTTTCTCATAATCAACTTCCCATCATCAGTATTCCTCACACACACACACCCAACAACACACACACACACACACACACACATATTATTATATATACAGTGGGTACGGAAAGTATTCAGACCCCCTTACATTTTTCACTCGTTGTTATATTGCAGCCATTGCTTAAAATCATTTAAGTTAATTTTTTTTCCTCATTACTGTACACACAACACCCCATATTGACATAAAAACACAGAATTATTGACATTTTTTGCAGATTTATTAAAAAAGAAAAACTGAAATATCACATGGTCCTAAGTATTCAGACCCTTTGCTCAGTATTTAGTAGAAGCACCCTTTTGATCTAATACAGCCCTGAGTCTTTTTGGGAAAGATGCAACAAGTTTGCAACCTGGATTTTGGGGATCCTCTGCCATCATCCTTGCAGAATCCTCTCCAGTTCTGTCTGTTGGATGGTAAACGTTGGTGGACAGCCAGTTTTAGGTCTCTCCAGAGATGCTCAATTTGGGTTTAAGTCAGGGCTCTGGCTGGGTTATTCAAGAACAGTCACAGAGTTGTTGCCACTCCTTCGTTATTTTAGCTGTGGGCTTAGGGTCATGGTCTGTGGAGGTAAACCTTCGGCCCAGTCTGAGGTCATGAGCACTCTGGAGAAGGGTTTCGTCCAGGATATCCCTGTACTTGGCCGCATTCATCTTTCCCTCGCTTGCAACCAGTCCTCCTGTCCCTGCAGCTGAAAAACACCAACACAGCATGATGCTGCCACCACCATGCTTCACTTGTGGGACGGTATTGGACAGGTGATGAGCAGTGACTGGTTTTCTCCACACATATTGCTTAGAATTAAGGCCAAAAAGTTCTGTATTGGTCTCATCAGACCAGAGAATCTTTTTCTCACCATCTTGCAGTCCTTCAGGTGTTTTTTAGCAAACTTGCACTGAGGAGAGGCTTCCGTCGGGCCACTCTGCCATTAAGCTCCAACTGGTGGAGGGCTGCAATGATGGTTGACTTTCTACAACTTTCTCCCATCTCCCGAATGCATCTCTGGAGCTCAGCCACAATGACTTTGGGTTCTTCTTTACCTCTCTCAACAAGGCTCTTCCCGATAGCTCAGTTTGGCCGGACGGCCAGCTCTAAGAAGGGTTCTGGTCGTCCCAAACGTTTCCATTTAAGGATTATGGAGGCCACGCTCTTAGGAACCTTAAGTGCAGCAGAAATTTTTATTGTAACCTTGCCAGATCTGTGCCTTGCCACAATTCTTTCTCTGAGCTCTTCAGGCAGTTCCTTTGACCTCATGATTCTCATTTGCTCTGACATGCACTGTGAGCTGTAAGGTTTTATATAGACAGGTGTGTGGCTTTCCGAATCAAGTCCAATCAGTATAATCAAACACAGCTGGATCAAATGAAGGTGTAGAACCATCTCAAGGATGATCAGAAGAATGGACAGCACCTGAGTTAAATATATGAGTTTCACAGCAAAGGGTCTGAATACTTAGGACCATGTGATATTTCAGTTTTCTTTTTTAATAAATATGCAAAAATCTCAACAATTCTGTGTTTTTCCTGTCAATATGGAGTGCTGTGTGTACATTAATGAGGAAAAAAAAATAAACTTAAATGATTTTAGCAAATGCTGCAATATAACAAAGAGTGAACAATGTAAGGGGGTCTGAATACTTTCCGTACCACTGTATATTTATTTATACAAACAACTGTAGTTGCCAAAGTTTCTTATAGTCAGTAGAATATATAAGTGTAACAGTATTAAATGTATTTATGTGTACATAATTCAACCAGATAATACCACAGCAGTCAGCCAGTGTCTCTGGATTAAGTAGGAGACCTATGGGCCGTTTGCCCAAACACAATGCCAAAACTCCCACTAATAAGACATCCCTTTTCAAGATTTATTTTAGCATTTCTATAGGCATAAAAATTAGCTCCAAGCTGGTGTCAGGAAGTTATTTTCCAACCACTGTTTCTGAACACTCAGCTTTTTGATATCCAAATTAAAATACACAAACAAGGATATCCTTAGGCCTGGGCGATAAAACGGTATCGATAATTATCGACTGTACACGATAATTCTTCGTTTACTTCAACGTTATAACTTCAACGTAATTCTTCGATAACGATATAAAAAATGTTCGATATAGTGTACGATATAGGCACGTGCTATGAGTGTACATAACCAGCACACACAAACACAAACATGAGTGATGGGCCTGCCTGTGATGAGGAGATTGTGAGTAAAGAATGAATATTAGTCGAATTTAAAATAAAACATTTGCATTTGAATGCAAAAATAGTATAATCCAATCTTAGATGTGCGTTAGGGAGCATCATCAGTGGAGCACGAGATGCGGTGATGATGATGTAAGTGATGTTGTAGTTTAATGTTTTGTTAGTCTAGCCCACAAGACGCGCAGTTGCTGCGTTATTCATTCAAAATATGAGAGAAATATAGTAGCTCAACGCCTACTAGAACAGGGGTTCCGCAAATCTTGCCCTGGGGGCCAAGCGCTACGGAGTTTAGCTCCAACCCACCCAAACTCACCTACCTGTGTTTTTTTAATATACTGAAGAATTGATTAGCTGGTTCCGGTGTGTTTGATTAGGGTTAGAGCTACACTCTGCAGGAAAGTGGATCCCGTGGGCCAGATTTGAGGATCCCTGGCCTAGAAGATCTTGATTAGGTTCAAAACCGAAACCAAGCCATTCACACAGAACGCATATTCAGCACATTTTCTAGACGGACAAATATGACTGCTGCACTCACGTCTCACAAAGAGATGTTGACAGCCAGCAAAGTTAAATTTAAAAATTAAAAAAAAAAAAAAAAAAGTTATAACTTATTTGTCTTTTAATGTTAAAAACAATTTAACCTTTTAGAAAAAACACGTCACGAATTTGTGGAGGTTTTATTCCTTTTCACTGCGTCTCATGTGTTTTTAAATGCAATCTGCGTGATGGGCGATTTGGCTCTTTGTATTAAGCAATGCATAAATACATGATACTATTTTGTTCATAATTGTTTATGCAATTTACAAAACTATATTTGATTTATACGAGTTAATTTAGACATAATGCACGTTTTTTTATAGACCGTTAAATCCTTGAGTTGACCATTTAAATGTGCTATTATTTTGCTCATTGCACCCTCCTGTGACCTCGGGAGACAAGACAAAAGTTTCCCATTTAATCTGCATATAAAACATTAGAAATTAGATATTTGTTTAATTTTTATTTTGTGTTTGACTGTTAAAACAAAAAATATATTTGTTGTTCGTCTCAATAAATGTAGTTAATTTAAAAATACAGTGGTTAAATGTAAAAATGTTTTATTGCTCATTGTTTTAAAAAAGGTTATAAAAAATGTCAATAATTATCGATACCGAACGATATGAAACATTGTATCGTTGATACATTTTTTAGCTATATCGCCCAGCCCTAGATATCATTATCTGATACTAACACTAAAGAAAACGCTTCTAACTCTGATGTATGCATTGCTTTTCACCTATTTTTGCACTTGTTTGCCATAGATGCATTTTATTAAAGATAACAAAATAGGTATTTGAAGGAGAACTGTGTATAAACCAAATAATTTATTGAACATGATTTTTGAGAGATATTACTTTCATTAAATGTGCATCGTCTTATTTTTAGCTTTAAGAACAACACAAATTCCCAGTATAAAAAAAGAAAGAAAGAAACCCTAAAGTAAATTAAAACAGGAACGAGCTGGTTTCTATTGCCTGTCATTGTCTGCATATTAAGCATGTCATTTGTAAATGGTTTCCACCCAGTCCATGGCTTGCAGTGCTCATGTTAAATGAAGTGATACTTGAAAGCAATACGTATCCTGTGACCGCCTGCAGATATTTGGGCTATATCTCATCCATTGCTTCTAATTCATTTGCAGGAGAGGAAGCTGGATTTTAGTAAAAACAGCAGCTGCAAGGAATTTCAGCGGAGATCAAATGTGCATTGTACGTCTTGTTAAGGGCTTACATCAACAAGACATCCATCACATTCTGAATATATACACAGTCGCAAATACGAAGGGCGAAAACAAAAGAACAAACTGAATCAATATTATCTCAGTGCAACAAACACAAGCTGATGTAGTTATCTTTTTACTTGTTCAATTTGGTTCTCTTCTTTCCTCCACCCCAGCCTCCGCTGTGTCGCACTGGGTTATCCCGGAATGAGATGCGTTCATTTCGATTCGGAGCTGAATTTACTCTTGTGGGTGATGGCATTTCTGTTTCTGTGAAGACAAAGAAACATAATGAAGACATAATTTTATAAAAATACACCTTCAATTACCTTATATGACTTTGACTGAGATTTATTGAGTTTCCAACAAGCACAGTTCTTTCAAACACATAGAACAAAGCAAGCTTTTTTCTGTAGTTGATGCGTTCCACGTGTAGAACCCACGGCCGTGCTCAAGTCATCCACTGTAAAATAAAACGGCAGGGAAAACTTCATCGATTTGTGAGGCTACCGTGCACCACTCATCTTACTGCACATAATTCTAAAACACAATGTTTCTGTATTTAAAAAAAAAGATCACTCAGTTTTATTTCAAAGATCAATGTAGTAATTGTTTAGCTAACACTCATTTTTGTTTTTACTACATTTGTCTTAATTTGTTCACTGCCTTTGCTAGTTAAAGTAAAAAAAAATAGACATCTGCCCTCGATGGGTATTAATCGCACTTCAAACCCTAGATGTTTATATTCAAAGAGACACATGTTGTTGCCCGAGTTCTGTGGGCCGATATTTAATAAAACGGCCACACGCTCACTTAACCGCTGTGACCAAACAAATTGTTTTTAGCCATTTTGCTCCTATTACCTTTGAAAGAGGGCAAAAAATGAGGCACCGGGAGACTTCCTCTACACATAACGAAAACGTTTATGGCTCCCTAAACTGTTCTTTATGGCTCGGCCCCAGTAAGTAGAGGGTATCTTGTTGCATTAAACCTAAGTAGTATTTATAGAGTCCTTACTGTAATTGAACATAGTACTAAGCATGTCAACTTTGTGCTCATGACCTAATGACTCACGATGATTTAATTCAAATGACAAGAGGCCTATGAGGAGCTGGGAAAATTTGTTTTACGTTGGCCGATAAACAGCCTAATACACAATGGCAATAAAACATTCCTTTCAGAAAATGAGTATTGATATTTGTGTATTATAGAGGAATGGTTTTGTATGTAAACTGTAAAGTGAATTATCTGTAAATAAATCTTTCATTTCAGTTCTCTTTGATCTGCAGCCTTCATACTGTTAAACTCTCTCCAATAAATTACCTATAAATACTTCTATGTAAAAGGCTTGATTCAGTCCGTCATTCAGACAGCCAATCAGTCAGTCATTCAGTCAGTCAGGCTGTCAGCATCCTCGTGGATTTCATTTTCAAATCATCATCAGAATCCAATTTAGCTTCATTAGGACAGACAGTGAAAAGCCTTCACAGTCTGACGTGACTGTGTTAAATGCGCTGAGCCCTGCTTGTGTCAGTCAGTGGGATCTTTGTCAGGGTGAGTCCTCAGTGGCATAGTGTGTGTGACAGAGCTCGCACTTAATCAGGGAGCTGTCAAAGGTCTCTCGCTGTCAATTTCCTGCTGAAAGAGAGATTATTCCCCCCTGTCCCCTTATCGACCCTGACATGTCTGCTAAGGCAATTATACACATGCATATATAAATATATATTCTCAAGCATACCTGCATTTACCAGAAGCATCAAAATCATTTTTACATATATAGTGGTTTTCAACTGTGTGAAATCAGATTTGTGTGATGTTGCAATGGGTTATCAAGTGAGCCAGATGATGTGTACAGTCACGTCAGTTTCCATCGTGTGCTTCATGCCACACCCACTGCACTCTGCGTGCAGTATTTGATTTGGCACATGACCGGCATGATTTAACTTCACATCATTGTGTGAAGTCTGCAGTGTTTTAAAATTCTTCCTTAATTAATCCCATCCCTTAACATTTCATAAAATATTACTGAAATAAATCATACAGAGATGATGCTCTGAGTAGAACCTGAAAGCTGGCGCTGAAAAAGAGATATAGTAAAAATAAATGTATCCAACAGTTTGCTCTATGTATTCATAACCGAAGTAGGAGTTTGACTGCTTTCAAAAAACATGCTCTTTTGCTTGTGTGATATTATCAACAATGCAGGCACAGATGTTTCTAATGTTAATGGGATGTTTGCATACTTTATAACTTGTATTTAAACAGAAAAAGTTGGTCAAATGTTTGGAATAATTAAGATTTTTTTATGTTTCTGAAAGAAGACTTTTATGCTCCTTAGGCAGCAGCATTCAATTGAGTTTTTCCAAAATACAGTAAAAATGGTAATATTGTGAAATGTTATTACATTTTAAAATAACTGTTTTCGATTTTAATATATTTAACAATGCAATTTATTTCTGATACACAGCTGAATTTTC
Source organism: Sinocyclocheilus anophthalmus (assembly GCA_018155175.1). Lineage (NCBI taxonomy): Eukaryota > Metazoa > Chordata > Actinopteri > Cypriniformes > Cyprinidae > Sinocyclocheilus > Sinocyclocheilus anophthalmus. The sequence continues at coordinate 42,558 of JADLZN010011993.1, read as the reverse complement.
AGCAGGCATTACTCAAGTCTTCAGTGTCACATAACTGTTCAGAAATCACATCAACATTAAAACTAAAACTTTTTATTTTATATTTCGAGTTATATTTATTATGTATTCTATGGTATTATTTTGATAGTATGCATTTTAGTGAAATGCCCTTAAGTAAAAGACTCACTTCTGTTTTCAGCTGAGTATCTTCGAGGCGGAGTATGCTTTTTAAGAGGTGGAGAGAAACTAGTGGAGTCAGCCCAAGATCTCGCTCCCGAATCTACACCGTCTCTGTCCCCTACGGCCTAAAAAAAAAAAAGATACAATAAAGTATAGCCAACCACTCACACACATGAACATGCATAAATTCACTCTCCTATAAACAAGTCCTTACAAAGCTAAAAACAGCAGCATTTGTTAGCACGTTTTCAAAGTATTTAATTTGCATGAGACACTTTAAATTTGACTTCACAGTTAATTAGCACAGCATCAAACAGTACTTGTGAAAAAGTGAACAGTGCCATGTTAGTATACAGGTTTAAGTATAATAAATAATAAAAGTAATTTTCTTACCACAAGCTGCACCCTCCCACCATTAAGAATATCCTGGTCAATATCAGGGAGGAAATGATCCCTAAAAAATTCATTGAATAGATTACCTCTAACATGATTTACACCACAGCACATTCACAACATGTGAGACCACTATAACTGATCACCATTATGAACTGTTAATAATTTATCTTCCATCTGTGTATATTTTTCAGAAGCATAGTGTTCAGAGCTGTGTCTCACCGTCCCGTGCCTGTGGAGTCTATGTCGGGATGAACTGCTTGTGTGTGGAGCCACTGGTAAGTTCTCTCCTTGCAAGGTTGTTTTTCCTCTGCTTTCGGTAATTTGGGAACTTCTTTTGCTGCTTGGTGAACTGCATATGATATAAAACAAGAAGAAAAGTATACAAGAGTTTTCCATTTAAATAAACATTGCATTTTGAAGGGAGGGTTTGCCAGACAAGTCCTGATAATCACCAAGTTAATCAAAAAAGATTTGGACTGTATCTAAGAAGCAGAACAAACAAGTCTGCAAGGTAGACTGGACGTGCAAATGACAGTTGTTTCGGGAACTGCTGTGGTGCATATTTGTGCCTACTGAGCAATAAAAGAAAAAACAAATGAGTACGTAGGAAGTAGGGAGATTTATGGACAGTGTCAATACGTCTCACCAAAAAGCCCCTATTCAAAATAAACATGTTCTTGGTGGAGACTAGCATGAATTGATAACAACTTCTGACGGCCACGTGCAACTAATGAGCCATTTATTTAAGTCATTTTCATGGTTTTGCCAAAAAGTAAAGAGCAGACAAGGTTTATGGATTACAGTTGTCATGGGTTAATTGAAAATCCACTAAAAATGTCAAGTGATTAACTCCTCCCTAAGGGCTGAACAAGAAAATGGAAAAAAAAGGCTGCTGAAATGTCCTAAAGTGAACAGTTATCCAGCATTAACAGTACGTATGCACTTTCACCAGCTATGATTTTGAAGCTTTTTCATACACTTCAGATTAGTAAATGCAATAAACAAATAAATAGAATACATTTAATACAACTATTTGGACCCACAACATTTGGACACTAATCAAGAACACATAACATGCTTGAATTTCATAGCATTCAATAACAAATTATCCAGCCAAGAGGACCCTGCAAACAAATCATGCTTTTCTCAGAACTAGCCTAACTTTACTTAATGACTTTTGGGCCAGTTGGTTAAAAAATGACTTGGTAACACTTTACAATAAGGTTCATTAGTTAACTACTTTAGTTAATATGAACTAAGCATGAACAATACTTCTAGAGCGTTTATTAATCTTAGTTAATGTTTATTTTAACATTTACTAATACATTATTAAAATCTTGTTAACATTAGTTAATGCACTGTGAACTAACATGAACATCTGTATTTTTATTAACTAACATTAGCGTAGATTAGTAAATACAGTAAAAAATGTATTGCTCATGGTTAGTTCATGTTAGTTAATATATTAACTAATGTTTAACTAATGAATCTTATTGTAAAGTGTTACCAATGACTTTTACTTGAAGAGGGTGCTAATTTTCTTTAAAATAAATGACAGCTGTTTTAATGTTCTCTAATACAATAATATTCATGCATATTAAAGTGTGACGGTGTCAAAATACTTTTGGGGCCACTGTATGTAAAATAAGTATTAGAATAGAATAAAATATAATAGAATATTGCAGTTTAAGTACTTAGGCTTGCTTACATGTTCATATAACATTATTTATGTATATAAATAGTTCATTTGTAGCATAAATCTCTTTATAGATTTAAAATTCGATTTCAACAATGATAAAAATGTTACCTCAGTTCATAAAATGTGATTCATAAAAAGTGTGCATTAGGAGAGGTTCATAGTTCGAAAAGTATTAGTACAGTATTTGCTGAAAAGTTACAAAACTGCAAGAAAAGCAGGGTAGACGTTGTGTGTATATACAGTGAACACAGATTTAAGGGAGTTAACCACAGATATTATATGATAGAAACACATGCAGCATCCAGTAGCTGTCAAACCCGCTTCCCCACATCTATCCCACCCTCAGGACATTAGGGGGCCCAGGAGTCACGGCTGTTAGAAGGGCTCTTAAGTACATTAGGCCGTTTTTTTTTTGTAGCGCCTGTTATGGCGGTGCAGGAGTCCGAAATCAGCTCTTTCACGGGGGGTCGGAAGACAGAACCGAACTGCTGGGGGTTGGATTCAGAGGAGTACGCAGTGTCCTTAAGGGGAATCACTCTGTGCAGGTATTTTCAGAAATCCAATACCAATACTGAAGCAAAGACACAAGGTCAATCCTGACAAAACCAAGATAACAACTGCCCTGAGAACTGCCCTGATATTAATACTGTGGTTATATATAAGATATTATATATATATATAATATCTATATTATATAATATTGTATTATTTTTTAGATATAATAGATTAATGGATAATTTTGATGCTCTATCCCATTCATGTTTTGTCTATCAAAAATGCTTTCACAGATTTTCCAGTTCTTTTTGGGTCTGACTTATTAAACTAGAATTGGTGCCAAAATGCTAAAATTGTTTTCATTGCAATGAAGGACAGTCCATGCTACACAGCATAGCTATGCACAATACACACTGTGCATGCGGCGGATCTTGAGGTGTGTGTGTGTGTCTATGAGGTAAATACCCATGGGGCTTGATGTTGGGGATTTCAAGCAGACTCAAAGAGGAGGGCAGGTGCTTTATCGGGCGATTCTGTCTCCCACTTTCCTTACACTGGGTTCAAACCTTCACCTCAGAGAGCAGACCACAGGCGGTAAACCAGCGGTCAGCACACACACACACACACATACACGAACACATGCCATGGAAAGGTTTGTATGTATGTGTGAAGCTTGTCAATCACATGAAACTGAAGCAATCAAAAAGTGCACTGAAATGGAGGCAATATGATAAATCTTAATGTGAGCTTTTGAGAGCCTATAAATCCTTAGTTGCACTGGTAAAGAAAAAAAGTTTATTTTAACTTTTTTAATTTAAGGACTGATGTTTTAAAAAATCATCTCTGATCATTTTAATTAAAGTGCAAAAAAAATGGAATAATCTTTTTTAGAAAATCTTAATGTGAAATTTTGAGATCCTTTAAATCCTTGGTTACAATGGTGCAGAAAAGCAAAAAATGCTTTATTGTAACTTTTTTTTTAATTTAAGAACCGATGTTTAAAAATGTATCTCTGATTATTTTAATTTCTTTTACCAAAGTGCACAAAAAACACACAAAAAAAGAATAATTAGTCATTTGTTGAGGAAACAGAAGGAATTTGATAAATCTTAATGTGATATTTTGAGAACCTATAAATCCTTGGTTGCATTGGTGCAGGAAAAAAAATTTAAATAACTGATGTTTTAAAAGTCCTCTCTGATTATTTTTATTTATTTTACTAATGTAAAAAAGCATACCAATAATAATTAGTAATTTTTAAAGTGGATGGCTAGATATATGACCTAAGTAAGACATTGTATGTCAGTTCAACTCTTTCAACTGATCTAAAGTATTATTTTCCACAAAATCTGACTCTCTTCTGTGATTTCCTCGCAAAGGAATCCACCCAAACCAAAAGCATCATCTACTTGAAAAGTGACACAGCGCCAAACCCAGCAGATACAGGAGACTGGAAATACATGACACATGGTGCAAATCAAACACAGGAGAGCAGCGAAAACCTGCAAGTTAATGCAAAGCAACTTTGCTGCATTTGACAAAAAAGTGTCAGATGATTGCATTTCTCAAGATTAAAAATGCTGAAACCAACATAAGCAGGGCATCATGAAACTGTGTGTCCTGGCTTTGGGGTTGGGTAAGGCTACCTGCTCTTCCCCTCTGCTGACCTGCGGAAGGCACCAGCAATTCAACCCCAACCCCATCAGGGACGACCCCAAGCCTCAGGCTACAGGCTGGCCGCCGCTCCCCTGCTCTCCCCCAGCAGGGGCTTACATTTCAGCCGAGCGCTCCAAGCCCCCTTCTGGAGGTGATTAGCCCCCCGAAGCCGTGACAGATTCTTTCCGAGATATCCGCCTCACTCGTGTTTATTTTATCCGAGGTCTCTTTTGTGGATGTGCTGGACATGAAGTAACCCACTTGAAAATGGGTATCGGCTTACATACGCCACGGGACTGGCGGAGGAGTTGGAACAACAACAAAAAAAGTAAAAGAAAGAAAGCAACCGTTCAGATGTAAAGAGGATATCTTTCCATTTATTTGCCCTGCTCTTTAACATGACCCTTCATCTATCCCTTATCTCTTACGCTCGACCCCCCTCGGTAGCATCGTGCTGAAAGCCCACCCCCCTCGGGTGGCACTAGGGCTGCAGACGGCACTCTCTCTCATTCTGGAAACCCTAAGTGCCCTACCTCCTCTGTACTTAACTCAATTTCACACTTCAGGTCCGCTACAAAGTCTCCTGAAATACAATCATCTTGTTTATTCTCCACCATCCCAAACAACTTAATAGCTAGCTATTTACGATCCCATCATGTGCATTCAATCTGATCAGGCGATGTGTATGTTTTCGTGTATTACACGCAAGGTAGATCCAAGCGTGTCCCAAATCACTGGATGGATTTAGCCCATGGGGAATAATGAAAATGGATCAGGTCTCTTAGAATTCAGGAAATTATGCAAACTCCATTAATTGTTGTCATGTATATTACAATCAGTTGAATCAACTGATTTATATGGAGAATCCGTTTATTTATCGAAGAATAAATGTATTCGTATAGTGAATCATTTGATCAGTACTGTGTAGTATTCAACTTCATATGGTGAATCATTTTATTCATATAGTGAAAAATGGATCCATAGGGTAAATAAATATGATTCATATAGTGATTCAATGGATTCCTATGCTGAAACTATTTTCAGTGTGGAAACAAAAAAAGGCACAATTTATACTACAAAATGGCATAGAATAAATATGCAAATTGAGACACACATATTCTTTTAATTTTAGTGACTCATTTGAATAGTAAATCAGTTGATTCCTACAGTACAGAGATTCAATTGATTCATATATTGCCACAACAGATTCATAGGTGAATCAACTGATTTGTATAGTGATTCAACTGATTCATATAGTGACTCAAATAATTCATATAAATATTTTAATTTATACAGTGATTCATTTTATTTGTGGTGCATATACGCCTGAATTCAGCCATACCTTTAAAGTTGCCCTTGAAAGTAGGATGTGTTTGCCTTTGAGTTTCTGTGGAAACATACTGGTCACTGTGGCGTAGACGTGGATTTGGGTCTAGAACACATAACACAGACAGAAACACAGCCACAAATGAACTCATACGAATGCAGGATTCATCGAGGAGACAAGCGCAAACAGAAAACTGACAGAAACCAAAGCTTCACTTTCCATTACGAGACCAAAGAGCCCATGGAGTAGTGGCTCTGAGATTTTGACACAGGCCCTCATTTCATGGGGCCTTGATTGGATTTGTGGCATTAGAGTCACGCACTCCTGACCTTGATCAAAGCCGGCTTCAGGCCAACCCTGGAAGATCCAGACCAGGAGCAGGACTACCGTGTCTGGGATTCTTCTTATACTCACGGCCCATTGAAATTACGAGCACTGATATTTTCCTAACTCCTAGTAATGAAGCTGGTTGTGGGCCCTTGGTGCTCAAAACACGATGGACTATATGGAAGAATGTTTGCAGACAGCCAATCAAACATGACAAGGCATGGAGCAGGGTGGAGCTGCTTGATGTTATGATGTTATGGCAGATTTAGCTTCTCATGGAACCACAAGCTCTGTGCTAGTATGGCACGACTGCTTACCAAAGATGTAGAGGGGGAAAAATTATAAAAAGGCCTTGAAGGCTGGCATAACGTTTTAGGAAATGGGCATTGTTTAATTAAATGGATAGTTTACCCAAAAAATGAAAACACTGTACACTACAGTACAAACAACACTGTTTTTTTTGTTTGTTTTTTTAAATAATGTATTAGGAAACCAGCTTTTTTTCTTTGTCTCTGTGTGTCAGTACAGATTGATTGATTGATTGCTGAATTGATGGAGCCTTTTATTGGTAGTGATTTTAATTGACTAAATATGCAGTATTATAATTCACTGTAGATTTACTGACAGGAATGTACTTGCACTGTCTTTCAGATACTAATACAGTACATGGAATCCAGGACAGTGGTTCTCAACTTTTTGACTCTAAGACCCCCATTGTCCACAAAAATATTCAAAGGCCCCTTTCCAGTTGTTTGCAATTTACTGAATAAGGATTAAGGATAAGCATTTTTTTTTTTACTTGAAATTTCAACCTAATAAAATATTTTATACCTTGGCCTAAGTAGAAAAATGGATACTCATGAAATGTATAATCTCAGAAATCACACCTTTAATATTAGTCTACCTCACAGATCCAGACAATAGGTACCCTGGTTATTAAAAGGGAAAAACTAAAAATATAGAAGTATCTATTGCTTTTAGTTGTTTTATATTATTTTAATGCTTGTTTTTTTTCTCATTTTGAATCATTTAAGTCATCTTGAGGCTTCCTAAGAAGTTTGCCCCCTGGCCCCCGATTGAGATGCACTGATCTAGGATCCAATAAAGGATCTACTGAATTAAAAATTTAATGATTTTAAGTATAACTCATAAGATAGATACATTTATTTATTTAGTTTTTTCTTTAACAGGGACAATGCAGAATAACATTACAGATGCTCTACATACAGGCTTCTAGCCAATGGCTAGATTGATAGATAGATATGCCTACCAATAAATCTCTTCTGCTGCTGTTTCCTGCCCTTCATTTTATTGGCTCTCTTCAGCATGAGAAGGGCAGTGGACTCATTAGTGATGCCCCTGAAAAAGAAGTTAGCAAGAGTAACTACACTGGTCTATAAACATTTTTTTCTTTTTTAATGTAGAATTAAAAAAAAAATTTCTAATAAATGTATTTAAAATTGTGGCACTGAAGTGGAAGGGCTACACAAAGTAGCACAGAAACATACCATTCTTTGAGGATTTTTTCTGATTTCTCAGACAGGGTGTGGGTTTTGAGGATTGATCTGGGAATTTGTTTAGAAAACCATAGAAAATGCAAGAAGAAATTAGCAAAATGTTAATTTAAGTAATGATCAGCATTAGACATGAAGCCAATGATTACCTGCTACTAAGGTGAGGCGACATGCTTTTCTCCAAGCAGGCTGCACCTTCTTTATCTGACCAGGCGTGTTTCGGCTGCAGTGGAAAAACAGACAGGGCCTTTGGAGGCATCGGAAGACAGAGAGGAGACTAAAAAACACAAAGACAGTCAAAGAAAAAATAGAATCAGTATGCAGTTTCTAACACAAAGACTTGCTTAACGTGCACTTTCAATTCTTTTTTTTAAAGATAGATAGTATTTGTGCAGCTTAGTTACAGAACATCGAAGTGCATTCAACAATCTCTACATCTCCACAGCAGCAGCTGCATCACATCACAGTGCTGCTACCGTGATAGAAAAGGCCAGCTCTCTCTAAAGAAAAGAAACCGCAGGAGAAAAAGCACTGTGCTGAAAAATGACATCTGCTGACGAGAAGGAAGTTTGAGGCTGCCTAGAAAGTAATTGTGTTTTTGGAGGCAATAAATTCGGCACTTAATCACCCAGAGAGACTCTGATTGTGCCGGCTCACAGACAGAAGGAGGGTCCGTAGGGCTGTTACCTTTGGCAACGGCAGCTGTTCCGAAAATGGCATCATTCTGGCCGGTAAGGCATCGGAATGCAGGGTTATCCAGTCTTTCTCCAGTGCTTTCTATTTACAACAGAACACAAACTAAATCAAAGAGCTGAACATGGATTCCAACTTCAAAATGACATCTGATCTTTACAGTTGATAAAGTGCATCTTGATGTTTTCATTATTCCTTCAAAGCAAGTACCAGATCACATTAAGCTAAAAGCACTGAAGTAGTTTCCTGTGTGTGACAAACACTTGAGAACATATCTACTCTAAAACAGATTTTTTTCCCCCCTGAAGTCGTGACAGACAGACATTCGAGAGCCAACACACAAAAAACTCCAGAATTTTCAGATGTAGACCAGTAATGCAGAACAATTTAACATGACATTGTAATACACTATAATGAATCGCCTAATAAGCTACACAGATGAGCTCACGTAGTGTAATGCATAGGTTAAGCCAATGTTAAGTTGAGTAAACGTGATGCAAATGGGCAGAAAACAGCAGGTGACATAAGAAAAAGAAACAACATTTTCCTTCCCTTTTTTCCCGCTCATTGACTGCTCTTTTTCAATACCTAATCACTGCTGACAGCCAACTGCCTCATGGCTATGAGCGCTAGTTAAAGGACTGTCAGCGCAACGGCCCAGGCTATCTGTCTGCCGACTTCACCGTAATGGCAGGAGCACCAAGCATTTGTTCATACCTCATCAAAAATGAATTCGTCCATGTCCACCTCTTCTAAGTCCTCATCGCTTTCTGTGATCTGAGCGGCAGCTAGAGCACGGGCCAGCTTTTTACGCAGAACGCAGCCCCTCCATGCAGCCTGCAGGGGCAATACACACAGCCATGAATCACATGCAAGCATAAATATTGTGTGTTATCCCATTAGGAAGATAAAACATGTTAACCTCTGTTTAATTGCCCCGCGGTCTGCAGTTTGAACTTTCGGTGACTTTGGCTTTGTAAGACAAATGTAACACCGGGATGCCTTTAAATCTGCGTATTCCCCACAGGAAAAAAAAGACTTAACGGATCAGAACCCTAGCGTTCCTACTCCAGCAACACGTTGGAATCTGATTAATCATTTTTTGCTTTCGGTTCGAGTCCTTGGAGACTCATTAAACACAAAGAGAGAGAGAAAATATCTCTTAGAAGTTACATGTGAAAGAAATAACCTGTTTTCAAAAGCACTACCTACCGACTCAAAACAAGCCCCCATTGGAAGTAACAGGTGAAATGAAGATGATTTAATTTTAGTCAAGTTATTTATTGCATTCATAAAAGGAGGTATGGAAAACACCTTTTCAGGGATATATCAAAACCAAAGTGAACAGAGAGATTTTTTTGTGGAAGGAGCTAAAAAATGAGTCTCACCTGAATAACAATAGCAGCACGTTCCCTCTCAGGCCTCCCAATGAAGGTATCTTCCACCATATTAAGATCTGATTTTGTGTTAGTTTTTTCAATTAAGCCTGGGAGGCCCTTATGTCTCCGCAATACGCATCTCCTCCGCCAGCATCGCTGGATCGCCACAGCTGCCGCTCTGAGTGATAGCGGAGAAGACAATTTTATCTGATGACTCACCAAGGTCACGAGAAACTAAATGAATGTCGCTGAACTCAAGCCTCAGATGATTCATCTGCATTAAAACATCTGGAGAGAGACCCAGCAGAGGTCCAATGTCATCCGAATTATTTATTTTGATTACCTTTAGCTAAAATTAAATGTACCTTGAAAAAAATGGAAGATGCTTGCTACAAACAGAAATTAAATGCTGTAAAATTAAGAGAAATATTGTGTGTGAGAGTCATACATTTTGAGGTTCAGTGCCTGTACAGGTTCCTTCTCACTTTGTGTCTGCATGCAGTAAGCAGATCGTAGCTCAAGGTCAGCCGGAGAAAGTTGAGTCTTTGGTGGATTGTGTTTCTGCCAATCTGCTGTATGCTGAAGTTGCTTCTTTGGACTTTGTCCCTGTGATAAAGATGCTTCAGAATAACCACATGAACTACTGTTAGCAGCTGCCGCCAGTGTAGAATCTTCTGTGACACAGCTGTCGCCGTATTCATGGGCGTAGCGCTGGTCCACCGCCAATCTGAACAGGTCTGTCTGGTGACCAATGGCAAGAATCTGGACGTCATGTTGTGAGGGCGCAGAACTGTGTGAAAAATGCAAATGTGATATATTAGGAGCCTTTCACACAAAATGCATTTTTGCATTCCAAATTCACTGCTTGTAAACTTTTTGTAACACACGCTGGGTCACTGTAAGTCACTAGAATATTGGCGTACTCCAGCAAGCAGTGTAAGTAGGAAACATGTTCACCACACAGGACACGCTATGTTTGGGGGGGGCAAGATATTGATTTCACCTCTTCCTTCCTTCTCTTTTCTATTCCACAAAGACATTGTTGTTAAATTTGTAAATATTTTGACGTGCCCTCTGAATTGTCTCATTCAGAATTCCTTGCGTAAACACCACTTACTTCAAAAGGTTCACATTAAAGATTTAACTAAATTAACTAACAATAAGCACTAAATGTGTTACAGTATTTATTATTCTTAAGTGTTCACTAATAAAAGTAGGGTTCAGTAGTTCATGTTAGCTCAGGTCCATTATATTATATTAACAGATATAGCTTTTGGTTTTAATGATGTATTAGTAAATGTTATAATTAACATTTAACTTAGATGAATAAAAGCTTGATTAATTATTTTCCATTGCTAAATCATGTTAACTAATTTTAATAAATGGAACCTTATTGTACAGTCTTTTTGAGGAGGATTTAAACTAGCAGAAAATAGAAATCAGAAAATTTCTCGCGCGATGTAAAACTGACATATAATGAAGTTTTTCAGGAAGTCTCTACAAAGGTGTCTCAATACCACTCTAATTACTCTATTAGCCGTGGCTAGTTCGGCCCCTCCTGCCCCTGACCCTTGAGCCTGTCTCTGCTGTCAACATCAGAAACCAGCTCTGTCACTAGAGTCCCTGCTATTCTAATCCTCTGACACGGTTAAGGGAGCATCCGCACCCCTCCAACACACACTTCAATACAGAATAGAGTCATAAAAAGAGCCTTGCAAGAGTCAAACGCAATGTACATTTGTACTGGGAAACAAAACTACTGTCGAAACATGTTGAAATCCGGTGCAAGGACAGAGATTTATAACAAAATGGCTCATCTGATTACCTCATTAAAAGAAATTAATGTCAAATTGCATATACAGCCAGCAATGAACATTCGGAAAGCCAAACACTATTACAAGTTGTAAAAAGTGTGCCAAGGCAAATAAATACAATCCTAGACCTTACACAGGTCGCCTACTTACTGCCATCTGAAATTACTGCAGAGAAAAACCGGGAATGAGTTTCTTTTTTTAGATTGTTTGAAGAACCAATGCAGCTTTTGCAGTAACACAACATGCCTATTTATGATTCAGTGGCATAAATTCCATTTTATTGCCATGGTTTGATGACATTAAATGAGTCCCTCAGTTCGGTCTGTCACTCTAATCAACACAGGCTTTGGTTTACCATTGTATGGTGGTCAGATGGCAGAGTCTTCACCTTGCCAAAGCTGGGGACTGACACTGGGTCAGGTCAGATGTTAAACGGCTGCAGCGGTCCCCACGGGTGTGCAAAAAGACCCTTTGTGCAGAACACGCGGCGGAAGGGTTAGGGGGGTATCTCTAAAGTCCTCCAAGCCATAAGAGACCTCAGTTTGAACCACAGGACACACAGACGTCTGCCAATCATTTCATGAAACATGGTGAGTGTTCTGCTTTATTTGCTGGTGGTCTGCAGCAGTGTCTGACGGGGCTTTTGTATTTAAAGAAGTGGATATATAATATTTTTGGGATTTTCAGCATGAATAGGCTCAAAGAACTAATTACAGATTTCTACATACCAAAATGTAAAAAATAATAATAATTAGGCTTAAATGCCTATATAAATTTTAGGCAAAATACATTTTATCTGCCATACCATATATAAAAGATTACTTATTCTTTAAATAATTTTACAAAAAGATTGATTTATTATTATAATAATTAATTACAATTATATATTTATTAAATATTTATATTTTTAGCGGCCTGTGAACTTTTTTTCAGATTACTGCAAAGACCCTCCTGCATAAAGATGATTTGATTTCATTTACCTATTATTAAGATATAATTAAACTATAAACTAAATATTACATGCATTTTGCATAATATACTACAGGATTTACATTTTGACCAACTGGATCTATATTAATCATTTTGAGAAAAATGAAACTGCTTGTCTACCTGATCTCCATCTTTTGCTGCTGGAGAAGTGAATCTCGTTGCTCTTGCTGTGCTTGACAGAGGGCCTGGAAACTCCACTGCTGTTCCGGACATTTACAGGGCTCTGCAGCAGCAGCAGTCTGCTCATTATTCAACTTAATCAAGCCAGGCACTGTCTCCAAAAGCAAGGACCTGAGGGAAAACAAGCATTTAAGAGATTTACCTGGTGAAAATGTAAAGTGAAACGACCACACAATGTGCTCAAAGCTTTTTGAAATGACTGGTTTAATTGTTAGTGACTGTTTATTTTATAATGTATAACAAAGCTTTAACGCTAAAGTATTAAGGCAAAGGGTTATAATTGCAAAAAAAATAAATAAATAACGAGGTTTATATATAAAAAGAATCTAGATGGCAAAAAGGGGTGGGGGGGCAATCAGTTTATTTTTAATATTTATACTTTAAATAGCTTCTTTTGTGAAACAATTAGCAGTTCTGAGCCATATGTAAGGTTACCGTAAGTAACAGGTAAACTTTAGTCTCCATGGGCTTTCTATTGGAGAATATTTACATTGAGCAGATGAAATCAGTTAGGAAATGGGGATAAAATGTTTAATGAGTTTGACATTCTAGACCCAAGAGAATCAACAGAGCGTCTGTGCATTGACTAAGAGGTTTAGTCAGAGTCTGCCTTTCTCAATGATGACACTGGGGTTGGATTAGAAGTGAAAAAGGGTTTGCTGGCCTGATTCCAGAGATGTGACAGTCATGCAAGTGAGCCCATGTTGTTTTTTTGGGTCTGTGTTTTAATTTGCAAAAGCGTATGAGAAAACACAGGTGTAGCCTAGTCTTTGCTGAACCCTGCTGAGAGAAGTAAAATTAAAGAACCAAGGGTTGATTAATGAGTGATATATTCAGTAACAATGACATTAATTAATAGTTATTGTAGTCACTTATTTTATTTTATCATTTATTATTTTTTGCTCATTTATAATTATTTTTCAAATAAATTGTAGCTTTTTTATCTGTTTTTTCATCATAATGAATACTTTTACTGATATAAAATATTTAAGAAAAAAATATAACATATACTAAACTTATATACTACATTTTCTTTGTTATTATTTTTTACTTTAAAGACAGTAAAATATTTTTTCAAAAATATTTTTTCAGCTGTGGTATATTAATATTCAGTTAATTGTAAAATATACACTTGATGGCAAATAAAATGAAGTGTTGGCAAATTCTATCCAAGCTGATATTTCCATAAAAGAGAATCAAAGAGGATCTCTAAAAGCCAAAACATCTCTAAAAGCAAGCAGGCATTGTCATGGGATACACTTTTTGGCCATGTTGTCTCTAGCCGCCAGGTTCCTATCGCTACCAAAAAACTGACTCTATTCATCACTCATGAAAACTTCCCTGTAAACAAAGAAACTTACAGGAGTTTGATTAATCTAGCTAAAGTCTGCTCTCCCAGACTCTGAACACTCGTGCACTGTGTACTTCTTTGAAATATCCTTCGGTGCTTTAATTTAGGCTGTGTTATCACTGGACAGGGATGAAAGGGCCAGCGGAGAGCGAGAAAAACACTGGGTCTAATTCCGTTGTTGGCACTGAGGGTTAGACAAAGTTCAGCGGAATACTGAGCCTAACTCGAGTGAACTTCCTATCCGTCATTACAGAATTAAACAAATGTAAAGACACAACAGAAATATTTAATCTCAGACTTCTCCTTGGAAGCCACATGCAAAATGTGGAAAATAAAGTTAAAAAAAATAACTAACAAAATAAACGGCTAGAAAATATCACATCATATTCATTTTTATAAGTCAATTTAGTAAGAACCTTCTGTCAGGAAAATAAATGTGTTGCCAACATTAAAGTTTTTAGGCCTTCTGAGCTATAAACTCATGGCAGTCAACAAATCTCTTTGGTATGTATGATGTAATTTTTTTTTTTTTCCATTTTGACTGAATGAGCTGGACTGCTTCTTGAGAAATCCAACATGCTTCTATACTTTACTGATCTTCCTATTCTGTCTCTCACACATTTTTACCCATTCTACCACATAAGAACATATAATTTGCTCATTAAAAACTCTGGCACTTTAAGAGCACATATGCTTAAAAAATATTCCACCACTGAGCAAATATTTTCAGAATTACGAGCACTTAAATCCACGTGCGTACAGATGTCACTGGGTAATCCAATAGCGGACACAGATACAATGGCTGGTGCAGTGATATGAGGTGGAAGCTCAGCGGTAAAGAAGAATGTTTATTCTACTTTAAATGCCTGGTGCACTTCCAGCCAATGTCCCCGCTCACATTAGTTTCACATTCTCGGACAATTATGAAATGCTTAGTGAATTTTGCTGGAATGTACACATGACAGCTTCTGCCCAATCCAAGATAAATCTCTCCATTATAAAAGGATGAACCACATTTCCTTTATATACTAATATTCGCTATCAACAACAAATATACTCCAGAATTTAGCTTAGCAGTTGCAAGTGCCAATAAGAAACTGAGAAAATAACTATCCCAAGTGTCACTCCTAATGTAAACGGCCCTAAACTGGGTCCTTGGGTCACACCTACCACCAGTTGCTTTCCTGCTCTAGTGGGTTACCAGTCAGGTTAAGTTCTTGAAGACTGGTGCATTCCTGAAGATTCAGACAAACGTTCTGCAAATCTAAAAGAGAGTCAGAAAAGAGACACTTGGAGACACTCAAATACTATGATTAAATATTTCTATGAATTAGTATACACAAAAATGTTATTCTCAATGGTACTTAAAGGAACAGTTCACTAAAAAATTAAAATTATGTCATTATTGACTTATTTCATTCGTGTCATTCAAAACTTGGTTGTTTATATTTTTTCAGTGGAACACAAAAAAATGACATGCAGAATCTATGCAGCTCTCTTGCATATAACAACAATATTAGGGATGCACCGATACCGATACCATTATCGGTATCAGGCCCAATACTGAGCTCCTGTACTCATACTCATACTCATTAAAATGCCCCAATACCAAACGCCGATACCACACAGCATATGATAAGCGCCATATTCAGACAAAGAATTACCAACAACAGAACAACAGACAGCAGAAAGGAGTTAAGGATGTCTACTACGAAGTATATGTATGCAATGAATATAATGTTAAACATTCAGTATTAACGCCTGTATAGCTGATGTGCGCGAGCTGATACACAAAAGGCATATTTTAGACCAGATAAAATTTTTGATATTTTTTTACTAGTGGGTGCAGGGACACTATAGTTCATTTTTGTCAGTGAGGATAGCAAAATAAAGTAAACTGGCATATTATACATACATACAGTGGCCTACAGTAAACTGTACCAATTTGTGTCCAAAAAATTATTCAGACCAAGTTGGAAAAATGATGTTGAGATTGCATGAAGCGGATGAAGCATGCCCAGGAGACTACATGCTTGTTCATTAAGGATAAGGGTTTCACCGCAAAGTACATAGTTGTGTTAAATACTGTCATACAACAGCTGTCTGAATTGTTTTTGGTTGATGTAATCTATTACATAAATTTCTATTCAAAAAAAAATTATCTAACATATCAAGATGAATTTGTCTCTGACACAGTGTATCTGAGTCTGGTCATATTTATTACCATGTTTATAAACTATAGCGCATAAAACTGGATAATCTGAATCTATCTGTATTTATGTTCTACTGTAGTGATATCTGTATGCACCAAGGGTCTGAGAATAACGCAATTTAAATTCTCTGTATGTATGTACTGTACATGTGGAAGAATTGACAATAAAGCAGACATGAGACTGACGATAATGTTGAGAAATATGAAGGGTCTGAATAATTTGGTTTGACTGTATTTATTGATCATTGAAGTTAAAAACCTAAACATTTATACATACCTTTTGGGTTCTGTACCCAATATTTAAAAAATGACAAATGCAATAAAAATAGCGGTATCGGTACTCGGTATCGGCAAGAACCAAAAATAAAAGTATCGTATCGGGAGAGTACTGGAAAAAGTGGTATCCCTAAAAAATATCTAGTGTTATTTGACTGACACTATATTTCTAAGTAGTCTGAGTTTAATAATAGTTATGTGTGATGAAAAGAAAATGGGATTGGAAAAAATTGGAAAATTGGAAAAAAAAATAACAGCATACTAAGATGTTATACAGGGGAGTAAATTACTGAAATGTGAACTTTCCCTTTAAGGATAAATGATATGAGTTATGAAGATATGAGGAAGAATTTGAAAAGAATCGGTTTGGTCACAAAGTTATAAACCATATTCAGGAATAAGACCCTTTCAAGCAGCCGAAGAAAACTAGCAAAAAAAAAATTAATCACAGTCGAGTTCAACCCACCCACCCATAAGCTCACCTAACAGACAGTTGTGACTGGCATCCAACGTCCTCAGAGACACCAAATCCAAGAGTGGAATTAAATGAGTTACACTGAGGGGAAAGTGAAGCCTCATTTTAAACAATAAAACATCTTAGCACTGTGTAGTTATAGGTGTTATATTATATTTTACATAAGAACGTACTTTATTTAAATAAATCAATGACTTTACCTTTAAGGAGAATTTAACTGTAAGACAGTGTTAAGTAAAAAAAAAGAATTGGAAGAGACTCAAAACCTACAGTATGATGTCCTAGGTAGGCAGCTCACTAGGTTTTAAGACATAGCTATTCTCCATTGAGGCCTACCTGTTATGGGCCACAGAGAGGTTTTGGAGCAAAGGCAGCCAATAGGATTCCAGATCATGAACAGAAGATATAAGATTGTCATCCAGGTAAAGGTCCCTCAGAAGAACATGGTTCTGCAGGACAGGCAGCTATACCATAGGCCGAAAAAAACAAAAAAACAATTCCCTTGACCAGGTCATCACACAGAAAGTCATTCCTTCTGTTCCAACCATGAATGTCCCACGAGCTGAAATGGGTGGAAACTCAAGCCTTATCACAAATAATGACTAATATCCAAATGTAATAGCAATAATTCAATTAAACTAATGGCAGGCCAGGATTGCAGACTAACAGAAGAGCTTTTTTTTAAAAATATGGGTATCATGTAATGAACAATGTCAAGTTACGCATTTCCTGGACACTGGGAATATGTTCCTAAATAAATAAATAAAAAAGTGGTGAAACATCTTTGATTTCAGCTGGGCTAATTGGGCTAGTTCTAATAGAATAAGAACATAAAACAAAATACTGACAAAACATCAAAGTAATGGAAAATTGTGATTATTCATTATGATCTTGAGATTGCTGATGAAGACATGATAAGTCATGATCTCATCTTTTAACTTGTTTGTTTCTTTGGTTGTGTAAGATTTACCTCAGTCAGACTGTTTCCTCTGAGGTCCAGTGTGTTAAGCAAAGCACAATTCTCTAAACCCTCAATGTGGCTTAGGTGGTTGTACGAACAGTCCAGATGGAGAAGAGTATATATTTCATTCAAACCTCTTGTGCTGAGCAGCTGGTTATGGTCCACTGATAATCGCAGAAGCATTTTCAGGGGTCCTAAACCACCTAAGAAAGCAAAGATATATCATTTAGTCAATGCTGGTGTAGAAGGAGTGTATGAGGATAATTCTAAGCCATGGTGACAATATCTAATACCAGCCAAAGGATAATCTAATATAAAAAGGCAGCACTGGCAGGACACTGACAGCAAATACCTTTAAACTGCCTTTATCCTATTCTTTATGATACATTTATTCATATTTATTCAATATGAGGCCATTTTCTTAGAAATGAGACACATTAAGGCATATTTTAAGGCAAGAGTGAGGGCAAAAGGCCATTTGAAGACAACAAACTGGAACAATGGTGCCCTCTACTGGACAATGACAATGCTAAGCATTAATGAAATACTAATTCTGTGTCACACATAAGATCTAGATATCTTCAACTGACCAACATCAGCATCTCTTTCTTGAGTGCTTTCAATGAAAAATACATACAACAGAGTTAATAAACACTTCTAGTGAAGATACTCACTGATGCGAGAGATGTTGTTGTGTGAGAGCTGTAGAATTTGCAGATTTTCGGCTCCATCAAGACCATGGATGGACATCAGTTGGTTCCTGCCCAGCAGGAGGACCTGAAGGTTGGCCAGACCTCCACAATTCACATACGTAATGGAGTTCTCCTTAATGTGAGAAACAATGGTGTATATACACTACAGATCAAAAGTCCACGGTCGGTAAGACTTTTCTTAAAAAAATGTATACTTTTATTTTGCAAGGATGCATTAAACTGACCAAAAGTGAATGTGCAGGACTTCATAGGTTACAAATTATTCTATTTAAATAAATGTTCTTTTGAAGTTTCTGTTCATCAAAGAATCCTGAAAAAATGTATTAGTTTCCACAAAAAAAAGTTTTCAACACTGATAATAAGAAGAAATGTTTCTTAAGCACCAAATCAGTGTATAAAAAGGATTTCTGAAGAATCATGTGACACTGAAGATTGGAGTAAAGGCTGCTGAAAATTCAGCATCGCCATCACAGGAAGATATTATATTAACAATATATATAAAAATCGAAAACATTGATCAAATAATTGCCACCTTGGTGAGTATAAGAGACTTCTTTTCAAAAATTGATTTTCATCTAAAATGTTTAATAGTAGTGTATACTGTATACAATGAATGAGTGATCATTTTACTAGAAAGTTTGAAAATAATGCAGACTGCACTGGACAGTTCGCTCTTTCTTACTTGTACATCAATACATCTGATCTGAGTGCACTGGTTCAATCCATCCAAGGTTGTGAGGCCGCAACGTCTAAGGGTCAAAGTCTGCAGTTTGTTACACTCGGACAGTGTGGACAGACTACAGCCTGGCAGGTCTTCCAATGTAACTGTTGTAACCTGATTTTTTACAGCACAATTACTATAAAGTCAGCATAAACATATAAGACACACGTCACAGCCAAGAAACTGGCTTTCAAGTTTAATTTCTACCTGTTTGAGAGAGCTCCAAGCTCCTGTTTTGAGAATAGTGTCCACAGACAGAGGGGGTAAACTGGGGACTCTTCTTTTTCTTGGGCCTCTTTTTTGCTGTGCAGAAGACCCCTTCCTTTTATTCTGCAATGATAGTTTGGACCAGGGAGTGCAGTTCATCATCCAGGCCAGTCGCTTCTGTTCTGTGCTGTCAGGCAGACATATTGAAATTGATTCTTGGCTTTTTGGTTTATGGTCCTCAAGCTCAATAGCTGTAGTATTTTGATGCCCCCTAGTGTCCATCTCAGGTGCTACAACAGCCAAATCAGAAACTTGTACAGCCAAGTCTGATTTAACAACTGCTTTAACACTTAGATGATCTGCAACACTTGAAGAACCCACTGGACTAATACCAAGGTCACTGGAGAGACCTTGATGTACATTTACGTGGGACTCTGTAGTGGTTTTAGTAACTTTAAGGCTTTTTCTTGACTGTGAGCGATTTACCTGAGAGTCAAGCTCTCCACTGATTTCAAATGTTTTTTCTTCTTTATGGCTCTTTATTCTGTCTTCATCACTTTTTGTTTGTGGTCCTGTATCATCTAAACTTTCTGTGTCTTCTGTATTTATGCTTTTAGTTTTGTCCTGTTTTTTCATCGTATTCCTGTCATCCTCCAATGTGTTTTCCATTTTCTTCCCGTGCCTTACTCTTTCATTATTAGCTTCTATTTTTCTCACATTTACCTCATTGTTTAGGTTCTCATTTTCCCCTCTTTCCTCCTCTCTTTTACATTCATCCTTCACCTGACTACTCCTTTCCACTTTCTTTCTTTCCCTTTCTTTATTCTTCTTGTCTACATCCTCCTCCTGTCTTCTGCAATCATCTTTTACACTTGTAATGTTGCTCTGCTTTTCCTTCTTCTGCATTTTCTTCTTTTTCTCATCTTCCTCCTCTTTCCTCTTCTGCTGTTCAAGTCTTTGCTCCATCTCCAGACGGTAGCGCTCTTGTTCTTTAGCTCTTTCATAATCTGCTCTGCGTCTCTCCATCTCCTCCCTCTGAGCGCACTCTTCTTCCTCGATCCTCTCTCTCTCCTCTTCTCTCTCCTTCTTCATCTTCTCCCATTCCCTCTTCTCCTCCTCATGTCTCCTCTCTTCTTCTTTCTTTCTCCTAAGCTCTGTTTTGCTCCAGCGCCGCACTAATGTTCCTCTTAGAGCAGCTTGAATCTTTGTTGCTGCAATGCAATGACGTTTCTGGGTTCTCCTTCTCTCCTCCTCCTGAGCCTTCTCAAAAGCCTGTTTCTCCTCCTCCATCTGCTCCTCAAGTTTCCTTATTAATTTCTAAAATTAACCAAAAAACTTTGATTGGTACACCTTTGATTGGTTAAAATCAAATTTAACTTTTTTTTTATATATAAAATTTCATTTATACTTCATTTAAATTATTTACACATATATGCACAGGGGAAAAAATGGCGTAGAATTTACATTAATGGTGTAGGATAACAATTTTCACTCAGAAATTGAGTAAATTAATTACTGACGAGACTAAACCAGTTATTTTATTGTAAAACATACGCAGTACTCTTGTTTGATTACAACATTAAACAAAAACAATGTTGACATGTACATTCAACAAATTGTCTCATTTTTGTATGTTTAAATGTCTTTTTACATAATATACCAACTCAGTTCATATATTGACAAATATTTACTTTTATACAAATATTTATTTTTTTTAATACTTTTGCCACATGTAATAAAAGCACATCCTCAACAATCTTATGCATATTTAAAGTCACCTGCTGTTTATCCAGCTCCAGCTGAAGATCTTCTGTGCGGTGAACTTCATTTTTCCTCAACCTTTGAAACTGTTATATTTTGCTTTTGTTATTCAATCAATCGTTTCTTCTAATTTAAAATATATATATATATATTTTTTTTTTTTTTTTTTAAAGTGTTAAAGCAGGTCTTACCCAAGTGGCTCCTCTATCTTTTCAGCCCTCCTGAAACTTCATCCGTCCTCTCCTCCTCCTCTCTTCTTCTTCTCTTTCTGAGTTCTGATGCAGCTCTCTTTCTACCTCCTGTGCTGCTAATTTCTGCTCTTCTTCCTCTCTCAGTCTTTTCTCTAATTCTCTCCACTCAAGACTAAGTTGCAGTTCACTCTCAGGGCATATATAATCTAAAAACAGAATAAAGGTATAATTCTGTGAATATAATAAGCAATCTATGCAAAACTATTGCAGAATTCATTTTTATGGTATTTTTTGCATATTTAATGTTTTTACTAGCGTTAATAAACTTAAAATGCAGGTCCATCTAAACACATCATTACAGAAAATATACCTTCCATGCCTGACATATTTGGAATCTCCCACTGGGCATTCTGTGGCTCAATGTCATTTAGATGTCCAACTTGTTCCACTAATTCAGAGATAACCTGACAAAAAAAAACACACCATCTGAGGACTATGCTGCATGTCTGAGGGTAAATAAGGGTAATTTACAGCCTGTAATTTAAGGGAGAATCCAAAGTCTAAATTCATATTGACTGAACACAAATCAAACAGGTAACATAACAGATCATTTGCTACTATGATGGACAAACTGAATTAAAGGTTGAGTTAAGGACAAAACACAGACACTTCTCCTTTCCTCTGTTATGCCTCAGATGGAATACCATTTCCATTTAACTGCAAACAAATAACCATGACTCACTCGCTCTTTCCACTTCATGGGGTCGTCTGTGAAAACTGAAGCTGGTTCATTGTGATTAAGGTGAGACAGGTTCTGGCTTGAGAAGTCTATGAGCAAAATGCAATGCCTCTAATAAACATATTAGGTCATTTTAATTAAGACTTTCAATCAGTTCTATTTTAAAAATGCTTTCTTACCCTTTTCTTCAACATCTTCAAGGATTAATTGTTCAAAGGTATTCATTCGATTTCTTGAAGCTTCAACATATGTGAGTACTGAGTCAGGCAGCTCATTTTCTGCATGCAGCTTTTGTGAAAAAAGAGGTGATTGTTAATGATGTACAGACAGGTGTTATGTAAGCATACGTTTGAATGTATTTATTTATTTTTTGGATGAACTACTTGAATTATAAATGTTATCACATTGTCATAAAAGTGGGATAGATGATCAAATTCAATGCCAATATTGTTTGTTTTAACTCGTTTTTCTTCACAAGTTCAAGATTCAAGAAATTCAAGAAACGCTGGTTTTACATATAAAGCTTTCATAATAAAGTGGGTTGAAATAAAATGTTGTACAGTCGACTTAATTTAAAATAGATGTTTAAGAAATTAGTAACAAATAAATACAATTGCCACTTACATTTCCATCCAAAACAGTGAAGTTATCATCGTCTGATTCTGAATCATTCTCAGAAGGATGTAGTTTTAATTTCATCAGCTCCTCATCTATTGCCTGTTCGATGTCATCCATCATTATAAGTCCGGGAACAAATCTACCAACGTCCTGGGAAAACTAAGGGTATTTGTGAGCGAAGCTAGAGGCTGAAGTAAACTATATCGGTGTCATTGCAACGGTATAAAAATACTAATGATGACGACAGAGCATAAACACATTTCGTCCTTCTTCTCTGTTCACCTCATGTTTGTACATTCGCGTCCACCGTAGTTGCTATGGAAACAAAAGCTATAGAGTGCCGCGAGGGACAAACTTCATGAAGCACCCTTGTGCTGCGCCAGGTTAAATATTTGCGGGATGCACGTCTTTCAAATGTTTTAATCAATTTACGATTGCATTTTTAATGTAAATATAAATACATACATACATGTACATAACTAAATGAAAAATCGTAAACAAAATATTTCAACAAACATTTTAAAAACTGTTAAAAAAAAAAATTCTAATTTGTTTGCTTTTACTGAATCATAACTGTTTGAATTATTATCTGGGAAGTTATTTCCAGCACATTATTTTTATATTTGTCGCCCCCCCAGTGGCAACATAGGTAATTAAAAGCAGTGGGTGGCGTGTGCTGCATTAGTACAAACTAGGCTACATGAAACAAGGCCAGTCATTAATTTGAAAAATAGTATTTTGTGGTTAGCAACTATTTGAACAGTATCACCATACATCAGGCAGAAACGGATTTCAAAAGGAGGCTGACATTAATAATTTGATGCACTAGGCTATAGTAGAATCATTTCTCTTCTCTCAACAAAACACAGTAAGTATTCTGACATTTATTTGGGCTAGACTGCTGTTGATGGTTTGTACTTTTATTGATAAGGTCTATTGGCAAGCTTCTCACTGCAAGTCGTGACCTACTGGTTAGAGAGTCGGACTTGTAACCCCAAAAGGTTGCGGGGTTCGAGTCTTGTACAGGCAGGGATTGTAGGTAGGGGGAGTGAATGTACAGCGCTCTCTTCTACCTTCAATACCACGACTGAGGTGCCCTTGAGCAAGGCACCGAACTCCCAACTGCTCCCCGGGCGCCGCAGCAAAAAAATGGCTGCCCACTGCTCCGGGTGTGTGTTCACGGTGTGTGTGTGTGCACTTTGGATGGGATAAATACAGAGCACTAATTCCGAGTATGGGTCACCATACTTTGGCCACATGTCCCTTCACTCACTCACAAAAAGTCGTGACAGAATGTGTTTTTTATTTACATTTATTCATTTGGCATGCAGTCTTTTTAATCCAAAGTATTCAACTACATCTTTTATTCCCTGGATATGAGACCATTTTTGATCTTCAGTTCCTCTGGCCTGCTGGAGTCTGCTTTTGAAGTCAAACCAACTGTCCGTGTTTCATCAGATCCCGAAGAAGCATTCACCAAGTTCAATTGCTCAAAAAGGCCCCATCAGCAAGCCTTGTCCGCTTCAATTAGCGAAGAGTGGCATCGACCCCTTTGTTAGTGGGCAAGGTGTCCGGAACTTTTGTCTGAGAGCATGGAACCCAGACAGAGACTAGACAGGCAGTGCTGCAGATTTACACTGCAGATTAGGCCAGTCAAAACCTGCTCAGCTCTGAACAGAGCTCAAGTTTGGATAGTGTCCCTGTGTTTATACTGTAAAGGGTTTTCTGTTACTGGTCTGTTGCCATTATCTGGCCACTGCTCTTCAAGCTGATTGTTTCCATTCATTCTTTCAGAGTGGGTGAGAGAGAAAGAGAAAACTCGTTGAATAAAAGGTGGCTTTGGCTCTGCTATCTGACTGTGGATTCTTGGGTTACTATTATAAACCACATAAAATTACTGGTGAAGAGTTAGACATGGCATTTATTGATCTCAACTCTCTAGTTTGTTACAACAGGATCTTAAAAAAGAGACATTGTGGCTATTGATACTGCTCAATCTTGAGATAATTACATGTAATAACTACTTTTTGTTCACATTAACATCTACTTATTTTGAATGACTAATATTCAAAGGAGATCAGAGTGGCAAAGAGGAATTATTATGAAAAACTAAGGACTCAGTTCACTTCCAGCGACTCAGCATCAGTGTGGAAATGTCTGAAAGAGATCACCAACTACAAGACACCCTCCCCCAGCACTGTGGAGAATCAACAACTGGCAGACGATCTGAACGAGTTCTACTGCAGGTTTGAAAAAAAACACCCCACACCCACTCTGAACACCTCTCCACCCCACATCTGCACTTCAAATCAGTGAAGACGAGGTGCGCCAGGTCTTCCGGAAGCAGAAAAGGAAAAAAGCACCAGGCCCAGATTGTGTGACACCAGCCTGTCTGAAATCCTGTGCTGACCAGCTGGCCCCCATCTTCACACAGATCTTCAACAGATCACTGGAGCTGTGCGAAGTCCCTTCATGCTTCAAACGCTCCACCATCATCCCCATCCCAAAGAAATCCAAAATTACAGGACTAAATGACTACAGGCCTGTGGCTCTAACATCTGTCGTCATGAAGCCATTTGAAAAACTGGTGCTGGCCTACCTGAAGGACATCACTGGACCCTTGCTGCATCCTCTTCAGTTTGCCTACAGAGCAAAACAGGTCTGTGGACGATGCAGTCAACATGGGACTGCATTATGTTCTGCAACATCTAGACAGACCAGGGACTTATGTGAGGATCCTGTTTGTGGACTTCAGCTCAGCCTTTAACACTATCATCCCAAACCTCCTCCTGCCCAAACTAACTCAGCTCTCCATGCCCACCTCTGTCTGTCAGTGGATCATCAGGAAAACTCACATCCAGCACCTGTATAATCAGCACTGGAGCTCCTCAAGGCTGCGTCCTCTCCCCACTGCTCTTCTCCCTCTACACCAATGACTGCACCTCTAAAGACCCCTCTTTCAAGCTCCTGAAGTTTGCAGACGACAAACCACACTCATAGGCCTCATTCAGGACGGTGACGAGTCAGCTTACAGACAGGAGGTCGAGCAGCTAACTGTCTGGTGCAGTCTCAACAATCTGAAGCTCAACACGCTCAAAACAGTGGAGATAATAGTGGACTTCAGGAGAAACCCACCAGCACTCTCCCCGCTCACCATCATTAACAGCACTGTGGCTTCAGTGGAGTCATTCAGGTTCCTGGGCAACACAATCTCTCAGGACCTAAAGTGGGACAATCACATTGACTCCATAGTGAAAAAGGCCCAGCAGAAGTTGTACTTCCTTCTCCAGCTGAGGAAGTTCAACATGCCACAGGAGCTGCTGAACCAGTTCTACTCTGCTATCATTGAATCTGTCCTCTGCACTTCTATAACTGTCTGGTTCAGCTCAGCTACCAAATCTGACCTCAGAAGACTACAGAGGGTAGTCCGGACTGCTGAGCGAATCATTGGTACAACCCTCCCTTCTCTTAAGAACAGTACTCATCCAGAGTGAGCAAAAAGGCTGGCAGAATCACTATGGACCCCTCACATCAGCACACTCCCTCTTTGAACTGTTGCCATCTGGTTGACGCTACAGAGCACTGAGCACCAGAAAAACCAGACACAGGAACAGTTTCTTTCCTCAAGCAATCCATCTCATGAACACTTAACAAAAACTGTGGAACACACACTATTTATTCACTCATACACATTTATCTAACACACACACTCAGTCTACAATTCAATTTGCACATAATATACCTGTACATACAAAACTGTCAATTGTAATCGACTGTACATACCAATGTCAATTTGTATAGTGTATTCCTTATTTACATTTTCTATATTTTATTTTATATTATATATATATATATATATATTTTTTTTTTTTATCTGTGTTTTTGTTCTGTCACTGACATTCTGTTACACCGTGGAAGCTTCTGTCACAAAAACAAATCCCTCATATGTGTAAACATACCTGGCAAAAAAAACTCATTCTGATTCTGATTCATCTGAGTCCTGTTGTAGGGAATTGTAGGAATTTCTAATTTATATATGTTAAACAAAAAGGTTGCCCATGTGCCCTAACCTTGTATACAATTTCATGTTCCATTTCTTTGTGAATATTCCAGTTTTCAAAGTAACTATTGATAAAAATCTTTTGTCTGGGTATTTCTGCATTTCTTCCGTTCATTTCCAAAAACCTTGGGGGGAAATTTTTTTTTATTTTGTTCCATGAATAAAATGAACCCAATGACAAAGGGCCAATTTTACTGAGAAAGAGACGTTATGCACCACACTGAAAAGAATCCCCTCTGGCCTTAAAACCAAAATGGATTATATTGGTATAAAGAGTATACTCCACTAAGCTATGTTAAAGCAGGAGACCCGTCAGACGGGTCGTGGTGAGCCGGTGTTTTAGCAACAATATTTAGTGATAGTGTATCTCAATGGGTACTCAGAAGGATCCAGAAGGACGTATACAGGGTAACTCATTCAAATAACTTATGCTTAATGTTACACTGTCAGATATGCAAAAGAAATCTATCGTATATCTTGCTCTGGCTACTGTGTATAGACAACCAGGGCCATATACAAATTTCCTAAAAGAATTTGCAGATTTCATCTCAGACCTATTGGTTACTGTTGATAAAGCGCTAATTGTCGAAGATTTTAATATTCACGTTGATAATACAAATGATGCATTCGGACTTGCGTTTACTGACCTAATAAAACTCTTTTGGAGTCAAGCAAAACGACACCGGGCCCACTCATCGTTTTAATCACAAGCTAGATTTAATTATATCGCATGGAAATGATCTTACTGATATAGATATCGTACATCAAAGTGATGATGTTACTGACCATTTCCTTGTATCGTGCATGCTGCGTATTAGTGATATTAACTATATTGCTCCGTGTTATAGTCCGGGTAGAATTATTGTTCCAACCACCAAAGATAGATTGCAAATAAACTGCCTGATTTATCTCAACTGTTCTGTGTACCCGTAAATACACATGAACTAGACGAAATGACTAACAACATGGGCACTACCTTCTCTAATACATTAGAAGCTGTTGACCCCATCAAATTGAAAAAGGATAGAGAAAAACGTACTGCGCCATGGTAAAACAGTAATACCCATTCTCTCAAGAAAAAAAAACTTGTAGTCTTGAGCGCAAATCGAGAAAAACTAATTTGGAAGTTTTTAGAATTGCGTGGAACAACAGTATGTCCAGCTATAGACAGGCTCTAAAAGCTGCCAAGGCCGAGCATATCCAAAAACTCAAAAAAATAACCAAAACAATCCAAGGTTTTTATTTAGCACAGTGGCTAGATTAACAAATAACCAGACGCCACCCGATCTACATATTCCCTCACAGTTTAATAGTAATGACTTAATGAATTTCTTCACTGATAAAATAGATAACATCAGAAATACAATAACACATGTAGATTCTACAGCGTATAATACTACAGCTTCATTCATCGCACCAAAAGATAACTGCAGTGCTTTACAACTATAGGACAGGAGGAGCTAAATAAACTTATCACTGCATCTAAACAAACAACATGCCTGTTTAGATCCTGTACCCACTAAATTACTGAAATAGTTGTTACCTGTAGCAGAAGAACCGATTCTCAATATTATTAACTCGTCGTTATCAGTAGGTCACATCCCAAAACCATTTAAGCTGGAGGTTATTAAGCCTCTTATTAAGAAACAACAACTAGATCCTAGTGAACTGGCAAATAACAGACCCATTTCAAATCTTCCTTTTATGTCTAAAATTTTAGAAAAAGTTGTCTGCTCAATTGTGCTCCTTCCTGCAAAAAAATGATCTCTATGAAGAATTTCAGTCAGGTTTCAGGCCCCAACATAGCACAGAAACTGCACATGTTAAAATTACAAATGACTTGCTTCATGCGTCAGACCAAGGCTGCATCTCATTGTTAGTTTTACTTGATCTTAGTGCTGCGTTGGACACTATAGATCAGTGTTTCCCAACCTTCTTTTAGTCACGGGACCCTTTGGAAATTTGAACAAACTTGTGGCACCCTACAAAATAAATATTATAATTTAATATTACACAATATTTGAATTTCTAACTTCAAATTGATAATTTGAAAAGTATAGATATTCAGTACAACAGAGAAGAACTGCAGAATATAATGTCATACAGATATTTTTAATATTATTTAAAAAAATGTGTCCATCAATGGTGGCAAATCAGTAGGCTAATTTCTAATGAAGAGACCAATTTATATGGCAGATTTTAATGTAGGCTTTTATACATATGTAAACATTATTTACTTACCATTATAACTAGCTATCTCACAAACTTTTGCTCACTCAGTGTTTTTTTTATTTTACAGTGGGGTAATTTTGGTGCAGTAGCACGAGATAGCTTGATTTAAAACTTTGAATTGAATAAAAAATGACAAGTAAGCAGTCAGTAATAAAATAAGAACAAATAAAGAAATTAATAATGATAGCACAAATAAAAAATAACAACAGGCCTTGGATTACAATTTGCAACTAGACAGATGTACTGTTACTTCCTCTACAGTCAAAAATATGGGTGTTATTAGATAGCAACTTGTCTTTTGAAAATCATATTTCCCATGTTACAAAAACAGCAATCTTCCATCTTAGAAACATTGCCAAGATACGAAACATGATACCTGTTTCTGATGCAGAAAAGCTAGTTCATGCATTCATGACTCTGGACGGGATATTGTAATGCACTGCTAGGTGGTGTCCCGATCTTCAATAAAAATTGTTTTTTAGGGAAGTGGGCATAATGGTTAGAGAGTCGGACTTGTAACCCAAAGGTTGCAGGTTCGAGTCTCATATTGGCAGTGATGTAGGTGGAGGGAGGGACTGTACAGTTGCTCTCTGCCACTTCATACCAAGAATGAGGTGCCCCTTGGCAAGGCACGGAACCCAACTGCTCCCGGGATGGGCAGCATAAATGGCTGCACACGACTCCGGGTGTGTGTGTGCAGTGCATTTCGGATTAGTGCAGAGCATTAATTCCTAGTATGGGTAACCATACTTTGTCACGTCACTTTTTTTTTAAAAACAAGCTACAGGTAGTCCAAAATGCAGCGGCTAGAGTATGAGTGGTAGAAGACTACCTTACCAGGTCAAGAAAATATGATCATATTACCCCAATGTTACAATCTCTACACTGGCTACCTATACCGTATCAGTTATAAAATATTACTACTTACTTATAAGGCCCTAAATAGTTTAGCTCCTGCATTCCTAACCAGTCTTCTACCACGCTACAATCCATAACGCCCCCTAAGGTCGCAAAACTCTGGACTTCTGGTAGTACCTAGAATAGCAAAGTCCACTAAAGGAGGTAGAGCTTTTTCAAATTTGGCTCCCAAACTCTGGAATAGCCTTCCTGATGTAAGGATAAAAGTAGGGTGACCATACGTGCCATACAGACGGTTCCTTATGCTTTCAAAAATGCTCTCGAGGTATTTTGATGTCATACACCGATTCGGTATGCACACGCAAACAAAGCCCAAACCTAGATATTTTAGGCAATATAGAAAAAGTCCTGGCCAGGGACGGTCCTGGGAAAACTGGCACGATGGTCACCCTAATAAAAGCAACTCAAATACTTGATCAAGACACCCACAGCCCTGGGGTGGTGCAGGAAAAAGAACCTCTATCAAATATGCATCAGCTGCCGTTATCTGCTCCATCCACTGGATTCATGCATGGTCAATCGTTAATTGTTCTATATGATGCAAATAACAGCTTTACAGTCTGTTCGGTTCATTGAATAGTCTCAGGAGTGAGTGGTACAATGGTCTTATAATCTTACAAAAGTGACTAAAAAAGTAATACAGATCATAAGAGTTAGAGATACTTCGAATTACAGTAGAGGGCATTCCATGACAAAATTACTTCTGTTTCCCATTGAGGTGTAAATAGCCACCCAGATTACAATTGTTGGTAACCATGCCTCCCACTTGAGGGGATGTTATCTTGGTTTTGTATGTAAAAGGGTCAGCGATTCTGTAGCCAGAGAGCCCGTAGTGTGAAGGGTGTCCACACACTTCACACTATGTATTTTTCACACGAAGTCAGGTATGCATCTTACTTTTAGATTCATCTTTGAGAATTTGATGTCTTTGTTTTGATTTGATATCTTTGAATTGGCTATTTAGATAATTGGCATAATACATATTTAACTGACTGATAATAAATTGTTACATTTGATTTATTCTGACTTACTCTGAAATTATTTCCTCAAGTAGATTAAGTGAAGGCATACAGTATGTTATGTCTGCGTCCAGGGTTAAGTGGATACTAGATCTCAGGTTAGATGGAGCATAGGGCACATCTGGTGAGATTCTAGATTTCTGACTAACCGCTTGACCTTATAGTTTAAGTTGTACTCAGTTACGGTAACCATGTATATGATTTCAGAGTTAATTAAGTTGTACGAAGCTATATTAGCTGTCGGGGTCTAGACAAAGGTTGTCTAGAAGAACCGCTGATTAATATTTGAAGTGTTAATTAAGTTGTACGTAGCTATATTAACTATCGGGGTCTAGACAAAGGGTCTAGAAGAACCGCTGATTAATGTTTTGGGCATTACATGGGTAACTGTAGGGGGCTAAACAGACCTACTATTTAAAGTATATTAAATAGTATTAGCCACAAACCTCTGAATAAGGATTAGAACGGCGAGTTTTGTGATCGTGGAGCCCACACATAGCGCCATGAGGCATCCTAAGCGACATAGATTCCTAATAAACGAGAAAAAATACAAAGTAAAGATTTAATTAGAATAATCGAATGTAAGAAAAATCAGAGACCGACAACCAACCAATGTGCCTTTCAACCTAAATCAGAATTCAGATACTAAAATGGAGTCAAATTGAGTTAAACCTAAATTGAATAACACTGCGCGCTGAAAAGACCGAACACGCAAGAAACCTTCATCCACCACTGGATACCTTCGTTGGGCCATGTGCGCGGACCTTACACTGATAACGTTCGGGGTTCAGACACAATCTCTCTGTTTAAATCTAGATTAAAGAAACATCTCTTTGGCCAAGCATTCAAATAATGCATCTCATAATCTTGTACTGCAGGTATATCTGATCAAATGCACATTATCACTCTTTTGCTTGGGTTGAACACATCATTTTTTGCTTAGTTGGAACAGCAGCTATGCTAATTATGTCTATTTGTTTCTCTGATTTTTGCCAACTAGGATTAACAAGTTTCAGTGGACCAGAACACTGAAAGAGATGATGCCAAAACCCATCAGAGGACTCAGTGATGCAAACCGAAACCAAACTACAGACGCTACAACATGTTGCATAAGTTTTGATGCATCAATAATAGTGTGTTAATAGTGTTCATTGTGTTGTCACGGTTCATGGGTCCGGGCGGTCCTTTTGCATCTTGTCATGTGTGTGGGTGTACGTCATTCATTAATAGTGGCAGCTGGCGCTCTATCAGAGAGCGCCAGCTGCAACTCAAGCGATCACTTATAGGACACCCTGTTCAATTGGTTTGTCGGGGTTCGTATTTAATGTCCTGTTACATGCAGTTACTCTGTTTCAGTTACGACAGTCAGGTACGGATCTTCAGCCTCTCCTGGTGGTCAGCGCATGTTGGGGGTTACAGAGGAGCTCTGATCTGACCAGGACCGGGGGTTTGTTTTGGGGGTTTTGTTTGTGGGGGGGGGGTCGTTCGGGGGGGGTGGGTTGTGGTTGTTTTTCTTGTGGGGGGGATTATCTCTGTGTCTCCGTTATTGTGATTACTGAATAAACCTTACCTTTGCACTTGGATCCTGACTCTTCTCTACTGTGACAGAACGAACTGACCATACTCATGGATCCAGCGAGTGTGGCAGAGCTCAGGGACTTTTTGGCCAAGACTAACATTCGCATTGAGCATCAGGAGGATCAGATGATGGCCACGGGGCGGGCCGTCCAGGCCCTGGTGAGTCAGCTGTCTGAGCTCACCACCCAGATCCAGCATCTGAAAGCAGAGAGGGTTTCAGCTCAGCAACCAGCCATGCTTCATCCACCGGTTTCGGTGGGTCCGATTGTCCGCACCCATGAACCTCGGCTACCACCTCCAGCCCTTTATTCCGGGGAACCCCAATTATGTCGTTCTTTTTTGGCTAAATGTTCACTCTACATTTCCCTCCAACCATCATCGTTTCCCACTGAAGAGGCTAAGGTGGCGTTTGTCATAACGTTGCTCTCGGAACGAGCGGCTAACTGTTATTTATGAAACTAACGAGGAACGGAACCACAGTGTGGGAACGGAGATTGCCTTGTTGCTCGTCCTTTCAAGCTTTTTCCGAGGAGCTACGTAGGGTTTTCGATCATGCTGCTTCGGGCAGAGAAGCAGCACGACTTCTCACCGAGTTACGTCAAGAACCGAGCACAGTCACTGACTATTCAATCGAATTTCGCACATTGGCTGCAGAGTGTGGGTGGAATACAGAGGCACAGTGGGACATGTTTCGGTTTTGACTTTCTGAGAGAATTAAGGATGAGATAGATTCATCAGAATTACCATCTGGGGTGGATGAACTCATAGCTCTAGCCATTCGGGTGGACACCCGATTGCGGAGGCGGGATCAACGACAACTCCGAGAACCGCCGTTCGCCTCACAGACTCAATTACCTTCACTCACCAATAAGACTGTTTTCTCTCTTCCAGAGTCCGAGCCCATGCAGGTGGGAAGGTTCCGACTCTCACAACAGGAGAAGCAGAGACGCAGGAGAGAGGGAGTGTGTTTGTACTGTGGCGGCCCCGGACACATCGCAGCACGGTGTCCAGTAAAAGACAACGCCCGTCAGTAGGTGGGAGGTTATTGAGTTCTTGGGTTTGCCTTTTGCCTTTTTTTTTTGCCATTTTTTTTTTTTTTTTTTTTTGTTTTGTTTTGTTGTTTTTGTTTTTTTTTTTTTTGTTTGATGCCATGTGTGCGTTTGACATTTGTGCTTGCTGCCATTAAGGGACACAAATCCTCTTATTCAAGCACTCATCTTTCTGTCAGGCTGGTAATTCGGTCTGTTAATCATGACTGAGGCTTTAGTGGACTCTGGAGCAGAGGGGAATTTTTTGGACATTGGGTTCGCTCGGTCCCTTCAGATTCCCATGGTGGAGCTTTCTCAGCCCGTCTCTATGCTTGCACTCAACGGCCAGGCCTTACCTTCTGTCACTCACACCACTGCACCTTTAAGACTCATCACTTCGAGGCAACACACTGAGGACATTCACTTTCTCCTCACAGACACGCCCACTGCTCCGTTAGTGCTGGGTCATCCCTAGCTGGTTCTCCATAACCCTCATATCAATTGGAGTAACAATACTGTTCTGGGCTGGAGCGAATATTGTCATGCCACCTGTTTGTTGTCCGCGTGTTCTCCTGTTCTGTGTTTCAGGAGGATCACTCAGACCTGTCTAACGTGCCACAGGAGTACCTTGATCTGAGGGGAGTGTTCAGTAAGTCTCGGGCTGCTTCTCTACCTCCTCATCGTCCCTATGACTGTGCTATAGACTTATTGCCAGGTACGTCTCCGCCTAAGGGCAAGTTATATTCACTCTCCACTCCGGAGAGGGAGGCTGTTAGAGAATGGGCTTTTTGTTAAGGCAGAGAAATTCGTTTTTCATGCACAGTCCGTTCCTTTTTTGGGATACATCATCTCGGCCAAGGGGGTGCGCATGGATTCCAAGAAAGTTCAGGCTGTGGTGAATTGGCCAACCCCAGATTCCCGCAAGGTCCTGCAGAGGTTTCTGGGCTTTGCCAGTTTCTACCGGCGTTTTATTCGCAATTTCAGCCAGCTAGCTGCACCTTTGACGGCCTTAACCTCCACCAAGACTGCGTTCAGGGGGTCTAGTGCAGCAGAGGCTGCATTTTCCAAACTGAGAGGCTGCTTCGTTTCAGCTCCCATCCTTGTTGCCCCTGATCCGTCCTGGCAGTTTGTGGTGGAGGTTGACGCGTCAGCGGTGGGAGTTGGTGGGGGGTAATATCAGAGTTCTCAAACAGGACGGCCCAAAGTGCACCCTGGCGTAATTTTTCTCATCGTTTGTCCTCCGCCGAACGTAATTATGATATTGGTAACAGAGTTGTTGGCAGTCAAGTTGGCCTTGGAGGAGTGGCGTCATTGGTTGGAGGGTTCGGGGGTTCATTTGTCGTCTGGACAGATCACAAGAATCTTGAATACATCAAATCCGCTAAAAGATTGAATTCTAGGCAGGCTCGGTGGGCTCTTTTTTTTTTTTTGGCCAATTCGATTTTTTTTTTTCATTTCTTACCGTCCTGGTTCTAAGAACATCAAACCAGACGCGTTGTCCCGTATTTTTTATCATTCGGAGCGCCCGTCTTTTTCCAAGCCCATTGTGCAGCAGAAGGTTTTTATTTCTGCGGTCACGTGGGAGATCGAGTCAAAGGACCGCACGGCCTCTCAAGGGGTAACGCCCCCATCCGGGTGCCCACCGAACCGGTTGTTCGTGCCAGAGTCCGTAAGGTCCAAAG
Organism: Sinocyclocheilus anophthalmus; assembly: GCA_018155175.1. NCBI lineage: Eukaryota > Metazoa > Chordata > Actinopteri > Cypriniformes > Cyprinidae > Sinocyclocheilus > Sinocyclocheilus anophthalmus. Next base: position 7,187 of record JADLZN010011993.1, on the reverse strand, counting down.
TTATCCGATGGGCTCATTCTTCCAAGGTAGCCTGTCATCCCGGGGTGAGACGTACCATGTTTCTGGTTAAACAACGGTTCTGGTGGTCAGGTATGGCTCGGGACATTGGTTTATTTGTTTTAGCCTGCTCCGTCTGTGCTGTTTCTAAATCTTCCAATCGACTCCCCGCTGGGCTCCTTCAGCCGCTGTTGGTTCCTTCGAGACCCTGGTCCCATGTTTCGCTAGATTTTGTCTCGGGTCTTCCCCCTTCTCAGGGGAACACGGTGGTTTTGACCGTGGTGGACCGATTCTTGAAGGCAACTCATTTCATCCCTCTGCCCAAATTACCCTCAGCCAGAGAAACAGCAGTTGCTGTCATAGACCACGTTTTTCGTTTACATGGCCTCCCGGTAGACGTGGTCTCTGACAGGGGGCCCCCGTTTGTGTCCAAATTTTGGAGAGTTTTGTAGATTGTTGGGGGTGACGGTTAGTCTTTCTTCTGGGTTTCATCCCCAGAGTAATGGTCAGACGGAGAGGGCCAATCAAGATTTAGAACGAATGTTTGGCTTCTCAGAACCCCTCCTCGTGGAGCCAGCAACTCTCATGGGTTGAGTACGCACATAACCCGTTACCAGTCTCTGCTACGGGTCTATCTCCGTTTGAGTGTAGCTTAGGGTACCAGCCACCCCTTTTTCCCAGTATGGAATCCGAAGTCGCGGTTCCCTCTGCCCACGCACTCGTCCAGAGGTGCCGACGCACCTGGAGCAAGGCCAGGTTGACCCTCCTCCAGGTGGGGGCGCGCACCAAGATCCAGGCCGATCGCCACCGGTCGAAACCTCCCGTTTACGTCGTCGGTCAAAAGGTGTGGCTTTCAACCAAGAATATTCCTCTCCGATCCGTCAGTAATAAGCTTGCTCCCAAATTCATTGGCCCGTTTACTGTCACCAAGATTATTAGTCCGATGGCAGTCCGCCTCAAACTTCCTCCAGCGTACAGGAGAATTAATCCGTCGTTTCATGTATCCAAAAATAAGCCTGTTTTTCATTCAGCCATTAATCCGCCAGTTCCGGTTCCTCCACCGCCGCGTCTCGTAGACGGGGAACCAGCCTATTCGGTAACGCGTATTCTGGACTCAAGGCGGAGGGGAAGAGGATTTCAGTACTTGGTGGACTGGGAGGGTTACGGTCCGGAGGAGAGAAGTTGAGTACCTGCTAGGGACATACTGGATCAATCTCATCGATGAATTTAATCGTCAGGTAAGTCTTCCTTAGAATGCCAGGAGACATTACTAGGGGGAGGGGTACTGTCATGGTTCATGAGTTTGTGCGGTCCTTTTGCGTCTTGTCATGTGTGTGTATGTCTGTTACGTCATTCGTCAGTGGTTGCAGCTGGCACTCAATCAGAGCGCGCCAGCTGCAACTCATTAGCGATTCCTTTATAGGACACCCTATAAAGGTGAACCGATGTTTGTCGGTTCGTTATTCTCATGTCATGTCTCCCTGTCAGTTCTCTGTTTCCAGTTCTCACTCAGTCAGGGTACGGATCTTCAGCCTTCTCCTTGGTTTGGTCAGCGCATTGATTGGAGGGTTTCTCAGAGGAGCTCTGCTGATCTGACCCAAAGGACCCCGAGGATTATCACCTTGTGGTTCTCCGTTATTGTGATCACAATAAACCTTCACTTGCACTGCCCCTTGGATCTGGACCTCTCTCTTGCCGTGCAGTCTTTGATTACGTCTTTAATTGATTTTTCCGTACATTTCTACCATATACATTAAACAGAAAAAACCTTAAGTTGCTGGAAAGTTGCTTTGCAACGATTTGTATCGTGAAAAGCGCTATACAAATAAACTTGAATGGAACTGAATTGTCAAACATCTCCAAGAGCTTGTGAAGGCACCGCTGTCTACTCCAATTCCCACATTAATTCCATTATCTTAGAACATGGACAGTTAAGATATGACAAAAAGGTACCGGACAGAGGGAGATAAGGATAAAGGGAGATAGAAAAAACAAATGGAAAAGAGTATAATCCACTTTTTTTTTTAATCGGGATAAAGGCAACTACAGCATGGGTGGGCTTCAGCAATGCTATCTGAAAAGTGTCAGACTATAAAAAAGCCTCCTCTTGTCTTGTGATTGCTAGACACGCATTTAGTCCAGGACTATTAAACTTTTTTTTTTTTAATTCAGATGCATATTTATTTAAAATCAAATCAAATGGATATTACATTATGCTGTTCAGATATATAGTAATTATCACTTATTTCTGTCAAATGAGCAATCATCAAACTTGAGTTATTTCAGGTATGTTATTGCACAGTGTCACTTTGTTAAAAAATCTAGAGCTGAATACTATTAATTATCATAACGATACAATGCTAATTAATTAAACTCCTCCACTCAACATATTGTATTTTAATTGCTCCACAAGTAATCACATCAACCAACAAATTTACCATTTGGTATTGGTGTAAAAAATGAATAGAGCAAAACTTGTGACAGCAGCAAAGCATTGTGTTACTTAATTCATGGCGTAGTTAGGACATTAACTATTTAACAGTTAGGTAACAGTAACAATCTGCCATCTGTGACTCACTGGTGTGTGTTTGTTATCATCACATGCTGGAAACATTCTCAAAATAATGCCCCGACAGGAGCCATGGGAGATGTATAATGAATGTATGTATAAAGCATGATTCCTATGCAGTGATATTTCAATATTTTAGATTTAGTTATACTGAGATGAGATGTCTGCAGCATTGTTAGTTTTATGTTTCAGCTAACTATGTCATGGATTAAACCTTATCACCAATGGAAACTGCTCCTCTGGCTCATCACAATGTGCTGAGTGCAATGCAATGTCACACTAAAGTTCCAGGAACATCTGACATTACTATCACCTCCAGCTATCAGGACAACCACATGTCACAAACAGCCATTAGCCAACTGGGAACAAGAAAGCGCTTTATTACTTTAAAATGATTTACATATTTTCCCATTAACAGAGTCACTTTCCAGAACCTTCACACTAACTGTTCCTCAATGTAGGAGTCACTAAAAATCTTTAAGAAATGCCTTAAGACACAAATCTTCTGCAAGCACTTGATCCACAACCTGCAAACACATTCTCAAATCTGTGTAAAGTTCTTTACCACAGGGCAAAACCAAAACTACTAAAGTTGCTGAATTTTTCTGATAAATACTTAAGTCCTGCAAGTCAATCTATTTACAGTTTTCGAAGTGGCTCAAAAATTTCTTTAAAACCATTACTTCTTTCTCAAACCTTAATACAAACTCCCAATAATCAAACTTAAATTCACGAAACTCTGACGCTTCCATCTAAAATTCAAACAATGGCTTCAAAATCATTTCACCTGTACTCAAAATCAAACAGTGCTCTCAGATCATACGCACGAGTCAATAAAATAAACACTACTGAGCATTCATTAGACACTACAGAGAAAATGGAGAGCACAGCATCCAGAATATTACAGGAAAAAAGTATATTGTATTGAGTAAAAATTTTTGCAATTCTGTAAAAAAGTATAGAATTGCAACTGAGTAAGGTGAACATATTTTATAGGCCACGGAGTACTGCCAGAATAAGGCATAGTATTGTGTGAAACATGCATAGTGCCTACTGAAGGTTGTATACAGGATATTGCGCTGGGATACTGCAAAAATACTGAAGACCCAACTTACAAAGGCCAAAAAGATAATATAAATCTCTAAAAATGAATGCTGTCATTACACCTCAAATACTGTAAGTGTGCAAATTGTAAAATCCAGGGTCAATTGGAGAGATTTCATCTGTCCCGCATCAGGTCTTGTGCTCGAAAGTCCGGCCTTGAGGACTTTGTCCACATCAACAGTAATGTTGTTTCCCTTTTTTTGCCTAAACAAAGTAGAAAAAACCTCTGACGATACCCTCTCAAACCTTACTATTTCTTCTATCCTCTCCTCCATTCATTACAGTACTCTTCCTCCTCTCCTTCTCAGATTGTTTCCATCTATTGTTCGTATCATAATTCAGTCACCTGTGCACTCTGAACTGGCTCATATTTTATACAGTTGGTTTGATCACATCATTAGAAACAATTTGAATCGTTGTGTTTAAACAATGACAACTGTGCTTTAGTTGTGTTTAACTTTTGCCGCTTGTGTTTAGCATTTTGCAGCACAAATGCATCACAGTGAGATAAGTGTTTAAGTGAATGAGAATTTGTTTAGAGTTTTGCAAAAAGAGTGCATGAGATTTGCAAATAGAGCCTAACTGCCTGAACATGTTTAAGGTTTAGAAGAAAGAGTGCTTTATTCGACAAATTGGTTTAAGCTAGTGAGAATTTGGTTCAGAGATTGGGGTTTAGTGTTTTAGCAATTCAGAAAAACTGTAATTTACAATGTATGTCACTTTGCAGGCTTCCTCAAGTTCTTGCTTTAAATATGTATACTGCGTTTTATGAAAATCTGACTTTTATTTATTTATTTGAATTAATTAGTTTGACTTAAAATAGCCTAGTGCATGCATTTATTGGTCTGGGGAGCCATGTTGATCTCAAAGTCAAACATGTTTTTGACTTCTAGATCATCTTTCAGCAAATTTCAATGAGCTCAGATAAAAAATACTAGGATTAGTCGGCAAAATGTGTTTTTCAAAAATTCAAAATTTTAATTATCACCGAAAATAAATGGGGGTATGTGAGATTAGAACGTAAACCAAGGAATCGACGGATATGAAACACCTATTTCTATTACCAATTGCCCATCAATTATAACCAAGTCACAATTTTATTTTCTTTATAGCGCCACCAATATTGCAATTTACATGCATTTATATCCTGTTTCAGACCTTTATTCCAACTTTTACGTTCACACAATTTACAGGTTGTATATCCTCCTGAGAACCAGAAATAAAAAGCTTTGTGAATTAAGTATTTTTTCATGTCATTACATTGTTAGATCAGGGTTCCTCAAATCTTGCCCTGGAAGGCCAATGCGCTGCAGAGTTTAGCGCCAACCCTGACCAAAGTCACCTACCTGTGATTTTCTAATGATACTGAAGACATTATTGATTAGCATGCTCAGGTGTGTTTAATTAAGGTTAGAACTAAACTCTGCATTAAAGTGGATCTCGAGGGCCAGATTTGAGGATCCCTGGTTTATAGCATAAGAAAAAATGGTAAAATAAAAATTTTGAAAAATGATATTTTATTCATATTTTATTCTATGTCCTTTGTAGAGGACACCAGGACTCAGTTTTTCAAAAAAATTAAATGACAAGAGTAGACATGAAAAGGCTTAAACAATGGGAATTTTTTTTTTAAATCACCAATTCATTTTTAGGTTTCAGGATTTTTTTTATACCTAATTTTGTTTAAGGATGGTTCTCAACTATGTTATAAAACATATAACAAAATTATTTGATATACCATTTTGCTTCATGCAATATGTGTGTAAAAATTCCATAAACTGGTTTTTCCATTAAGCACAATGTTATCTATACAATGTAATATCTAATTTGCATATTAAAGTGCTGCCGGGACAGCATGTTGAAAAAAGAAGTGTAACAATGGGAGTAATAACTTTGCAACATTTTCATAAGAATATCTCATATATCATAGGAATATTGATCTATAATTTCTTTCTCTATTAACTTGTTGCGTCTCCCCAAAATGCCTGATTAACATTATGTCTGTCCTGGTGTCCTCTACAGAAGACATGTATGAAAATTATGCTCTGTTTCATAACAAAAAGTCATATTCTGATTTGAAACCACATAACATTTTCATGAGATGGTGGTTATGAAATATTTGATAAAGTAATCAGATTTAAATTATAATAAAAAATATTATAATTATTGCAATAAGGAGGTCCAATTTTTATCACTAAATTAAGTCAGCCTTTTTAAAAACCAAGGAGAGGGAGTGGTCATCCTGAAACATCCAATCATTTGGTATCTCTGGAAAGCCCTGAATGTGCTCTGTACAGGCCATCCAGATCTGAGATTTCAGCCATTATTGTAAAGCTGATGTAAGATTTCCAAGCACGAGGTTACAATACCGGTACACCACTAAAAACCAGCTTGTGGGCGCTGTAGTGGGTTGTACCACTTTGTTTCATTTGATGGGGGGGGTTTAGATTCAAATAAATTTTACGAACATAAACACAATTTAAAGCAAAATGCGATGTAATATTGTCATATTATATGATGTGTTAAAATATGTTAATAGCCTACATAAGACACGCCTAGTTCAGTTCTTCAGGGGACTCGAATCACTTTCCTCTACAATTCCCTGTGAGTCGGACGATACGGATAGACAGTAGACACAGAGCATCTGCGCCTCCTGCATCACATTAAACATCAGACTGTAAATGCGCTATACTTGTATGACCAAACAATCAAACATAAACCTTCTTCAAGTCGAAACATCCGATTTCAAAACCTAAGCTCATTTCCTTTTGATTCGTTGTAAGGTAAGATGATTTTTTCCCCTATTCGATTGTGCTGATTTAACATACGGTATGATGAAACCTCGCACATGGGTGACACAGTCAATTTGGGCGGGGGGTTAAGGGGGTAAAAAATTAAGTTCTTTACAAATGTATAATGTATTTCTTTCGTAAATAATAATAGCTTTCAGCGTCAGCGCCTATTTTCAGTCAGTATAATAAAACTGTCTTATCATTTCCCCTAAAATAAGCGGAATTTAAAAAAGATCTACACATATAACTTAGTCACAATAGCCTTTGCTAATAACAAATTAATTTTAGCCTATATTCTTGACACCCTAAGCGCATGTAGATTCCATAACCTTTGATGACTTTTTGAATTTTAAAATATTTGATAGAATTCAGAGTAAATTCAATGACGAAGAGGCTAAAATGTGTTCTGCTGGAGGCTGGATTATAAAAAGGTGCAGCCTTGAAACAAATCTATTCATCACATGAGCTGGGACTGAGAGAGCATCATTCACATTTGTACACTCGTGGTTCCGTATACAACGTACAAACCAGAACTTCTGAGCCTCGAAGGATCGATTTAATAACGTAATTACTATCATTTTCTTTTTTGCTATCCATCTATTGCGAAACCGGCGTCCAAAACCTGCTATTCTGGGGCGCTGCGGCCACGTGACTACAGAAGGCGCGCTCTTGTCTGTTTGGGTTCGTATGTAAATAAACCGACCTCGTGCTCCTATGAGGGGCTA
>JADLZN010011992.1:0-79298 GCA_018155175.1 Sinocyclocheilus anophthalmus | reverse complement strand
TGTAGGTAAGGACCACATGTACATCCACGTATAGCGTATATATGGACTCGTGTGGGTGAGGACTTCAGCAAAACACATTTTTCCATACGCCCACCCCTAGAGTTCTGAAGCCTGTTCATGCTTAGTTATATTGCTGGAGGTTGGAGTACTGTTGTTTTTTGTAGGCATTTGTAATGTTATTGATGGGCTGCACAACTCTTGAAAATCTGATCAAATGAGATCTATTACTGATTAAAATGAATTATTTATTATCTTTCTCATAAAATACACAATTCCTCCTGAATATCTCCTTTCTGAGCTGTTCTTGTGTCTCTCTCTATCTTTTTGCCACTCTTTTTCCTCTGTCTCTCGCTGTTACTGCTGAGAAATCAGCCTTTCTCGCGCACAGCGCTCTATGTTCTTGTGTCTGAAAGTGAAAATGTATTTATAGTCAGCAGCCTAAATGCAGGTGTAGCTATTAAAACTTGCACTTAATGACATGGAACCCTGGGGAACCTGTTCACCTCAGAAGTATGAAAAAGTCCACTGTAAAGTGAAAAGGAAGTTGAAAATGGGTTTGACTGAATATGGTCGAAAAATGTCTCAGCAGGGAATGTGACTAATAATGGTGTTGTGTGTGCTATGCTAACATTAGCAAGGAATCTTTTTATGGCTTTAAAAGTGCGAACAAGCCGTGTCACTCATGAGGCAATTATCTGTTGAACAGAATGTCTTTGGGCTTTCATTGTGCTATTTTGTGCTTTGACTTATTCTTTTCAACAAATGACTTTGAGGCTCATTAAGAAAGGGGAAGATAATGCACCCCTGTGGCTCTCTTGAGAGAGCTTTTGGAAAGCTCGTCTAGCTTGTGTATTTAAAGATTGACGTCAAGAAAAATTTCCAGGTTTCCAATAAGTTTTTATTGATATCAAAGTTATTGATTGGTTTTATAAAGCAGAATTCTCCAGAACAGGAAATGTACATGTATATTATTATTGTTGTTATTGTTATTATTATTAATGTTTGGTAATTGTATTAAATTACAAAATTAAATGCTTATTCTAATAATTTTATTTATTTATTTAATATATATATGTTTTATTATTATTATTTAAAAATACCAAAATACAGTTATGATAATTTTTATTTTTTTATTACTTTTATTATTATACATTTTTCTATGAAATATCATCTGAAAAATGTATATAGATTTAGTTTTTCTCTAAATTAGCTAAAGGAAAATGTTTAATTATTTTCATTTATATTCTTCAGCATAACAAAACAGTACTCATCAATATTCACCTACATGTAATTTTAATGAAACAATTAAAAAAAATGTATGTGATTAGAGCTTAAATTTTTTTTTAAATGGACAGTGGAAACTGATTGTGGAAATAAATTAAACTTACCACTGCATTTTTTTTTTTTTTTTCACCTTTTTTTTTTTTTCAAGTTTAAATAGCCATATTAGAATTTATTTTGATTGAAACTAGTCCAAAGATAGTGCACTATGATAAGGACAGGACTCCAGTTCATCAGTTAATTTCTTGTGAAGTGAAAAGCTGCGTGTTTGTAAAAAAGCATGCAGTACATTTTCCGCAAAATTTTCATTTTGTGGTGAACAGTAGGGACAGTATGTTGGATAGTGCAACCAGCAAAATCATGTATTAATATTCAATATATTGCAAGCCATAACCCTCTATAGGTCTCATTTGCATGTTGTCCATGCAGCAGATGAAAATGTAATTCTTATTCTCGACTTAGATCTGAAGAATGTTGGACTGGCATATCAATTTCAATATCATGCACACTAGGGTTAGGTGTAAGGAGCTTTGCAGTCCAAATGAATGTTAAAGGTTGTCTAATCCTTGTCCGTTGTTTCAGTAGAAATGTAAAATGTTGACATGACTGTTCGTGGAGAGCAACTCTCAGTCTTTAGACCCTGACCCTCAGTTGGAAAACTAATTGGTTTATATCCGCTGAGTGGGCTGGGGTGGACCTGTCCAGACCTGTCAAGCCTCCTCTCCTCTGCTTATGAATGCTCAGTTTTCATACCATTAATTCTCATGCCATCATTTATTGATAAAGCAGATTGCCCTCTACTTCTTTACACCCATGGATGCTTGTGTCTATTTGAATTTGTTTTGCATTTATAGCGGCCTCTTTAAATTTAATGGAGGATTAAATGCTTGCTCGTTTCTGATTGTCATTCGCTTCATCTCAAATAACAAGCAGACCTTTGATTTAACAACCACTAACACGATGCATTCATTCACGGTATTAATGTGCATGTGTCTGTTTGCATGAATCTTTACTATCCAGTCCACCATCAAGTTGCTTCTTGCGATTTACTTTCTTTTGAAGCCTGGCCTTGATTAAACATCAAGATTTCTAATCACTGCATGTTTTTTATTCATATTTATTTTTATTTTGTTTTTTTTGTTTTTGGTGTTGTTTTTCTTTCTTTCATTGCTTGCACATCTGGGCGATATTGGTTCTCCAAAGGGAAGCCAGCTTCATGGGCCTGTCAGGACAGTAGGTAACTTTTTTGTAAAATGTACGACAACAAACAGTCTAGTTTAACCTGAAACTTCTTGTCTGTCTGTGATATTTTGGTCAGGTGACTTTTAATTCAGTATAAGGCTATAAGCAATCTGTGCACTGCAATGGTAAAAGCAGAAAAAAATATTCCACAGGGCAGGATGGTCTAATAAATGTAATATGCTAATTCATTACAGTTTCATTAGAGAATAATTTCCAATTCAGGGCTCATCAGAGATGGAGGCAGTGAACTTCAGAAGGGTTTTAACAGCTCTTTCCTCACTCAAGCTTATTCATGCTGCTTCACTTTCAAAAGTTAAAACACATCCTGTATTTATGAAAAAGTTTTGTGAAGTTGATTCTTCAGTGACAAACAAGGGCATAAAAAGTGCCTGCTAAGTGACATGAATCAAATTGGAACAATATTGCGACGAGGAATAAATAGAAATGTTAATTAAAATGATCTTGTGTTTATCTCATGTTCGTCCTTGAAACATGAGACATTGTGTCTTTCATTTAAGTATTATAAATAGCACAGCATATTTTACTGTACATTTGATGATAAGAGTCTCAGGTTTATTAGCAAAGAATTCAGTGAGTTGGTTTGTATTATATACCCAAGCAGGTCACCAGCGCAATTAACACTCCACTGTCGATGTGAGTTTGAGTTAAATTGAGTTTATAAAACTTTGAAAATGTGTTTTCTGTTCTTTTTTTGTAAAGCATAGCCAGAATGCCATTATTACTTTATGTATCTACTGTCTTTGGAGGAATTGATAAAGCTTTCCTCATTTGGCAGCTTGATCAATTTGAACAGGATTGTACTTGTTGGTCAGTTTTTATTATTTACCGTTAGTAAATAATTAATGCATCCTTCCAGGACATTTACTATTAATCTACTATTAATCTAGCAAATGATTGTACAATTTATTTTTAACTGGGCAGTTTCGTGTAATGAAAAGATGTCCAGACAAGACCTAGAGCAATTGGCGAATGTTTATTTTCTCCTGGAAGTGGAGCTCTAATGATGTCTAATTTCTCTACGGTCTATTGTATTGAATGGTACATGCCAAAATGAATGAAACCCACCAGAAGGTTCAACTATTGGCTGAGACTTAATGTTTCAAATTTAACCTTTTGTTTTCAAGCTAGTCTGCAATAGAAATGAAGGATTGAGTCATTTTGTTGGGCCACTTATGCTTTTATTAAATGTAATATTGACTAGTCTCTGTCTCCATTTCTCATCCAGGTGCAGCAGGAGGTCAGAGAGGGTTTCTCGGATGCATCCGCTCTCTGAAAATGAACGGTGTGACCCTTGACTTAGAAGAGAGGGCAAAAGTCACTCCTGGTGTAAAACCTGGCTGTTCGGGTCACTGCACCAGTTTTGGGATGTATTGCCGTAACGGCGGCAAGTGTGTGGAGAAATACAATGGCTATTCTTGTGACTGCTCCACCACTGCTTACGATGGGCCTTTCTGTTCAAAAGGTCAGTATGCATATGCAAATTAGAAATTCTTACTTTTAAAAGTTTAAAAGTTTATACACCTCAACCAGAGATATGACACTGAACAATTTGTTTTTTTAAACCTGTGACTGGCAGGAATCTCTGAGGGCAACTCTTGTACTTAAGCTCCGCCTCCCTCATTTGAATATAGTAATAGTATCACTGACATGAGCAGGCCCCTTCTGTAGTTCGTGCTATGTCGAGACCTCCATCAAGCATCTCATGCTCTGTTTAAAAATGGCGACTCGCTGTGAGTCAGGGCCTCTGATGGTTGCCCTCAGCTTTCAACATCTCCTTCTGCTTGAAATATGCATGAACAACCTCGTAATTGCAAGGTTTTAAGTCACATTTCCATTTTACACATATTTACTTGTGCCGTCTAGGGTATTGCAGTCAATATCGAATTCTCTCAGATTCTTTGCCTCTGGGTCAGTGCAATTGCTCCCACAGGCTGCCTTACATCTGTGGCTCAATACTACACATCACCTTCACTCCAGGAAGAGGAATCTCTTTGCTGTTTCATTTGGATTCAGAACTATGGATGTGGATTCTTACATCTATATGTTATTTAGTGCTATTTGTTCTCGATTTAAAGGGTTAGCTCACCAGAAAATGAGAATTTACTCACCCTCATGTCGGTCTAAACCAGGAGTAGGCAAGTTCGGTCCTAGAGAGCCGCAGTCCTGCAGAGTTCAGTTCTAACCCTAATCAAACACACCTGAACAAGCTAATCAATGTCTTCAGGATTACTAAGGCTATAGGCAGGTGAGTTTTGTTTTCAGGGTTGGAGCTGAACTCTGCAGGACTTCGGCTCTCTAGGACCGAACTTGCCTAACCCTGACCTAAACCATGCATGACTTCCATTTTTGCAGCAGAACATCAAAGTGATATTGAAGAAGAAAGATGTCTAATTTTTTGTTTTTTACACTAGGAAGACTGTATACATTTTGAATGGCCTGAGGGTGAGTAAATAATTGCAGAATCTTTTTGGGGTGTACCTAAATGCAAAGCCTCATTAAGAAAATGACAAAATATTATTTTTAAAAGATCAGGGCTGAATTAAGACGGATAGAAAATGTTTTACAAAAAAACACCATATTTCAAATGTCTTAATGCAAAAAAACAACAGATTTGACAATAAAGATCACTTGCTTTTAAGTAACAAATTAAATTCTTGCATTTAAAGGGATAGTTCACCCAAAGAAATTTAATTTCGAATTCTCAACATCATTTACTCCCCCCCACTGGTTCAAAAACTGTATGAGTGGAGAGTTTCTGTTGAACACTAAAGAGGATATTTTTGGAGAATGTTGGTAAACAAGCAGTTGACATTAGCCATTGACTTCATAGTATTTTTTTCCATTCTACATTAACGGTTTGAGTTTACCTGGTTACCAATACCAACATTCTTCAAAATACCTTCCTTTGTGTTAAACAGAAGAAAGAACCCCATACAGACTTTACAGGACTTCCAATGGGACTTTAAAGTAGTAGTAGTACAGTAAATAAATGGTCCAATCCATGGTCTGTAAAGTTGTTGGTCCTCAGAACACATTACAGATGGGATTTTTGTACTCAAGAACTGTAATTCCTTATATCCGTACCATCCTACCCTGCCTTTCATGCTCCCACTGTGTCGAGGCTTTTGCCCCAGTGGTACTAAAACATGGTGGTTCTTTCTCAGTTGCCTCTGAACCGCGTGTTGCAGCCTGGTGGAAAAGTAAAGATTGCTCAAGGACCTCGCAGCAAATAATTAAACCAATCTATAGTCTCCGCACTGATTTCCTTCCTGCTCCCGATACAGCATTTGTACAAAGCTCATTTGTACTTAGCGCTCTGTTCCCGGGGGTAAAACGGCTGAATGAGAGAATGCCATGAATAACGGATAAACCCGCCTCGTCCTCTGTGTACATGAGATATTCGGTGCGAGTGCACATTGTCATGTTCGTTCACTCTCTTTTTACCCTTGTGTGTATTTACTTCATTACCCATGTTGATTTCCCATGGTTCTTCCTGTTCCACCCCATATGCAACAAATCCTGTGTTGTTTATACTGCTTCTGTGTAAGACAAATCTATGCACACTTGCACATGTCCTAGCAGTCGGGTTAAACGATTCGTGTAAGGACCTTTGTTCTCCCCCTCAAGTAAAAAGGTAATAGGAAAGTGTCCTCTTGGTTTAGCTGTTGAAGAAGCCCCTCATGAATACAAAACATGCCGGTAATGTCAGTTTCCTTGCCCTTCTACACTTTTTCAGGCTAAGAAACACTGGTTTCAAAGTTTAGACTTTTTTTAATTGAACACACATTATGATTCGCTATGATTCAAAAGTTTGGGTTCAGTAAGATATAATATATTAGGGCTGTCAGTCAATTAAAAACTTTAATCTAATTAATTACATGATGTTTCGATAATTCATCTAATTAATTGCAAAATAAATTTGACTGAAAATATCCACAAAAGATTATTTAAAGCTATTTTGTTTTTAAATGAGAAAGTATCAAGTAGACATTACAAATTGTAACTTTAGAAAGAAATATTTTATTTGATACAACATAAAATGTATTACACATTAACGTTTAGGCTACAGCGACCTAACATAAACTATGAAACATAAAAGAAGATCATTTGAGAAACATCTCAGTATTTTTTGTTCATACAATAAAAATCATTAGTAACCAAAACAGCTTTGTTACCAAAAGTCTTCAAAATACCTTATTTTATGTGTCCACAAAAGAAAGGTTTGAAACAACATGTGGGTGAGTAAACGATGACAGAATGTTAATTGTTTTGGGTGTAAACTTCCTTACGGTTTTTATTTTTTATTATAATTTTTTATGAAATGAAACTCTAAATAAGAAACTAAATTTGCCAGCAGGTGGTGGTTTATGAGTCATTTATTCATTCGATTCCTTCAAACGGCTGATTCATTCAAAAATGAAGCCCGTTGTTTTGACTCGAAGATGTGCACAATGTCTGCTATGCTCATAATTGGGCAAACAAGCAAAAAACACATCCAAACATTGGTTTTAAAATATAAATTCTATTTACTGGAAACTGTTGTATAAAATCCCATTAAACCGTTATTTATAATCGAAAACTCGGGACAAAATCAGCACTTGTGCAATACTGCTCTCCCTGCTCATGTGATATTGTATGACATAAATATGAGACAAAAACTCATACAGGGGCATTTTTTGCACCAATATCTTGAATTTTAGGGCATAACTGCATTTATGGAGACGTTGCCCTGCATCATATTTGTCAACAGTCAACTATATGAAATGTAAGATGACATACAGGTCTGGGGGCGGGGTCAGTGCGTTAATAGTGTTAAAATATTTTAATCATGTTATTTTTTCATAACTAATTAATTAAAGCGTTAAACTGACAGCCCTAATATACAGTATATAATGCATTAAATGCATGTGAGATAATGCATTAAATTTGTCAAAAGTGACAATGAAGACATTTTTAAAGTTGCCAAAGACTTCAATTTTAAATAAATAAACTTTATTGAATTTCTTTGGTAACTTTATAAATGTCTTAATTGTCACTTTTGACCAATTTAATGCATTCTCTCTAAAAAAAAAAAGATTTTTTTTTTATTTTCAAGAAAAATAATTTTTATGGATGCTCCGATCAGGATTTTTGCAGCCAATACCGAGTACCGATTTCTTGTCATGGTGATCGGCCGATACAGATGCTGATTCTGATGCTTCAAGGCAAGCTTTATATAACATATGTAATAATGTTATATAAATAATCACAAAAATTATTCCTTATACAGTGAACATTTTAATATGCCTTTAAAATGGGGTTTATGCATAACATTATGGATATCGGGATACTTAATATAAGACAAAAATAAATACAAAACAAAAGGTTTATTTAAACATTATCCAATAGTAAAATGTGGAGGACAAATTAAACATTTAATCTCATAAAATTGAGAAGTCTGATGTAACTTAAAAATTGTCCAATACAAGTCTGAGCAGGACAAAATTAATAAACATAAAAAATAAAAAAACATTTAATCTTCTAAAAAAAAACTAATTGGAGTAGTTTTATGCAACTCATTAGGTTTAATTTTACATTGGACAAAATAAATAGAAACATTTAAACTCCAACATGGAGAAGTCTGATGTAACTCATAAGGTTTAATACTGTGCAGTAAAAGACTGAAGAAGGAAAAAGAAATAGAAACATTTAAACTACTGAAAGAACAAAACGGAGTAGTTCGATCACGGTTATATCCACGGGCGCTGCAGATAATCCGCAGGGTCGGGTAATAAAAAAAAATGCATTCTGATTATTTGCGGGTGGATAAAATAAATCATAAATGATGCAAATATTAACTACATTTTTTTAAATACATTTTTTCATCAGGCAGATAAATTTATTTGTGTGTGTGTGTGTGT
This sequence comes from Sinocyclocheilus anophthalmus, assembly GCA_018155175.1. NCBI lineage: Eukaryota > Metazoa > Chordata > Actinopteri > Cypriniformes > Cyprinidae > Sinocyclocheilus > Sinocyclocheilus anophthalmus. The sequence continues at coordinate 70,854 of JADLZN010011992.1, read as the reverse complement.
GTGTGTTCGCCTGATCAGTAAGTTGCAGTGACAGAAACGGTGACATTCCAGATAAAGTTTGAAAGGAGTAAAGCTAATTAATGCTATTTAGTAGGCTAATATGGCCAAAGAAGATATTTTGTTTTATAAATAGATGTTCATTTAAAAGCAGCCCACGATCAGCGTAGCTATTATGTTACCGTTACCCCTTACGGCTACGACGTTTAAAAAAACGTGGTTTGTTCAGTCCTCCACGCATGTGTGAAAAACGACACAAGACACTATTTTTAGCCAAGCAGCGTGGAGAGCCGCTTCAGAAATGTGCCGCGGCTGGCTGATTAACACAAGCACTGACTAGAGCGGCTGCGATCAGCTCCGGTTCCTGTGGAGCTGTAACGTGCCGCAGATGCGTGCAGTGATGCGCAGGTCAGCTCTAACGTCACTGAATCTGCTTTTAAAAATGAACCATCCGTTCATCATATCATCATGCAAAACATAAACGACAAATAGCAAATTTTTCATTGCTTCTCGAAACGTCATAGCATTTCCACACCGGCGATGACATGACTGCGGCGCCAAATCATTTATGTCCCCACGCATCATGTACGCCCTCACGCGTTGATGTCATCAAATTGCGATGGTTCGTGAGATCGACCAAGTGTAGTGAGTACCGATCAGTCATAAAATGTGATTATCAGCCGATACCGATCTCCAAACGATCAATCGGAGCATGCCTAATAATTTTCCTTATTGAAACATAATATAATAATGATTTAATTTACATTTAGTCATTTAGCAGACCCTTGTATCCAAAGCGACTTAAAATGAGGACAATGGAAGAAATCAAAATCAACAAAAGAGCAATAATATATATTGTATCTATATATATGTGGGTGTGGGTGGGTGTGTGTGTGTGTGTGATATAATATAATATAATATATATAATTCCAATGTAATAATATTTTACAGTAATACTGTACTGTCTTTACTGTATTTTTGATCAAATAAATGAAGAGTTTGTGAGCATAAGAAACTTTTAAAACACCATTTTACTAATAAAAGTATCGTACACATAGGATTGTATTTCTTTTGGCATTATACCTAACCCTCAAATCTATTGGTTGTTTAAATCTTTTCCAATGTTTGGTGGTTTCTTGGAGGCAGGAACACTGGTCAAGGATAATCTGTACCTGAAGTGTGATGGCTGCGCTCAGCCTGGATGAGAGAGCGTTATTCACCCACCTCCTGTCGAGCCACTGGACATGTGAAGACCTGACCTTCAGCTCAGCACCTCCCTTTCAGTTCTTATATTTTCAAACTCACATTTCTTAATTACCTACTTTACCAATTGTAATGGATTCTTTAAAATAATTTTAATAGAACTAGCAAACTAGGCAGGACTAAGAAAGCCTTTATCTCTTTGGGTAGGAATTTAAATTTTTTTTTCTTCAGACCAGCCTGCCAAACTACTGAGATAAGGTTCTGTGTTATCTACCTTATTGTTTCTGTACATCCATTATTTTGGAGTGGTCGGCTTATTATGATTCTTAAACAATGGTGTTTGACCAAATTGAATACACTTTTGAAATCCTTGAGGCATTCTGACATATTTATACTGTTTACCAAGATAGGAGAATGGAAAAAAGGTGTCTGCTTTCCTCTGCTATAGGGACACTGAAAAAACAGAACAAACGTCAATTACAGTAAAACAATTATCTGCAGGAAAAACAGTCGATAGCAGCACATATGGATTTGGGCCTTCAGCAGGCCAATCTTCTACTACTTCATTAACTGCTCTTAAATTATGCACTAAACACCATTTTAATTTTATGTCTGGCAATATGAATATATTACAGTAACTGACTGATTCAATCAATACTCCTGATTCAATCAACCACTCAGCAGTCCTCTTAATGCCTTCCACAGCCTCTTGTCTTAATAGATGTTGTTTCTCTTGGTAACTGCGCTCTTGGTCTAATTTCAATTCTAACTAGAATATAAAATTCCACTAAACCTACATGAGTACCATGTTAAGACCACAGTCTAGTTGCTACCTGTTCTTCCATTTCTTTTAGCAATTAAACTGTTTTTGAATCCATTTTTCAAAAACATCACCACCCTTGGGATACCTGTCATAATGGCAGTACACCAAATTTTAAGATAATTATTTTATTTTATTGTATTGTGGAAGTGAGAGGACTGTATTTGGCTTACACATTTCCTGCTTGTTTCATCATTGATCATAAGCCTTTGATCAGCTTCCTTTATTTACCAACATTAATTTTTCAATGAAACTACCCTTCTCAACTTCTCTTGCGGCACCCTGTGACCCTATTATTTTGTATTGTGAAATCAATAGAACTACCTGTCCTTCTCTGTCATTTGGCCTTTTATTTTCTAATTATGGATCCCTACCGTAATCATATATGATTGTGCAATGAAATTATTTTTTGACATTCACGACTTATGGAGTTGCTCTTTTAAGTATTTGTTTCATTTGTGAATTGTTTTCACTAAATGTGTCCCTAAATCTCTTAACCAATCTACATTAGGGTTTTTTTTCTGGGCAGCCCTAAAAGCCCTGATCTGGTCCGTACCATGAGTTTACTAGACCTTGTGCTTTCTTATTTAATATTTTATTTGTAGCGTCTGGACCAATCTGACACACAATTTTTGATTTGATTTAGCAAATCAGTTATTCATTAGATTAACAAATCGTCACAGTCCCCTCACTCAATAAACTGGATGCCAGGATTTCTTCAAAACACCAGGCCCCCTGGTCACCATGACAACTAATCATGATATCACTGGTTTTATGACCCCCCAGGAATGTGAGTAGAATAACCCACTCATTGTCCCCATAGGAAAGGCAGAGCAGAAATGGACTTTTCTACTAATTAATTCATAGGAAAACCTTTCTTTGAATGAACACACATGATCCTTCAGGTCATTGGGTATATTATTGTCATCGTGTATTTTGTCTTTGATATTTTTAGACTATTTTAGTATGCTTGTGAGGGAACCCATTCCTGTCATCCTTCCACTATATGTAATCCTACCTTGTTTAATATCTATGAATTCGCCTTCTGATGATCTAAATGAGAGTGTATTTTGTATGTTTACACCTACGCAACATATTAGTGTTATAAGAGTCTTTAGTAATTTTTATCCAAGATTCATATGCAAATTACCATGCTTTCAAACAAAGGGCCATAAAAAATGCCCCAGTATCTCAGAACCCCCACTTGAGGTTCCAGACATTCTCATTGGATAAGCCCATCTTGAGAAGCGGGGATCTTCTCCGACCTTAAAGGCCACACTTCATGTGACCCGCTCCAGTCGGTGGTTCGGTCAGATCCTAAGATGAAGATGTGAGAAAACGCTTCAGGATACCAAAGCATTGTGCCAGGCCTTTCTTCGGGCTTGTCCTTTCCATTCTTCAAGTTACTCTGACGCAAACTGGTTCTTTCTCATCAACCAACTTCAGCAAGATCTTGGGCCTTAAGATTGCATCAGGAATCTATTTTCAGACAGACGAGACTTGCAAGTATCAAACTTAGTCTTATTAATTGATATATTAAGTATCAGTTACACCTTTTTACAAAGGTGTGTTTGAACTAAGAATCTGACGTATCCCTCAGGTGTAGATCTGCTGAATATGCAAATGGTTCCATAAAATTCATTCTTTATGCCTCTTTCTGTACTGAGTTAAACTTTAACCCTCTCCTATACCAACTGTATGTGTGTGTGTGTGTATGTGTATGTTAGACCAGTTTATGTGTGTATGTAGGATGTTAGACCAGTTTATGTGTTTATGTAGTCTGTTGGACTAGTTTAAGTGTTTATGTAGTTAATAAAACCTTACTTGTATCACACTTGACATGTTCACTGTTTGCTCATAACCGGAAGTTAGTCACTTATTATGCAAGATTTATGCTACAAGCTCTTTGTAGAATTGTACAATAAGAAGTTATTTCCCTTAACCAGGAAATTAACGTTCTTAGAATAAACAAGACGGTTGACCCTGAGTGGTCAACTAAATATCTACAGCGGATCAAAAATATTCATAATTAACTATAACTAGTTATGGTTAATTATTCATATTTCACATGAGTTGATTCGTTACATGATTGGTGGAGAATGCAGGTATGATAAAACGAAAGTTATGAGTTTAAACACTGTCAACTTAAAAGTGTGTGCATGATAGTCCAGGTTAAAACAGGCCGTGACTTGAGATGCCCTGTTGTGTCCCCGTTTGCTGGCTTGTTTAGATGCAGATAAAATAGGGGCTTGAATTGGTACAGCTATTATGATTGGAAGAGTCTTTATATATTTCATGCTTAATGGTATCAGTGTAAAATTAATCTGATTTTAGCGAAGAAACCCAAATTTCAGTATTAAAGCATAAATCTGTTCTGACAAAGTGTAAGTCTGAATCTCAGCTCAGCGGCATGTCCAAACTGTACCATAATGTAATATGCTTTAGTGAAGAAATCACAAAATTGCAGTATTGTTTAAATTGTTTCTTTGAAGAAGAAATCTCAGTACAGTTATATCAAGGTAGATATGAGCGTTGCTCCTCTTTCTACAGCATAAAGGCCTTATAGTTTATAATTAGATTGAAGCAATTCATCTAAACTTTGACTGGATATATACAAGCCTAGTAACCTGGTGGTCATTACTGTGTTTCAATCGCTGAGTGAAATTAAAGGTGTAATAATGTACTTTAGTACTCATATGTGAGGCAAAAATAACTACATATATGTTTAAACCGGTTTTAACTTACAGTAAACCCGTTCTGTAATTCTTTAAACAAGTGCAAGAAGTTTATTGTTAAATTAGAGAAGCACTCACAGAAGTGTTTATTTAATGCAACAAGTCTTGAAGGACTGAAAGCACCATGTTTTAAAACTGTGGGCAACTTCTTTGGAATAGGCAGACACTAAACAGTTGAATTACACTGGCATGCATTGGTTACCATGACAACAACTTGTCACAGGAAGCGCTAACTTCACATAGCACAACACGCCATGTTGTAAACAAACCACCTGAAGCAGCTAAGCTAACACGACTTAGCATAGTTTCATCTTAGGCTAAGCTACCAAATAGCTTTAACAAATTAGGGGTTAGCACTCTTTAATTGAAGCTTTTAAATACAGCATGTGTGTATGCAGTGTGAAGTAATTTGAATTTAACCTAATCCCTGGTTTCTGATTTTCACCTATCTTTTTCTTCTTTTTCTATGTTTCTAAATCTTCAATTCGTCTCAGCGAATTTAAATATCTAGATGTATCCTTCCTGAATGCTAATGCTTAGTTACTAGTTAATTAAATGCCTACCAACCTGCACCGTAACGACCTCCTTACACTGTCTATCGATGGAGAAGAAGCATTAAGGTATTGGGGGCTTTTAGTAAACACTAAATCAATAGTGCTGCTACTGTTTGTTCCTAATATCAGATTGATTACCCTTTTTTAATAATAGAAGTCAGCTAATTTTAAATCCATTTACATGTTATGCCCCCTTTGTTTTGATGTCTCTCTGAACCTCAAAAGGAACCAGAGACATTTCTATTTTTGATTTGTTTATTTTCAAACATGTGCCCTAATTTTTATGACCCTGTTAAAAAAGTCATCTAGACAAACGCTAGGGCATGACTATTATCCTGAGTACCAAATAATAGGCATAATAATAGAAATGCTCTCCTTTTCCTTCTGCTTTTCCCTTTTCTCCTTCACTTCCTCAGAGATTGAGCCTGTTTGGGGAACCGTCAGTAAATTCTGAGTGATAATTTGACAATAAGAGTAGTCTTAAGTCATCATTCAAAACCCTGTTTACGCCCTTTTCAACAAACATATGCTGACCCAAACCTATCCTAGCATTCTGTCATCCACAGCTAAGATAATAACCTAATACTTCAGCTAAGCACACCAGGCGAAAACCTAGCTGGAAAACCTAACTCCACACTCTGTTTTGATCTTGTAGTAGTCTCTAGCCCTTACTCTCAACACCAGTGTGTCAAAACGGTGCAGATGATCAGACTAACTGCCCAGAATGCAGACCAAGGAGGGCTGGCCAGGCGTTGTGAGGAAGACCCCCTACCCAGGGCCGACGACCACCTACTGAGCAGAAAGCAACTGGACACAGAGAGAAGAGGACCTCAGACTAATGACTCAAGCGAGAGTTATGGCTACAAAAAGCTCGCCAAGGTCATCATCTTCCTGGACCACAACCTCATGGGTCTGAAAAAGGAGGTAAATGATCTCAAGCAACATATCACAGCAGTATCCCACAAGGACCCCAGCAGAATGGAGTTACAGGAGGAAATTGAGAGACTTCAAGAGACTCTGATCCAGCAGCTGAACAACTCTCAAGACAAACTTGACATGGTCCAAGGAGAACTCAGGTACTCTTATAGGCTGAAAAAGGAAACGCAGTGGGAGAGACACCATACTCCTGCATCCTCACTCAGCAGTGAAAAACTCCCTCAGGTGCACGAAGCTACGAAAGTGGGAGCCAGCACTTTCTGCTTAACAAATCAGCAGACAGAACCATAATACCTCAAACAACCACAGGGAGGGGGGGTCCCTTCCAAGCATCCCCGCAGCAGAGCATGATGTGACCCCCAGAGACAAGCTAGCCAGAAAACTCCCAGCATCCACATGGCCAGGAAAATAATAGTTCCTACTTTATGCAGTACGAGCAGTAATTTAGAAAGGTGGCGTTCGTTTTTTAAACATGCTTGCAAGCAGACCCAAAACAATCTTATGGTGTGTTCATAAGTTAGTAACTCTTCTCCTATGCGCATTTTTTTTTTTTTTTTTTTTTTTTAACCCCAAGTTCTGATCAAACCAGCTAAAATTATAGTTTGAATGCGCCTTCCTACACGCAGTAAGAAGTTTTCAGTGCTATAATGTGTTTAAATCATAAGATAAGAAACTAACCTGATTTTAGCGAAGAAATCCTAATTTATGTGTTAGTGGAGCATAGGTCTTTTTCATGACAACGAAATCTCAGGATTAGCAGCTCATATAAATCGTACCAGAATAAATCGGTCTGATTTTGGGCGAAGAAATCCCCTTCTTCAGTACTGTGTAGGTGATCTGAGCGATGCTCCTCATTTCACTGATTTAAGACCTTATTATGTGTTATGTATCATTGTAATCATATCGACCCACTCATGTGAAACATTTACGTACTCTTTAACATGCGCGTACCAGTTCCTGATCAAAACCAGATAATATTATAGTTTGAATGTACCTTCCTACAAGCAGTAGATGTTTTCAGTGCTATAATGTGTTTAAAATGTACGATAAGAAACTAACCTGATTTTAGCGAAAAAATCCTAATTTCTGTTGTTAGTAGAGGGTATGCCTTTTCTGACGGATAAATCTCAGATAAGCAGCCCATATAAATGGTACCAGAATACATCAGTCTGATCTTGGGCGAAGAAATCCCCTTTTTCAGCACTGTGTAGGTGATCTGAGCAAACTCCTCATTTCATTAATTTAAGGCCATATTATGTGTTACGTATCATTGTATTCATTTTGACCCGCTCATGTGAAACATTTACGTAAATTTAATGGTGTTATTCTAGCGTAGCTAACTACGAATACACCATTGCCTGTGAAGTGAATGTGCTGTTTTGATTAATGAATGAATTTGTATAGGACATGCATGAGTTTCCCATGCATGATCACAGCAGTGCAAGTCTGCTCCACTTTGCACCTGTTGTGAGCTTGCATTGGTCTCCTAGCAAAACGTGACCCCGGAAGTGTGAGCAGACTCTTCGGGTTAATCTGACAACAGCACCCACTTAACAGACCTGTGTGTAAACAAAGAACTACGTGTAACTAACGCTAACTCTTAAGCTAAGCCCTTTACCTCAAATGCTAGCTGTTAGCATCGACTTAACCGCTGTGATAGGCGTGGAAAGTGTAACTTTCTAACCACACCTCTCTCTCTCTCTCTCTTTTCTCTCTCCGGCACTCCTGGAGTCACTTCCTGTTGATGCCATCAACTCCTCTTTGGATTCAGTTAGTGTGGTCCCCACCCACATAATGGGTTTTACTTGTGTTATTGGTATTTTTGTTTTGACTTATTCTACCTCTTTTTAATTTTATTGCATTTAATTACATTTGTTTAGCACAAATGTACCAATTCAGCTAAATTGACTTGTATTAAATTTGAGATTTAATTAAATCAAATTTTTATTATTTTATTGTATTTATTTATTTATTTATTTTATTTTACTTTCCCTTTTAATTTCCTACAGCTATTAGGACCCCTTTTGTTTGTTTTGTTTTGTTTTACTTTTACCTTATTTTAGTTATTTTACCATCACCATCTTCGCTTTTTGTATAGGATTACAGTATTTCTAGCAACTGTTGTTTCCTTAATGATTTATACAGGTTATTAGTAGCCTAATCCTGTTTCCTCTCTACTTCTCCTCACTCCTCAGTGCCAGGTCTAATACATTTAAGGGCAGCTACCATTCAACACAATGTAGGCTAAGATAGAACTAGAAACAATTCCCACTGTTTCTTTTTCTTTTGACGAGGTATTTGGTGGGTCCCTGCTAGTTTAGCTAACAGCCTAACCCTAGGGTTATGAAGTCTATTGCAGCATCACACACAAGTGACACCTGCTTAGCCATATCTCTTAGAAAAAAAACTAAAATAGGTAAAATCTTCCTTTTCTTTTTTTTTTTTTTTTGAGTTCATCTTATTTTATTTCAGTTTCGTCATAGTGACCACACCCGTGAACCATCAGTGTTTTAAGTAATAGTTTGACTACACGTATAGCCCGGTCATCAGCTGACCCCATGCTTACGGCCCCCTCAACAAAGTTACGCAAACTCTCTCTTTGTGTTCACGAACACAAAAACATAGCACCCTACCTCACTAGCTGCCTCCCACCAGCTATTCATACCTTACACGGCCTACACAGCCGTTCCCCTTAGAGATAGCTTAACACCTCTGTACGTACCTGCATTTGCCTTGTGCCTCTCTCTCTCTGGTGTTCCCACAAGTGTGCCAGTATGTCGCAGACATTCCACAGACATCCAGCCCTGCCAGATCACCAGGACCACCTGGAAACTTAGCAGAGCACTGTAATGTACATCCTTCAGCTCAAAGCAGCCAACGACCTGCAATGGCAAAGAAAAAAAAAACAGCGAGACTGCGACATAAGTGAACACCTGACACCCAGCCTGAACCACCAGGACCTGACCAGCATCATAATCTCCTGGCCCACACCCTCAAGGGCCTCAGATAGGAGGTATATGAGCTGAAACTGCAATTCACAGAATTCTGCAGAGAACTGACACCTGCTCAACGAGAGAAAGCACAGAATGCAAAGAACCTCACAGAATGGTGCGACAGAAAGAAATCACCAGTCTTCACAGAGGCTCTAACAGCTGCTAAACACCAAGCACCGCTGGAAAAAGCCATCGGACAGGACTTGAAAAGAGAACTGTTTCACACAAAGTCACTCTTAAAAAAAACATATGTGGAACTAAATGAGAGAGACACCAGATCTAAGGCCTTACAAGGCCAGCTGCATACAGCCAGAGCTGAGGTCCAAACCCTGACTCAGCAATTAAAGAGGAGCTTGACATGGTTCAGAAAGAATTTAAACAGTCCTACCGACTGCGCATAGGCTTAAGCAAAAGGCAGCCGGCTGAACATCACGTCGCCAGCAGTGCAAGCCCTCCACGCCTGTGCACAGCTACGAAAGGGGGGAAAGGGAGCCAAAGCCTTCTGCTTGACACTTCACAAGTCAGCTCCCTGAAAACCCTGAAAACCTCTGCAGCTGCAGAAGAAGAAAAAAAAAAGTTTAATTCAGGCGAACCGAAACAACGCATGTGAATGCCACCTGCAAGCAGCACAAGGTGAATTAAATGTCACAAATGAACTGGAATATGCTTGCAGACCACAAAGTGAACAGACAGGGAAAACACGACACAGAACTTCCCCTGGCAAGCAGGCCCAGACCCCTCAGCCAAGAGTCCGAACCTGCGAGGGGGCGGGGGGGGTTGAGAGCCCACTGTTCACACGTCACCAACCAGCAGACACAAGGGGGTGGGGCAGGGACCTTTCCAGGGCGTCACTGCAGACACACACACCGTGTGACCCCACAGACCCCAACGAGCTGCCAGAGACAATATATCTGGCAACCTAAATACTCTCAGACCCAGAGTCTGAACACGGACTGATCGCTGCCCCAGACACCAAGCAGGGCCGGCATGAAACTCCCCATGCTTACTACCACAGACTTTGACAAACTTACTCTAAAGCTCACAATTACCCTGGGATGGCGGAGGACACCAGCTGCAAGAAGGCATCTAGGCATTAGGGCCTGCCGCACAATGCCTAATCAACAGCTGCGTAACCTGACACAGAAGGCCTTTAACAAGCACAAGGCCTCCACTAAAGGTGTTTGTCAAACCCCACTGAGTCTGAACTGCACAAATCAGAATCCAAAGCAGGCACCAGAAGGAACCCAGTATTGCCACAATGCAAGGCCCTTCTACATAAAGCCATTTGCCAGTGGAGGACAGAGCCATCAGCATGGCAACAGACCCAGGTTCCAGACCAACCACTGGGAAAAGCCATGGAAAAAGGCATCCTCATCCTGCAAACACCATGGTATGTCCAACAAAACATCCTCCTCCACACCCTTCACACAGGTGCCGAACGGAGGCTACACAAGGACAGCTGGACACGCCTACTTCTGGGTTACAGGAGCTGCTGACACTCGCAAAAGAGCTCCTTGAACAAAACTCAACTAAGGAGTACTGAGAAGGACAAACCTCTGACTCCTTGCCTGCTGCAACACAGCATCAGGCCCCTCCAAGGGAGGAGCATCCCTTGAAACCGGTCGACACCCCCAGAAGTAGCCAGACAACGTTGGATTGAGCAACGGGCCCACATGCCCAACAGCGAAAGCTCTACCAACACAACTCAGGCAAGCTCAAGTCGGTGCCGCCACAAGAGCCAAGCGACACCGCAAACATCGGATTTCTAGTGACGTTGAGCAAAGCAGAGAGCTCACAACCACCTGCCGCTTTCCTGCCATCGTCACTAGGTCAGTCGGAAATTCTCTACACACTATAGAATCTCCATAACAGTTCCCGGCAATCCCTGGAACCACCTGCACTCTCGCCAGTGAGAGTCTAACCCGGCTGTCCCACATCACGGGTACCACAGATAGCCTACTGGCTAACAACATCAACAAAAAACATCCTACCCGGACTAACTCACTTCAGGATGACAGGTGACAGCCTCGACACCTGCTGCATAAGCTCGAGGACCCACACCTTGCTACAGCCTACATCACCACAGCGCACCACCTGACAGCATCCACCCCGGCACCCAACAACCACTCCGGGAGGCACCAACAGCCAGAGAGCCACTCTATTCTACAGACAACAACGCTCGAAAGGGGGGATATATGTAGCGTCTCGACCAATCTGACACACTAATTTTATTTGATTTAACAAATCAATTATTCATTAGATTAACAAATCGTCACAGTCCCCTCACTCAATAAACTGGATGCCAGGATTTCTGCTGAACACCAGGCCCCCTGGTCACCATGACAACTAATCATGATATCACTGGTTTATGACCCCCCCAGGAATGTGAGTAGAATAACCCACTCATTGTCCCCAAAGGAAAGGCAGAGCAGAAAAAGAATGGACTTTTCTACTAATTAATTCATAGGAAAACCTTTCTTTGAATGAACACACATGATCCTTCAGGTTATTGGGTATATTATCGTCATCGTGTATTTTGTCTTTAATATTTTTAGACTATTTTAGTATGCTTGTGAGGGAACCCATTCCTGATCATCCCTTTTCACTATAAGTAATCTTACCTTGTTTAGTATCTATGCATCGTATTCGGATGATCTAATAAGAGGTGTATATTGTATGTTTACACCTACGAAACATATTAGTGTTCTAAGAGTCTTTAGTAGTTTTTATTCCAAGTTTCATATGCAAATTGCCATGCTTTCAGACAAAGGGCCATAAAAAACTCCCCAGTATCAGAACCCCCACTTGAGGTTCCGGACTTCCTCATTGGACAAGCCCATCTTGAGAGGCGTGAATCTCTGCAGGCTTTAAAGGCCACACTTCATGTGACCCGACCCAGTCGGTGGTTCGGTCAGATGCTAAGATGAAGATGTGAGAAAACGCTTCAGGATACCAAAGCATTGTGCCAGGCCTTTCTTCAGCCTTGTCCTTTCCATTCTTCAAGTTACTCTGACGCAAACTGGTTCTTTCTCATCAACCAACTTCAGCAAGATCTTGGGGCATTAAGATTGCATCAGGAATCTATTTTCAGACAGACGAGACTTGCAAGTATCAAAATTAATCTTATTAATTGATACGTTAGGTATCATTTGCACCTTTTTACAAAAGTGTTTTTGAACTAAGAATCTGATGTTTCATTCAGGCTGTAAATCTGCTGAATATGCAAACGGTTCCATAAAATTCATTCCTTATGCCTCTTTCTGTACTGAGTTAAACTTTAACCCTTTCCTATACCAACTGTATGTGTGTGTGTGTGTATGTTAGACCAGTTTATGTGTTTATGTAGTATGTTGGACTAGTTTAAGTGTTTATGTAGTTAATAAAACCTTACTTGTATCACACTTGACGTGGTTCATTGTTTGCTCATAAACTGGAGTCTCTTAATCATGCAGATTTATGCTACAATCTTTTGTAGAATTGTACAGTAAGAAATTTATTTCCTTTAACCAGGAAATTAACGTTCTTAGAATTGACAAGACAGTTGACCCTGAGAGGTCAGCTAAATATCTACAGCGGATCTAAAATATTCAAAATTAATCATAACTAGTTATGGTTAAATATTCATATTTCCCATGAGCTGATTCGCTACAAATTATTATTGCCAATGGGTGGTAGGGCAGTCTCGTCTGTTGTGTCTAGGCTGTTTACATCCCCAGCACACTCCTGGTAGGCCATTGACTCTCTGTTTGCTATTGTTCTGTCTTTTCCCTCTTTGGCCTCCTTGTGGTCTCATCCAGTTTGTTTTATTTGGATGTTCTGGTCTTGCATAGATGACAATCTGTGCCAGTGGCAGTCATGGTCTGGATGACAGGGACAAGTACTGCTGCTGTACTTTGAGCAACAGGGTTAGGCATGTTTACAAGAGCCATCACTGCTGATTGTTCTTCTTTGCATTTGACTGCAACTTGAATCTTCTTTTTCTTGCTAGTTAATTGTTCAAGTTGTAGTTGTGTCAATTTTCTTTGTAGCTTTCTGTCTTGGCTTTTTAGCTTCTGTTCATTCTTCCTGTATTGTTTCACAGCATAAGCCACATGATCACATAATTCCTTGTGTGTCTTGGAGTTCAGACCGACCACATCTTCCAACTTGACTTTTACTCTTTGTGGCATAGCATCCACTACAGTGGTTCTAAACAGTGCTGTCATCACAGGATCTCCCTCTGGGTCTCTTTCCAGTTCTTGTTTCCATCGTCTCAGCTGTCTCTGGTTGTAGTTGATTGGATCCTCTGCATCACCAATTGGCACTCCTTTCAGTGACATTGGGTTCATCTGCGTTGGGTATTCAGTTCTCAAAGCAAGCCATATCTCAGCCCGATGTTTGTCAAATGGAGTCCATTCTTTGATTGTCAATTGCTTGATGCAGATGCACCCCTCCAAGGATTTCATTCAACTTGGATACTCCCAAGCATTTAACCAACAATGCTTTGATGTCTCCTATCACTAGTAGCTTGCCTGTTGTCTCTTCTTCAAGTACTTTGATCCATTTTTCTGCCCCCTCATGAATTTTGGGAAGTCGAGCTATTAGTTCATCAAGGTCTTGATTGTCACTGGTCATATACTGTTCTTGCATTTGCTTGATCAGGATTGGACACTGCATTGAGTTTTTGCTGGGTTCATTCATACTACTAGTACATCTCATCAGTCTATGTTTTTTTCCTCGCACCCAGCATGGCTCTTCTTCCTTCTGCATATCTTCAAGGAGCAGTGTACCTGTGATGTTTTTTTACTCTCGTCTGTTAGGACTGTTTGAGGGGACTCTGTGTTACGGTTTTGTCACAGCAGTTTACGAGAGAGACCCAGATGCAGAATGATCAAGGGAGTGAGGTTTATTGACAAGACAAGGAACGAATGGGATGATGTGAGAGTCCAAACAGTAGGAAAGGGCAGTCTGCTGGTCCTTGGTCAGACCTGAACAAAGTCTTGCTGGAGAACAAAGGAGATAGAGCAGCCCCAGTCAATGAGAACACTGGATATCAGGCAGCAGCTTGAGAAACCAGGGCTTGATACTTGGAGCTGTAGGGATACCAGTCCAGTCAGATAGCCAGGTCTTGAGAACAGCAGCCAGGAGGGATTCAGGACACAGAACAGGAACAAACACAAGACATAACATGACACACAAGACAAGACCACAAGAGAGAACAAGCAGCAGCAAAATAACACACTGACTACACACTGACTAGAATGAAAAATCAAACTGCAGAGAGCAAATAAAACAAAAGAACCAAAAGGCAAATTCTAGGAATCAGTACCTAGAATAAAAACTGGGCAAAGACAATAAAAAGAAAGAAAGAAACCAAACTAGAAGCTTGAGAAAACTAGAGCAAACATAAAGACAGGAACTAGACTAGAGCAAAATAACAAAAGCAAAGAAACCCTAAAAAACTTCAAGAGAACTAAATGCAAAGCTAGACTGACTAGGAGAGTAAAATTTAACACTACTAATATGACGAGTAGACTGACAAGGAATTGTCTTACACACAATGAACTAATGCAACGAACCAGCAAAGACATGAGGGAAGAGGCACACTATAAAGGAGCAGAACACATGAGGAACAGGTGGATACAATCAAGTTAATGAGGACTAGACTAGGACTAAACAAGGGGGCGTGGTAGAGGGAAACAAGGGGGCAGGACGAGAGGAGCACATGGCCAACATAAACAAAGACAAAGCCATGTGCTTAGACACTAGACAAACAAGGAAACGTTAAACAAAGGGAGGACCCTGACAGTACCCCCCCCCCCCCCCCCCCTGGGTGAAGGAGTCCAAGGGAGAACTGGGTTAATCAGGGACCAAGGAGGTACCAACTGGGAGGGCAGGTGGGGAGGAAAGATTGGAGGTCCAGAGTAGCCAGGAAACACAGGGGGCAAGGCTGGGAGGGCAGAAAACAGTCCAGGGGAATATCTTGGGACTGCCCAAAAAGGTGGTAACTTTGGAGGAGCATGACAGCCAGGCAATACTGAGGGTGAGATAGGAACCCGATTAGTTACACCTCTAGAGATAGGGGCCCTCTTCACTAGTGGGAACTCCCAACTGGGTTTGGTGTCTCGAATAGATGCAGTCTCTTGATTACGGAAATGCTCCGGAACAAATTCAGGAGCCATAACTGCACTTGTGGGTAATGAGGATAACTTTGACGACTCCTGCACTAATATGACATCATACACCATTTCAGAGGCTCCATCAGATCTAGATGTGCACAATGCTGGGGCTGATACAGACTTCTTGACTGTGTTTTGACTGGCAGAAATTATCTCTTTGGGTGGGTCATGGCTAGTGTGCAGCTCAGGGGTAGCATGCGTGGCTATAGCAGGCAGATCAAGACGGCCAGAAATAGCCTCCGTGAACAGGGCTGGAGCAGATTCTGAGGAAGTAACATCACTGTCAGGTTCTGTTTCTGTGGTTATGACTAGACTGGATGATAGGCCCAAGGCGGTCTTTGTGGCCTTTAGCAGGCAGACATGGATGCTTTGGAAGGGTCTCCGTGGCCAGAACAGGGCCAGAGGGCATGACATTACAGACAGGATCAGTCTCCATGGGCAAAACATAACTGGAGATCACACCCAAGATTGCCTCCGTGGCCCTAACAGGTGCACTAAGATGCTCAGGAAGGGCCTCCGTGGCCGAAACAGGAATGGTTTCTGAAAGCATGACATGACAAACAGGATTGGTTTCAGTGGGCACAACAGGAGTGGCTCGCTGTTCTGAGGTAGCCTCCATGGCCATAACAGGCAGGGTGAGATGCTCTGGAATGACCTCCATGGCTAGATCATGAACAGTTTCAGTTGAGGCAGCAGTGCTGTTTAGAGTGCCCACCTTGGACAAAACAGGTCTCATAAATAATTCAGACGGTGCAGTCTCAGGTTCCTTCAACACAGGCTTAGCTGGTGATGTAGGCGGCTTAGGGGTTGGTTCCAGACTGTATATCTCTGGAACCACTGAATACAGGACCAACTGAGTCGGGTCCTCCTGGACCTCTGGACTGGGGGCCTCTTGATACAGGCCCTCCTGAACCAATGGGTTTGAGCTCTCCTGACTCGGGTCCTCCTGGACCACTGGATTAGGGATCATCAGAATCGGGTCCTCTGGAACCACTGAACTCAGGGGCACCTGACTCGGGCCCTCCTGGGCCAATGGGTTGGCGACCTCTGAACTCAGGCCCTCCTGGACCAGTGTGCTTGGGACCTCTGAAAGAAGAGCGTTTGGCTGCACAATGTGTGCCCTCCTCTTATTACATTTTTGAGGCTCAAAGGTGCATGATTGGTCACTTGTGGGGTGACTGCAACCCTCTCCATCAACTCAGGAATGACGGAAGAAACCTTGACCATCACTGGGAGGATTTGGGTGGACTCAATAGATTCTGGGGTGACTGGAGCGGACTCGACCGACTCTGGGGTGACTGGAGCGGACTCGACCGACTCTGGGGTGACTGGAGCGGACTCGACCGACTCTGGGGTGACTGGAGCGGACTCGACAGACTCTGGGGTGACTGGAGCGGACTCGACAGACTCTGGGGTGACTGGAGCAGCCTCGACAGACTCTGGGGTGAATGGAGCAGCCTCGACAGACTCTGGGGTGACTGGAGCAGACTCGACAGACTCTGGGGTGACTGGAGCAGACTCGACAGACTCTGGGGTGACTGGAGCGGACTCGACAGACTCTGGGGTGACTGGAGCAGCCTCGACAGACTCTGGGGTGAATGGAGCAGCCTCGACAGACTCTGGGGTGACTGGAGCAGACTCGACAGACTCTGGGGTGACTGGAGCAGACTCGACAGACTCTGGGGTGACTGGAGCGGGCTTGACTGGCTCTGGATTGGCAGGAGCAGACTCGACTGGCTCTGGTTTGGCAGGAGCAGACTCGACTGGCTCTGGATTGGCAGGAGCAGACTAGACTGGCTCTGGTTTGGCAGGAGCAGACTCGACTGGCTCTGGTTTGGCAGGAGCAGACTCGACTGACGCAGTGTTCTGGCTGCTCTCCTCTTTCTCGACTTGAGCTTCTTTGGAGTCAGAAGATGATCTGGGACTTGACTCAGTGAAGGAAGAGGAAAAGGTTGGTCACTGCAGACTGACTCAGGGGCTGGAGCCGACACCGAGGAATTACTGGCAGATGCAGCAACTCGAGCTGCCCTCTTTCTTCTGTTCCTTCGTTTCTCAGTGGGAGTCGGAAGATAATCATGGACTTGACTCGAAGGAGGAAGAGGGGCAGAGTGGTCGCTGCAGACATCCTCAGGAGGGTTAAGGATCTGCCAGTCTTTGCAGTGATGCAGATAATTGGAAAAGTTCCAATAGTATAGGATCCTTAGTTGCTCCATCTCCCATTGTGGTATAGGATCATCCAAGCAGAGATTGAATGCTTCTTTATGGGTTGAATCCGTGTACTCCAGGCCCCTTGCCATGGTCCAGAAGAACTGGGCAAATGAACACACATCCCGGCCCTGCTGGTGGAGCGATGCCACTGCCTGCTGAAGTGCCTGTCTGAAAAGGGAGTGAGGTTTATTGACAAGACAAGGAACGAATGGGATGATGTGAGAGTCCAAACAGAAGGAAAGGGCAGTCTGCTGGTCCTTGGTCAGACCTGAACAAAGTCTTGCTGGAGAACAAAGGAGATAGAGCAGCCCCAGTCAATGAGAACACTGGATATCAGGCAACAGCTTGAGAAACCAGGGCTTGATACATTGAACTGTAGTGATACCAGTCCAGTCAGATAGCCAGGTCTTGAGAACAGCAGCCAGGAGGGATTCAGGACACCGAACAGGAACAAACACAAGACATAACACGACAAAAGACAAGACCACAAGAGAGAACAAGCAGCAGAAAAATAACACTGACTAGAATGAAAAAAACAAAGAGAAACAAAAACAAACTTCAGAGAGCAAATAAAACAAAAGAACCAAAAGGCAAATTCTAGGAATCAATAACTAGAATAAAAACTGGGCAAAGACAAAATCAAAAGAAAGAAAGAAACCAAACTAGAAGCTTGAGAAAACTAGAGCAAACATAAAGACAGGAACTAGACTAGAGCAAAATAACAAAAGCAAAGAAACCCTAATATACTTCAAGAGAACTAAATGCAAAGCTAGACTGACTAGGAGAGTAAAATCTAACAAATCTAACACTACTAATATAACGAGTAAACTGACAAGGAATTGTCTTACACACAATGAACTAATGCAACAAACCAGCAAAGACATGAGGGAAGAGGCACACTATAAAGGAGCAGAACACATGAGGAACAGGTGGACACAATCAAGTTAACGAGGACTAGACTAGGACTAAACAAGGGGCAGGACGAGAGGAGCACATGGCCAACATAAGCAAAGACAAAGCCATGTGCTCAGACACAAGACAAACAAGGAAAAGTTCAACAAAGACAGAACAGACATGACTGTCAGGCAGGGTGCTAACTACGGGGGAGTAGGGAGCTCAGCTCCCCTTAATAAGACATGGGCTCCCCTGAAAACGTGATTTGTGAAATTTGGGGGGGGGGGTCTCAAAAAATATTGACAATGTGTTATTTTGACGTGCAATTTCAGTTTTGTGTAATGTGATCATCGTAGATTATTATGTGTAAAATTGCAAAAATATCATTAATTCATTCATGCATGATGGCGATTTAAACCTAATTCACTTCAATAAAGATAACTATACATGCTATTCTTGTCATGAGCTTCAAGGTGTGGGGGCGCTGTGGTGCAAATTCCACTTATGTTAACTCAAAGATTCATAGAAAAAATATAAACGTTGGACGTTGGTCGATTCTGTCTTAAGGTAAGGCATGTTATTTACAATTATGTGTTGTGGCTGTGTTGTTATAGGTCTGCGTGACTCTCGATGTCTTAGGCCTAATTGAACGGAGGAATTATGGTATTCTTCTGTAGCCTGACGAGTAACTTTAACCGTTTTTCTATTTAAACTCAAAGACAGCCTGATGCTTTGTTTCTAGACTCTAGACTATTTGTGGGTGGCTGTTTGTTGTTTCACCTATCAATTTGTGTCGATAAAGTATAATAGGGTAAATCCTGTATAGTGATTTATCCTATATAGCACTTGCATAAAGCAAGTAGTGCATACACTTGTAGCTTTTATGCATCTTTGTAAGTCATTGTAAGCCCTCTTTTGAGGCACGCGCACTAACCCCTTATTGTAGGTTCTGGTGGAAATTATTGCAATTCAGGAATGTGATTCCTCTTCAGCTACTAACTTGTCAGATGTAAAATAAAAAGTTTCTGCTCTGTTATTTCCAAGGAAGGGTGAATTAATCTATGTATGTAGCCACAAGCTGGTTTTTCAGTTAACCACTTAATCTAATCTTTTCTTTTTCTTTTTTCTTGATCCACTAAAATTGTTACTTGTTTATTGATTGCTGCTTTTTTTAATTTACTTAATTCATAAATCCCCTTTTGACCTCTCTTAATGTCTTTTTTAATTCTCTCTTCTCCTATCTTCTCTATTTAGCCTAAATCTCCTTCTTGCAAAAAAATCTCTCAAAGTCCATATTAATTCAGTGCAATGCAAAGAAGAGGCTCGCATAATTTCATTCACACACACATAGAGGCCTCTCACTCTCTTCTTGCAGCCCCTCCTTTCTCAAGATTTCTCTCTCAGCCCCTCCGTCCTCTTTCACAAACACACTTGGTTCATGTACTCATTCTTACTATAGGAGAGAAACAAAAACTTTTCAATGTTTTTTACTTTATATATGGTGACAATTTGGAAAATGCTCAAATAATCAATGGAGCCGATTTCTTATAATGTTCTTACTTTTAAAATAATTGTTCTAGTTTCTCTCACACACTCTCTCTCTCTTCATTCACACAACTCACACAGCAATACACACACTGCTTGCAGCAGCTCTGTCCCCCTTTCACACTCTCTCCCTTGCTCCACACACACGCATCCCACAAGTCTCAAACCCATGTCAAAGCTAATTATTTACCATGCCATAGAAGCCACAGACATAAAAACATTTACATTCACACACAGCCAGTGCAGCAAGTACCTCAGCCAAATGACTAATACAACACACTTAACTCCCAATACTAAAACAACACACACTCTCTCTTTCTTACACATACCCACAGGGCCATTTCTAGGCATAGGCGAGTTAGGCGGTCGCCTATGGCGCCACCAGCTGAAGGGGCGCCAATGAGCGCACGTACTGGCACTTTTAGAAGGGTTGTGATAAAGAGTGGCACGGTCACCCTGAAATATGACTGCCGCCCCCACTGGATCCCCTAACATTATTGGGCTAGAGTACTGTCAATCTGACGATGCCTGTATGCCTCTAGATCAGAGTGCTGTCAATTGCTGCCTGATTGTTGCATGCAAAGTTTGCATTTGGAGTGCTCAACAACGCCATTAGATCAGTGGGCTCTGTCAGTGCTTTGGCAAGGTAACACTATTTTTTGCCATGCAATAAAGCTAAGTTCAAAGGCCAATTTAAAATATTGGTACAGTAAATAAAGTGCACAAAATCAGTATTTTGTTTAGGCAGTATTTGTGGCATTGAAAATCATGTTGCGGATTTGTCTCCAAAAGGTGTGCGTTTTTGCGCCATGCGTTGTTTTTAAATGATCATGTGTCATGGCATATTCCCATATAAACTTATAACATCCAATACGTAAAAAAATATTGTATAGTAAAATCGACTATCAACGAGATCAATACACCTTTATTAGGGAAACCGCTTGTAGAGTTAAATGCATCCTACGGAGGTGTCGAAAGGAGATCAATTGCTAACTCAAACAGCGCTTAAGGGCGCGCGTCATGAGGGAAGCGTACGTTATGTAAAAGGCGGACGTATAGCGTTAACGAGTAGCAAATGCTTAAGTAGCTGCATTGGTTACTTTTAAGCCACTGATAAACCTTTTAAATGTAGTTTGGGGTAACAAAAGGGGTGACTGAATATAATGCAATAACTGGCACTCAAATCAATGGTCAAGAAACAAAAACAAATTTTTTTTAACAAACAACAGATAAAGAGCAAAAAAAGTAGCCATTGATAATATATTAAACATGAATCACAGCTCAAATGTAATAAAATTAATTATGTGTGATTTATGGGTAAATTATAGGCAAGTCTAGCTATAGGATGTTAATAGGTTATACGCATCGAGTGGCAAAACAATGATCTACAGATATAAAGTTCTGCAAGTGTTTATTCTAACAGTCAATTACAAATAAGGCATTCGATTTGTGGAACTCAATGCACTGATCGCACAATTAATGCGTACTATAGGACAACAATTTGAATGTGACACGCCACCTGGTGTGAAAAGAATATACATGATATGTCGTGATACATATAGTAGATATATTATATATCTATAATTAATCATATATATATATATAGGGATATGAAGAATTTTGGCGCGTACCAATAAGCGATCATCTTTATTTTTGAAAGCGATAACCGATATTTGGCCGATAAATCTATATCCAAATTTTTATATAATTTTTGAGAGCCTGATTACAAAAAAAGTTCTCATCATTAAAAACCACATCCCGAAAACTTCAACATAAGCAGCCTAGTTTGATCGGTGTACGTTTTAAAAATATTTTTATTCTCCCATTACCAAATTTAGTCATAATAAAGTCTAACAAATAAATAAAATAATGCATATATAATGCAAACAAGTCACTGGACATCTTTACACGTGTAAAGAATCAAAATGAACGCGCAACCAATAAAACAGAATAGCCTCTGCACAGACAATAATTAAATTATTTTAATTACTAAACCATATTGCTGATGAAAATAATAATAGAAAAATACAAGTGGTTGTTATTAATAATGTATCAATGATTTTGAAAAGGTAACAAATTAATACCACTGTTTTAATAGCAGCCGTTGAGCTGCGCGTGCTTAAGCTGAAGAGCTGAATGAACATGGTGAACTGAAGCGTTTTGCTGGCAGCTTATATAACTCAAGGAAATGCATCCTGAGATAAATATTAATACAACATAAACATAATAATACAACTTATATATGTACAAAATGCTGCAGTTATTGCGTGCTATAGTCAGGATGTGTGATCCTGTTGTGGATGCGCTATTCCCATATCAACGCGCTGAAACACAGAAACTAAACCATAGATTCACAAGTTTTATTATAATAATTTTCATTCGATGTTATATACACGACATTCCCAATTCATAGTTATAAGTTGTGCACTGCGTTTGAGGTTTACCGGTAAACTGAAGCGCTCTTTTAAATTAACCAAACGCATTCTATCTGAGATAAATCAGATATAATCATATATAAAAACAATATTACAACGTACAATTGCAAAAAAGGCTGCAAACGAACAGCGCTCATCTGAAGTGTCTCTGAAGGAAATAATGCATTAATTATCGGCTTTAAGATATCGGCCAAATATTCTTATAGGGCCGATACCGATAACAGAAAAGGAGCATTATCGGCCGATACCGATATGTATACATTAGTGCACCCTTAATATATATATATAAATATACCACTATATATATAGATGGTAATTGGGGGGGGGGGGGGGGGGGGGCAATAGGGATTTCGCCTAGGGCGTCAAATTGGCTAGAAACGGACCTGCAACCCATAAACACACGTGCTTGTTCCTTCCTCTCTCCACTTCTGCTTGCTTCCCTCTGCTGACCTTCAAGAGACACTTTCACTCTCACAAACAGAGGTTCCTCGCTACACACACACAGCTGCTCCTTCCTCCCAACTCAGGGCTTCCACTCCACTCCGTCCACACACAGAGAGCAGACGAGGAGAAAATCAATCAACCTTGGTCCCTATCTCGCGCTCAAGGAATGTGAAAAACCAGCAATTTTTATTTATTTATCAATGACTGTTTCACAAAGTTGGATAACGCGTTGGCAAACTTGGATGATCTCCAAACAGCCGACAAAGCCAGTTCTTTGAAATATTCTTTGTTCTTTCAACTCTTATAATTCTCCTTATACACTCTTTACTCTCCATTCAATGCATTTATTATTTTTATTTATTTATTTTTACTTTTATTGTTCTCACAACTACTTATACAGATTTTCATTCCAATTTAACCAATAATATGTACATAAATCATGTATACAAAGCACATTTATTTGCAGGACAACACAAAGCAGTCAGTAGGGTTAATATCTCAGCAAAACATTTAGTGCTTTAATGCATCAGCGCACACACAAATCTCTCTCTCTCAACATTTAATGGACAAACAAAGACTAACTGTTTCACTTCTTATCTGCAGATACCCATCCAAGCAGCCCCCTTCCCGCGGGGGTACCACCAATGCCCGCTTAACCAACCTACAAGCAGCTCCTCGGATCCCCCAAGCACCCCCGCATGGGAAGCGACAACTAAGGGCTTTTTATGCCTCTCTTAGGCGTGCACCTCTTATGCACTCAAATCTCTTATCAAAATCTCTAATCAATCTTCCGCATGCAGTTT
Source organism: Sinocyclocheilus anophthalmus (assembly GCA_018155175.1). NCBI lineage: Eukaryota > Metazoa > Chordata > Actinopteri > Cypriniformes > Cyprinidae > Sinocyclocheilus > Sinocyclocheilus anophthalmus. Next base: position 47,129 of record JADLZN010011992.1, on the reverse strand, counting down.
CACTTCTTATCTACAAATACCCGTCCAAGCAGCCCCCTTCCCACGGGTGTACCACCAAGGCCCTCTTAACCAACCTACAAGCAGCTCCTCGGCTCCCCCAAGTACCCCTGAATGGGAAGTGGCAACCACGGGCTTTTTATGCCTCTCTTCGGCAATGTGCACCTCTTGTGCACTCAAATCTCCTATCCATCTTCCGCATGTGTGACTTCTGAAATCTGGAACTCCTTAATTACTACTTACTTTACATTTTCTTTATATTTTTCCAATTTAATCTCAATTTCTTAGATTTGATTTTGGTAAAGCCCCGTCTTAGATCACCACCACAGGCGTGACCTTAGCAAACCATGCAAACAATCCTCTTTTAGGCGCCTTTTTTTTATTTGTTTGCGTGTCAGCCAGGCCTTCACCTGCGACGGCTCTTGTCAACCACGAGCTTCGGGCCAATCCTTTTCGTGATGCCAATGTGTTGTGGAACAAACAATGGTCTTCTCAAAGTCGTAAAATAAAATTCAAGAAACGGAGTTCCAGATGCCAAAATAAGACTTTATTGAACGCACCAACAAAGTCGAGATGACAGCTGCTGCATCGGAGTCTTTGTCTGTCCAGGCACCCATATTTATACCTCGTTCTTATCAGTCTTTTCAACCAAAAAAATGACAATTCAGCCTCTGATTGGTCTGCCCCATTAGTTGATACAATTAATCTGTTCATGTGGTTAGTTCTAATCGTAGATTCCTTCTAGTTGAACATTTTCCTTTCAACCTTGTCTATCTCTCCCCTAGCTGCCGTTGTCTCATGGTCATCACATATTGTTTGTGCCATCCTTGACTATTTGAAGTCCACCCAAAGTTCAATAGGTACTAGTTCATGGCCTCCCCCTTGTGTCAAATCACCCTACTGCCAGTAGTGGGGCCACCTACTCCTCACAGCATATTAAGCCTTCTACTATTAAATAAATCATCCAATACTCACAATTGATGGTAAATAATACAAAAATATATTTGAGTAAATTCAAACATAAGTTATTATGCTGGTTGCACTTGATTTGTAGGATTGTGAGTGGTAAGCCAAAGATCAATGTAAGATAGGAGTGGAAGGGAAAGTCGCAGGGAAGCTTCTCCAGATGGATTTCAAAGTCACCAAAGACCACAAGTGGACTGCCATCCACAGAGAATGAGGACAGCATACAGCTCCTCTATAAAGGTGCCCAGTTGACCAGGAAGGCGATAAATCATTACAATATGGCGTTTAACAGGAGCTGTTAACATAATTGCATGAAACTCAAAATATTTTTTTATTGCCTAGGGAAGAGTGGGTTGAGTATTTCCAATTATTAGAAATGAGAAGACCAGTACCCTTCCAACCTGACGGTGGGTGTGAGAGAAAGGGAAGTTGTTAGAGAGAACAGCAGCGGTTGTGGTGTCTTCTGGATGAATCCAGGTCTCAGTCAAGCCCACGATACTAAGAGTACACTGAGAAGAATTGGCCAGAATGAAGTTTGTTGACAGCTGACTGACAAGAAAATTTTATTTATTTATTTATTGGTTTATTTAATAGGGACCATGCATATTCATGAACATTGTTGTATAAATATACACCATGTAAATATGCCAGAATTAGTAACAATAACTACTTTTCATCTGCAGTCCCCAGGCAGGTAACATAAAACTAACATAAAGACAGCCAACAATAATACAACATTCATTCACTATAAATGAAAAGATACACATAATGGTGACATGTACATTGACAACAAACAACAAAACAAAACAGAAATACATGATGGAAAAGACATCGTTCATCCACCTCTATACTACATTCAATTTAACAGTGAAATTGTATGGGTGATAAATGTGTGACAATTAAAAATGAATAAATCTCTGGTTTTCTAGAAGCCACTGTTTTAAGTGAGTTTTAAAGGTGTTGAATGTAGGACACTCTCTTATTGGGAGGGGCAAATTATTCCAGAGTTTACCGCCTATTATTGACAATACGTTTTGTCCAAAAGTGGTACGCCTAAATGGTATCACACAGTCCCCATTTACAGAGGCCCGTGTGCTACCTCCGCTTTCAAGTCTTTGAAAAAAGCCATGCAGCGGAGGGGGGGCAAGATTATATATAAAGTTAAGAACACTTTATATACCAAACAAGCATACTTGAGACGTTTGAAATTGTCAAAGCTTAAAAATGTATGTCTCTCTAAGATGTCGCAATAGCGGAATGACAATGCCTTTTTATCAAAAGTTTTTATTGCTTTCTTAAATAGAGATTCAATACTTTTAAGAGTAATTGTGCTAGTTAGTAATGACCAATTTGTAAAACAATACTCAATATGTGAAAAGATCATAGTATACAGGAACAACTTGGCAGCTTCGGTGTCAAGAAACGGTCTAACTTGTTTAAAATTCAGCAAATTGAATTTAACTTTATTTGCCACCTTTTTTACATGACGTTTAAATGTTAAGGTGGAGTCATATGTGACTCCTAGATACTTGAAATCATTAACAATATCAAGCTCCTGTCCTCTAAGGAATGACAGAGAAGACCCACAGAAAATGACAGAGGTGCAGCAGAAGAGGTGCAGATAGTATGCAGCTTAGCAAGATTGCGTTGCCATCTGCATGTGATGTTGGAGCATTGTTGAGAGAGAACAAGAATGTATTGTGGGAGAGATGATGGACCAGGCGGTAACTTATTTTGTGTTTTGGTTCTGTTTGTGCGCGACGGTCGTCTGCGAGGGGCTGTCGCGCTATTTTGTGTTTATTTTATTATTAAATTGTGTTTGAATGTTTGATGGTTCCCGCCTCCTTCTTCCTGACCTACGAACGGTGTTACATTGGTGACGAAACACGGGAGGAAGGAGGGACACGCTGTCAAGAGCCCCCGCTGCTGAGGGGGATCGCGGTGCTGAGAAGATCGGGCATCCGGACACAGCGAGAATACCGCACGGTGGTGCTGGAACAATGGAAGAGAGGTGGGACGGAGAGCTCGCGCCGCGAACCTGGGTCGAGGAGGAGGTCTGCCGTCGCAAGAGGGCCAGGAGCCTGGCGGCATCGCATGATTAAGGAGGACAGGGAACGGGGGGACTCGCTGCGGCTGCCTCCAGAGGAGGAGCGCGTGGGGCCGTCCAACAACGAAGGTCCAGTACATCGCATGGCACCGCAGAGGGAGAGACTAGCTATACGGTTGAGGAGACAGCGACAGGGGCGGGAACCGGACCCAGCATTTTTTTTTCTCTTTAATCTATCCCCTCTCTGTCTGCTCTCCCTCCTTCCGTCCCTTTTCTCTCGACTCGTCTGTCGTTTTCCTACCCAGGTAAGCCAAGATCGGCTCCCGGCGGGGAGAGGAGAGGGGGGGAGTAGGCGCCAGTCTGGGTGGAACACCCGGAGCTGCGGGGGCGATGGGTATGTGACGAGTGGGGGCGGGGCCGAGAGCGGGGGGAACGGAGCGAGGCCGGTGGAGTGTTGCTAATGAGCGACACTTGCCCACCACGGTCTCGAGTCTCACGGAGGAGTACGGGAGGATAAAAGCGAAGGGGTGACGACCGTGCGGGACAGAGAGAGCGGCCAGGCCTGCCTGAGGACTTGATTTTGTTGTTTGGTTTTATTGTGCGCGACCAGCATCCGCGAGGGGCTGCAGCGTATTTTGTGTTTGTTTATTTTATTAAAGTTTGTTAAAATGTCCGCCATTTTCAGCCTCCTCTTACGCATCTACAAACTACGTACATATTGGAAACATATTACCGCCTACCTGACTCTGCCTGAGAGGTAAGGAAAAATACACTTACTTGAGATTATATTTTTTATATCTCTGAAATAAATTATTGTATTATTGAAAACAATCTTTTATTGTACTGTTGAATAAAATATTAGTTAAGCTGGTTTGTGTTGGGTGTTCTGGTGCAATATGGCTGCCGTCGCATCATCCAGGTGGATGCTGCACAATGGTGGTGGTTGAGGAGATTCATGTATAAACGCTTTGAGAGAAAAGAGCTACATAAAGGTAACAAATTAATTATTTAAAAATAATCTTTCTGTATACTGAACCATCGAATTATCAAAGAAATAAAACACCGGTATAGCCATAAAGACGTGAAATGCGGATTGCTCCGATCCTAGAGCATGCCGCGTAATCGAATGTGATTGTCATGCGCATTTTGTTAAAGCCGGTTCTGTAATCAGCAGGATATCATCATCACGTGCTTTCAGATGGATCAGAATTTACTACACATAGCCGTAGTCACTGACAAGTTACGCAAAAAAATCGCAGACGATTTTATTACGCAATTCTGAAATCGAAGAAATCGTTCGCAATAATGACAGCTGTTTGCATAGCTTCTCAGTGAAATACGGCTCTGTGAAGTAAATGCTGCTCAATCTGAAAGCATGTGAAAATACCACATTTAATAATTTTTTTACTCCAAACTAACTTCATAACATCAGTCGAGTGTTTGTAATAAATCATTCTGTGAGATTATGTGGTTTCTTACACAGAATAAGGCACGCAACATAATTCATAGTATTTAAGCAGTGATAAAGGCATTGCATTATAAATGTACTTTATTTTAATGAAAATTATAATAAGAACTCGGATAAACCGTATATTGCCGTAGTCGTGTTTATTAGTCTCGTTGAATCAATGAAAGCAGTTGAATGTTCTGTTTATTCAGCTGCAGCCATAGGTGTTTTCTGGGTTTCTTCTGCGGGGCGTATGTGGAGTTTCAGCGCGAGAGCGCCCTCAGGCCTTCGGATGGAGATTTACTACTGATCACAAAACCGTGCTTCACTGAAAGATACGCATGATAATCGCAGCTTCTATCGAATCGCGATCTCGATTCCATTTCGATTTATCGTGCAGCCCTATCAGATACTGTTATTTCCTTCTCACATTGCTGATTTCACCATTAACTCTTCACCTGAACAGTTTTTGTTTTGTATATGGTATGATTGTAATCCTTGTTCAGGAGATATGACACAAAATACATAATTTGGTTATGGAGGAAAGTAAAATGGTCGCCATGGCAACCACACGTTGTTTTTGCGATGGCTCCATTTCTGAAATTGTTCAGGGCTCTAACCTGTACAATTGTACCAAGTTTCGTGCTTTTATGAAAAAGTGAACATATCATCTCAAATTTTGCACATATCACCTGGACTAATCCTCCTCATCACTCTATCACTGTAAAAACTTTCTACTTAAAGTGAATGCTCTGCCGTTTAGCCAACTTGAAATGTGAAGTTGTTTTAACTGACAATTGTGATTAAAGTTGTGATGGCTTATATGAAATATATTTAAAATGGAATATCTGTATTTAAAAGTGTATCTAAACCTTTTAAGGGGATAGGAAGTGGGGGAATAACGCCCCGAAGGTAAAATAAAAAAAAAAAAACCCTTAGTTAAAGTCAAGGTAACATCCTTGGTTGTGAAGGACTACATTGACACGAGGATGTCGAAGTACAACCATGAGTACAAGGGGGACCCAAGAGAACACCGATTCACAGTAAATATCTAATTTCAGTGGTAGAAAGGTTGTAAAGCTGTTGTTTTGTTAGAACATCCAGTTTTTATATATATGCTATTATATGATAAAAAGCCACCTGGTACAAATGAATTTTTTTAAAATCTTAATACATGAAGAAAACAATTCATACTCGGTTTAAATTTGTCATTGTCACTACAAACTATGACAACTATTCGGGAACATTTTAACTTTTTGTTTCAAAAAATATAAATTACCACATCCTTAGGGGGCGTCCTGTTGCATTTGTTACTATTTTTTTACCTTTTTTTTTTTTTTTTTTCCACCTCAAATAGTGCCCTGTTAAGGTGGATTAAAACCTACCAATACAGCAAATTAGACTATGCAATTTGCCCAACTCATAACTCAAAGCTTTTCTAATTTAGTTGTTTTATAAACATGGAAAAAGATAAAGCAAGAAGCAGGTATAGAGAAGGTAGTCTGGGGCATCAGTGTGAGTAAGCTGCGATTTTTCCTGTTAATTACATGCAATTTGTAACTGTTTCTGGCTGCCATACAGAAAATAATGCCGGGAGAAAGTAGAAAGTACAACCGAACACTGTCCGGTCGTACCGTTTCGTTCTGTTTCCTTATGTGGTCCTTGATACGTATGGAAATTGTCCAGGTGTGTTGGGTCAGTAGTTATTTGCTCAGGTGTGTTCCCATTGGTGTGGCTTGTGATTTATAGTGAATACCGTCTGAGTTTCTTGGTGAATGTTGTCACCTCCTTTTTTTTTGTGATATGTGTGATTCCCTGAAGAAGAATATTAAACGCCTTTGTTTTCTAATCCTGGTCTCCTTGCTCCGTGCTCCTCACAGTAGCAACCCATGACAAAAGGATATAGGCTCTATATATATATATATATTAATTGGGCTTCAAAAAGTTAGGTCCTTCTAGCACACATATTTTAGTTTCAAGTAATGTCACAGCAAAAATAAGTTTCAGTGCTGGAACTAGGCACATGCTTGAATGGTCATCATCCTCAATTAATTAGTAGACTGACAGTTTGGTGCATCTGAGGTACAGAATTAACAAGCAAAACAAAAATCAACTTTAGAGAAGAGAAGCACAGTCTGGTGTGTAGATCACAATAGAGATGAGTAAATGAACAATCTGGTGTTGTCCTTTTTTTTTAGCGTGTGAGCAGATTCTATACACACATAGAGGTAGTTCTGACAGATGTGACTTACTGGAAATGCTTGTTATTGAAAAATTATCAGTGAGCGTCACTCCTAATTCATTCAAATGTTCTCAAAGGGTCCGTACACATGTGAAGTCTTTTCATGTCTACTGCACACCCAGACCAGAAATTTGAGAAATTTGTGAAACAAGAATCTTTAAAAGACGGACGTTCTGCATTGTAAATAGAAGCTTTACATACTACGTTTGACGTATAGGTGCCTATAGCAGAATTATGAAAATCAGGTTGACAAGTTCAGAATGGAAAGTACAGGCAGTTTTTCTCCGAAGTCTGTGACTTCATCACTGTGACTTATCCGCAGTTGTGTGTGGTTAGGAACAACATACGTACAGCATCAGCTCTTGGAAGGGAAGTTGACAAAGACAGATTACATGTAATTAATTTTTTTTTAATATTTTATTTCAAATCATGTAAACAAAGACAGGGAGTCGGTACAAGTCTAAGATCAGGACGTGAGCGACAGATTAAAGGTTGTGGCACAGGTAGCAGCTTTTCTGTCTGCAGCTACGATTATCTTTTTTTTTTTTTTCTTTTTTTTTTTTTTGATCACCAACATGGCAACAAGTCCATTTCAACAAGAAAAGGATCGGAAGGCTTAACATACGGTGGACGAAGAGAGCATAACTGCTCGCATAAACAGACAAATCGAAACAGTAAAGTCCAAGACAGATAAAATAAATACATTATGAATAAAAAAATATGAGAAAAAGAAAAATTAAAAGGGAGAGGAGATCAAACGGTCTTACTCTATTTTGACTTTTAGTTTTTATGAGAGCTTCTGAAAAGTTAGTCAAGTTAGCCTTTTTTAGCATTTCTAGCACAACTACAGTTTCAGTAATGTCAACAGCAAAAATCATTTCAAGTGCTGTTAAAAATAGCCTACTTGACTGGTTCATATTTATCTTACATAATATAAGCTACAGTTACTGTACCAAAGCAAAGAAATCAAGTTAGAAGAGAGTTTGTGGTATCAAACATGAGGAAATTAAAATCTTTGCTCCTTTTCTTCCCAGTATATGAGCCGCCTACGAATAGTTGATTAATATGGACTACTGAAAACTGCTGTTGTTGAAGAAATAGGGTTGGTTACCTGTGTTGACCAGAAGATTGTTAACACAAAGAACTTTATAACAGATTGATTATGTATTATTGAGTCGTGTCCATTGGCGTTCTCACGTTGGCCATATACTACAGGTGCCTAAGAAGATTCATGAATGTGAATTGTGGAAAATTAGAATTGTGAAGGACATGCTCGGGTCTTTTCTCTGGAAAGTGTGTTATCTGTCAAGGCAACAATTGTTCAGTGCAGTATAAACTGACATATAAAAAGCATACTCACTTTTTTTTGTTAAGTTTTTTTTATTATACAACAACATGGCACAAAGGCATTTCAACAAGAAACTGACATGGAAGGATCAACTTTAAAACAGATTCAAAAAATGCTATATAATTTAATATTTTTTTTTTTCTGAAGAAAAAAAGAATCATAGATAAATGTAATGGCAGTTGGGGCTAGAGACTTTGATACATGGCCTGGGACTTGTTTTACATCTCATTAAAAATCTGACAGTTGAGGAAACAGTAGTCAGATCACAGACCAGAATATAAGTATGACGTTCAACAGCTTTGAATGCAGCTGGAACCATACTTCTCAAATTAGTCATTACAATTTACAATAACATATTTGTAATTACAAAATTAGATGTAAGTTTAATAGTATTTCTTTTAATTGTTTAATAACTGACAAGCAATTTAATTCCTAAGAATCTTTGTAAACACATACACAACATACTCGACTGAATTTATGTTTCTCATTACTGTAAAAAAAACTTTTGATCAAAAGACATGGTTAAATGCAAGAAATTGGTTTTGTAGATAAATATAAATTTACCATTTTTATTAATTTCTTTACAAATAAATACAAAATGTATGTATATATTTTAATAGATGAGTTTAATGCATGTGAATTTCTTCAATACTGCTTAAAAATCCTCTCAGGATGCAGCTCAGAGTTGGTTGAGTGAATGTTCAGAGTGTGCAGAACTGAACTATGAATGGGTGGTGACTTCAAAGAAGCTATAGGTTTAAAGTAAAAGTAATAGTTTTGATTTGTTTAATATTTTGGTCTCTACATAAATCATAAATAGTGATAATAAATAATATAGTGTGCAAATGTTTGACTGTCTATTATATTACTGTTTTACTATTATAAGTACACTGTCCACTATTAAAATAATTAATTTTGATATTTCAATAATAAATATATTTAAAATTACAACTAGCTATAAACGGTTTATAGCTAGATTATTTTTCATAGGTTGATTGCAAAATTGCTGTACTACTCACCAGATTTCTGTCACCTGCACACTTTACATTGCTAACCTAGTTGCTTAATAAGGTTCTTTACTCCACTGATCATGAACTCACACAGTACGACTGCTTTTTACTACACCTGATCTGCAGAGGAAGGAGTTGCAATGCAGACTATAGTAAATCAATAGAGTAAACAACACAAAGGCCGTATTTAAAAAGTAAGGGATAGTTCACACAAAAATGAAAATTTGCCATTAATTTACTCACATCCAAGATGCGGGTGATTTTTATTTCTTTAGTAGAACGGTAAAGAAGATTTTTAGGTGATTCATAAAATGCAAGTCCATGGCTACCGTCACTTTGAGAGTCAAATAGCATACAGACATGACCAAATTAATACCTTTGGCTCATGATGATATATTGAAGGCTGGAAGGATTGGTCGATGTCTAAAAATGGTAATAGTTCTTGCACAGACCAATCGCTTCACTTCAAGAGACCTCAATATATCATCAGGAGCCACAGGTATTCATTTTGTGTTTTATATACTTTTTTGAATTTCAGAGGGATGGTAGCTGTGGAATTCAAGTCCATAAGGATACTTACTTCCTATTGGAATTCGCTAATAATCCATGCATACTATGCTAATAAAGAAATTTACATCACAATAGTCATGCGTGTTGTGCACAAGACGCACCAGATAAATAAATGAATAAATAACAAAAAAGACATGCACTGGCAAATGGACTACTGAAACATACTTTAGGCCATGTGTTCCCCAAAGTTTTTAGTCATTTGAAATTGCCAGGTGGACAGCGATTTTGTGCCACGAGGCACAATCCAAGGACGTAATGTGTTACTAATATTTGACTTTGCAGTTAGTTCATTTTGTCAACAATTTCTGACCAGCAATATTAACTTCTACTCCACTGTTAAGTATAGTCAACAACACGGCTGGACAGTGTGGTCTTTGTCTCATCCTGAAATGGATGTGATTAGACACACTCTGGTGACCCAAGTTCGATTCCCTACTCAAGGTCTTTTGCCAATTTTGCTTCCCTCTCTCTGCCTATGCTTTCCTGTCAAATCTCTACTATCCTATCAAAATAAAGGCATAAAAAAACCCTGAAAATATAACCACCAGGGGGCTATCAACATGTTTTGGCTTCATTTTTCAGGACGTATGTGACACATTTGGTTTGTTGAACATTTTAAGCTCTCGGTGACAAGATAAAAACACTCAATGCTCCCACTGCAAACAATTGAAAAATGTACACTGGACTCAAGAAAAGAAAAAAAAACACTTTGGTGGACACAGCCTGCATACTTTAACCACTGGGTTACACTATTGCATACTTCAGCAGCAACCCACCTGGATTTGTTGAATTCAAATCCAATGGATTCAGAAGTTCACTAAACCTCCTTTTTATTTACCTTTATTTCTCTCACATTCTCCATCATTCCTTTCACCTTATCCCTCTATCTCTCTTCCTAAAGATTGTTTGATCAGTAATTCTGGGTTCTTTGATGAAGAGGACAGTTGTGCTCTATATGCTTTCATAAAGCGGTGAAAAGATCCATTATATATTTTTTTTTATTTCATCTTTATCTTTTAAAAAGTGCACTACTCTTGAAAAGCTACTCTTATTGACATTATAAGAGCATACACTACTGAAGTTCAGCCTGCTTGTGCCCTCTGAGATTCAGGATGTTTGCATAAGTAGTAGAGATCAATCGATAATTTTTTATAATGATACAGATTATTTGTATGTTTATATGTCTGATAAACCATATGCATAACTGATATAGGGTCTGAAGCTCTGCAATATGATCAGGGATACTGGTTGTTGAAAATGTAATTATCTTAAATACAATGTTGTCACACTATCTATAAATAAAATAAATACAAAAGAAGGAACTGACTTGGGGAATGTTCACTCGATGTGAGTCCCTCTCTCTCTCTCTCTTTATACTGTCATAATATTTTTATGTAAAGCATGATACAATATTTTGAAAAATTCTAATTTTATAAAAGTGAAAAAAATAATTGACCCCAAACTTAGTAGTGTACATAAAGTGTGTGTGTATGTCCCAGCTAATTTGTGAATTCATCTTGATGCTAAGTGGAATCCCGCAAAATAAATAGTTAAACCAAGGAGAAAATTGTAACAATATATGTCCCTGTTTGGGAACAAAGGAAATGACAGGTTGGAAAATGCCTTCAGACCCTTTTAAAGTGAACTGAACCGAGACCATCTTGGGAGATGTACATTTAGATAAAAACATGCACATTGAACACAGATCGTTTTGGTTGGGGTAACCAGGTGATCACAAAACCAGTTAGGTCAGGTCAGGGTGTCACGTATCTGGGGGGCATTCCAGAAAGCAGGTTATGTGACATACCTGTGTATAAGTAAGGTAGTAAGCGGATAAACTGAGTTTTCAGTTACAAAAATGAAGGTAACTTGTGTAAGTAGCAAATCATTCTCTGAACATAACCTGCTCCGGAGCAGGTTCTGTTTCAGGGTTAGTTTACTATAGAGCTATCAGCGCATGCGTGACCTATTGACGATACTCCAGTGGGTGTGGCAGATTGCGCACAATATTATTATTATTACAATATAGTTATATAATGTACTATATACTGTAATATATATATATACATATCACATCATGGATCTACATTATATATACACATCATGGATCTACATTTTCTATAATAAAAATACATATGTGATATGTCTTATAACTAACATCAAACAAACAATATAATCCTTATTCTCAGTAATTAAAGATTAAACAAAAAGAAAAATGACTGCACAACCACCAATTAGGTGGTGATATGCACTAAGTATGTAAATGGCCATTGAAGAAAAGAAAAAGGAAGCAGTATGGTGCTCTTTTTCTTAGTTTCCTTAGTGACTCGTCAATTCTTTGCTCTATTGAGAATGTCTTGTGTTAACCGCGAACATACTCTGGGTTGACTGAACTTACTCTCAGACGCGTTTTTGGAACCAGCATACCTCAAGCAAGGAAGGTTTGGGTTAATCAACCGAGAGTTCAGGGCATGTGATGGTAAGTTAACCTTGCTTTCTGGAATACCCTCTTCTGTTCTGTTTTGCTTTAGTTCTAGCTCCTGTGTTTGGTTATACTAGTTTCCTTTGTCATTTTCCTGCCGCTGGTTAGTTTCTTAGGTAACTCATTGGTTAATTGATTATGCTCACCTGCATAAAACTGCTTGCAAATAGATCCAGCCTAAAATCTTCCTCCCTGCAACCAACCGTGACAGAAGAACGGACCACTTAAATGGATCTAGCAGCAGATCTTCTTCCTCTCACAGGGGATCTTTCCCTCAAGGAGCACACACAAAGGTTTCTAGATCTCGTCTATCTGGTGCAATACCCTGACAACTTATAGACCTGTGTAACTCCGTTGGGGTCTGTTTCGTCCGGCGCGGGATCCCCCCTCCTCCCACGCGCCTCCGATGTGCCCCTCGAAGGACATTTATCGTGTTTGTGGTCTAGATGCTTTTTCAATGTGGATTTATTTACACACCCCCCCCCAATATTACCGGATATGGTAGAGACAGATAGGAGGATCTCAACCCCACAGCACCCAAACCATCCTCTGCTCGTCCTCCAGAGCCCAGCCAGCCATCACCCCCATGCTGAGACATTAAGCCAAAGCCCACCACGGACAGAGAGTTCAAGCCTGCAGCAACGAATGAGCCAGTACCAGAGAGGGGGACTGAGCCAACCATCGCCCCAGAGCCTGAGTCCCAGAGTGAGTCTGACCAGGTGTGTGATCCGGTCCTAACATCCATGCCAGAGGGACTATTAATGGAGCTTGATACAGAGGAATGCCTTATTGACTGGGAACTGTACTGGTACTGTCACTGGTTCCGCCCAGCTCAGAGTCTTCTTCATTGTCTCTGGTGCTGCCCAGCTCTAGTTCTTCATCTCCACCAGTTCTGTCTTCATTCCCACCCTCTCTGTCCAGCACTGAGTTCGTTGCCACTGCTCCTGCCCTACACCAAGCCTGTCTCCTCACTCAGCACCTGTTTGATGAATTTGTACATATCTTACCTTCCTTTCCTGCCTGCTCCACCTAAGCCAGTCATTCCCTCGGCTCTGCCTCCACTGGCTCCCTCCAGCCCCTCAGCTCCACCATCAGCCCTGCCACACAGCCCTGTTCCACCTTGGGGCTTCTGGTCCCCGTGACACAGGGCAAGTTATCTCATAGGCCTATGTACATTTTATAAATGTGTACAATGTATTCATATACATACAGTGTGTATAGAAAAGAATCATCCCCTTTAAAATAATCACATTTTGTTGCTTTGCCGGCCTGGGAAACAATGAAAAGATAGACATACTTTTTGTTTTATCCAGCTGTATTTACTCAATGCAACTTATAACATCCAAGTGAAAATAGGTACAAACCAACCAACAGGTCAGGAAAACCTATTCACTGAGATGGAATTGAGCATCACCCCTTTGTGTCAGTCTTTTGTTGAACCACCTTTTGCCTTAATTACAGCCTTTAGTCTGTTGGGATATGTCTCTACTAACTTGGCACATCTAGACTTTGCAATATTTGTCTTATGCCTCTCGTTCTATTAATGATACCCCGCCAGGTTTTAAATATTAACAGCATGCCACGTCCAACTCAATTACACAGTTTTCATTGTCATCATGTCAGATTTATTCAAACATGCTTGTATAATTAAGCTCCCTCAGTGTTTTATTTTTTTAAGCAAACTAACGAACTGTGAACACTGGATCACTTTCCTGAGGTAAATGCAACGTCAAGTGACATATTGTTCACAAGCTGTTTTATTAATGTCTTTGTGCGTTTGAAACACTAATTGAGATAGGTTAGTTCGGTTGTAATAGTCGGGAATAAGGTTTGTACAGTCATATTCCAGCTTCACAACTTTGTGTTAATGTTCATTATGTGAAATTGTGTTAACATGGGAAGAATTTGAAAGCTGAACATTTTATTCCTTATCAGAGTAACAAGTAGCACAGATTCCTGAGTACATAGGCACTAGGGTACCGCTTTGTTTTGTTAGTGGTCACGGTAGTGAATGAGTTACCTTTCGAATACTTCACTCGTTATCTGCGTTCCTAGACGCTACGGGAAACTCCTTTTCTCCAGCAGAGCTAAAATGGGCAGAGCAGCTGGCTATATAAGCAGGTGCTCGGTATAGGATCACTGATTCGTTCTCCTCAGCGACGAAATCTACTGCTACTTCCTGAGGTCTACGAGACTGTGAAGCCTTCGCCGGCAAGATGCCAGCCGCCGTTTCTGCACTGCAGATCAGCTCACCGCTCTGCTCTATGCTAACCGCTTGCAGCCGCCAGATCCACAGATCGCCCCGTTTTCGCCCCACTCTAAGCAGCATGAATAACCGCGCGCCCGCAGACCCCCCTGCAGCACGGATTTTAAGATCGCCGCTTCAAGCAGCTTTGTTCCCGCGTCACTCTCAAAGGCAGCCCCGGTCAGCGCTTCGCTCACGAGCTGTCTGCAGAGCGCCTGTGTTGACGTTTTCCTGCTTGAGGTAACAAAGAGCAAATTTCTGAGCAAATTTCCTGCGACGTTGTTTCAAATGTCGCGCCGCGAGTGTGGCTTGTGCAACAACACGGCACCATTGATGATGGGCACAGTGGAATGCGTGCAACTGTCTGGGGAAATCCAATGCAGAAGCCCCAGCGCTCACTGAGAACGTCATGCTCCACTGCGAGAGATGAGTTCTCGCCTCTTTGTGCGTCGCGGATAGCTTTATTGTCACGAGAGCGGAAAACCCCCCCCCCCCCCCCCATTTCTTTCCTCCCAGGAACCTGTGAGGAAAAAAGAGTGGGGTAGAGGATCACAGTGCTCGGATATGAGTGAGCTTACTTCGGCTCAAGGCCCGCGTACCCCACTCTCTCCACAAAGAGAGGTTTCCCCCGTCTCGTTCTCCTATCCACACTAGCGCCCCTCTGCCATCGCGAGTGACCTGGTTTCGTTTGGGGGATTGGATGACGAGCCGCTTGATGACAGCATGTCCCTAGCGGCCTCGGATAATGAGGATTGGTCGGGCTCCATTGCTGACCCCACCCCTTTACCGTCTGCGGAGCCGATCGACGCCAGGGTTGGTACTGACACCGAGCTCATCCGTGTCCTATCAAAAGCCATCGAGGAGCTCGGATTGGAGTGGTCTTCGCCTGAAGAGCCCACTCGCAGCCGCCTAGATGAGTGGTTTCTGCCGGGACGCCGCCAGAACCCTCCTCAGCAAGCTGCGTCCTTCTTCCCAGAGGTTCACAATGAGCTGTTGAAGTCGTGGCGCGCCCCCTACTTAGCTTGTTTACGCTCCTCGATCTCTCCCGCCCTCACTACGGTCGACGGCGCTGCACAGAAGGACTACGATAAGCTGCCTCCTCTGGACGAAGCGGTGGCTGTACACCTCTGCCCCTCGAAGCCCTGCCGAATGACTTCAGCCCTCGCTGGTCGTGCTTACATCTCTGCGGGCCAGGCTGCGTCTGCGTTACACTCTGGCAGTGCTCCAAGTGTACCAGGCAAAGCTCCTTCGCGCCATGGATAAGTCTGGGCCAGAACAAGTATCGGACATAATACAGTAGCAGTATTCCTGCGCCGACCCACCACCGCACCTGCGCACTGACGCGCCATTGGGATTTGGTCGATGGCAGATGGTGGCTGATGGTAATGCCAATTATGGCCCTGGAATTGACGGAGATCAAAGAAGCGGAGAAACCTCCTTCCTTGCTACCCGCGCCAACACCCTACTGGCATTGTCCGTGATCCTGCTGTGGAATGCGCGTTCAGCCTGACGCGTTTCACGGTCCCCCCGCACAGAAGTTCGTCCAAAGCCCCCATGGACATTCCGCCGAAGCGTTCCAGTCTGCCAGCTGCTGCCAGCGCCCCAAGCCTGCGGGCACCACGCACCTCAACAGCCAGTAAGACCTATGCTCCCTGGGACTCAGCCTCTGCACAGCCTGAGACCCAGGCAGTGCTTCATGCTCTGCAAAGCACCAGACCCCTTTTCCGACAGCGCAGGGACCCCGTCCAATTGGTTGTGCGAGGATCCTGCGCCTCACGAAAGACACTTCCTGACCCTCAGGAAGGCTAAGAGGAGGGGGCAATAGTCACGCTGTGGACTTATCACACGACACCATTGCTAAGGCTAGAGCCCCGTTACCAGGCAACTCTATGCCATAAAAGGCGGGTCTCAATGACTGGTGGTACCAATACCGCTGCGGTGAAGCCCCCATCACTGTGAGAGACTCTTCGATATGCTCCTTCCTTCAAGACGCTGGTTGGTGAAAGGGTCGCCATTCCCCGGAACACTCTTAAGGCGCCACCTTTTTATTTGTGGACGTGACTTTTCCCTCCCAGACCTTATCCTGTTTAAGCGATCGTCATGCTGCTCTATGTTGAATGGGGACCTGCGACTTTCTCGGGATATTCGGTTGCCTAGGAAACCAACACTCGTTTTCGATTTTTAGAAAGGTCTTAGGAGGTGAACCCCCACCTCACCATCTACGGTCCCTACATGGGATCTGTCTACGGTTCTGAGGGCGCTCAAAGGCCCCCCCGTTTGAAACCGCCTGACACAATCTGGCTGATATGCGAACCCTGTCTACTCACACTAGACCAGGCTCTGCTATTGCTTTGGCATCGTTTTTCTTAAAGCGAGTTGTGAGATTTTTACCAGGCGAGCCATCTTTGAGCCCCTCCTGCCTTGAATTCGGGCATAATGACTCCAAGGTCGTCCTGAAGCCTAGGCATAGTTACGTACCTAAAGTGTTCTCTACTCCATTCAGAGCACAGGTAATCACGCTCTCTGTGCTCCCCCCCCTTGCAGGAGGACCAGGAGCAAAACTTGCTCTGTCCTGTCAGGGCATTAAAAATCTACTTTGACCGCTCCGCCTCCTTTAGGCAGTCGGAGCAGCTCTTTGTATGCTTTGGTGGCCGCACCAAGGGGCTTCCGGTCACAAAGCAAAGACTATCCCGTTGGATAGTTGACGCAATAGCTCTTGCATACTCCTCCTTGGGCCTTCAATGCCCCATCGGGGTCAGAGCACATTCCACGAGAGGCATGGCCTCATCCTGGGCATGGTCCAGTGGTGTGTCCATTGCAGAAATTTGTGCGGCGGGTCCTCGCCGTCCACCTTTGTCAGGTTCTACAACCTAGACGTCCCTGCTTTGCAGGCTCAGATCCTTTCTGTTTAACTGTCTCTCTGAGCTCAAAACGCTCCAGGAACCATATCCCCGCCCTAAGGCTGGATTTAATCCTTGCTGGTTTGACTATGTCTCAAACCCACTTAAGTTCCCACGTCTGGGCTTAGCTTCCGACACGCTCTCGGCCCTATCTAGTTCCGAGGCTGTGCAAAGCTCTAAGAACGATTATGTAAGGCCGGGCTAAACCTCCTATGAGTTAGCCCATTTCTTTGCCTCCTCTTGACCCCGAAAAGAATCCGGGTCTCTGGCTATAGCCTGCTTCATTGTAGTTGATCTACAGGGCCCCCTTCTGGATGCCCTGGACAATTACTTATAAGTCGTTCATCTACCACAGCACGGTGTGATTGAATAGGTACCCGTAGCGTCTAGCGACGCAGTACGAAGTGAAGAATCGAAGGGGAACGTACTTGGGAACGAAATTATACCCAGTTCCCTGGATACGGGAACCGGAGTACTGCTAGTCAGCTAGGCGTGTGTATATGATGCCTGCTACGACTCGGTGTCGCTTCAGCGAGGGAACTCAGGAGCCTATTCCAAGCCCCCTGCTTATATAGCCAGATGCCCCGCCCATTTTGGCAGGCTCGGGCGCGTTGCTTCGCCATAGGCTCGCGCACCTCCGCTGCGCCGTCATTGGCTCATTTCTGAAATGAACAGCAGATGCACTGCTGTGATTGAAAAAAAGGCTTCAGTAAATCGGAGAAAAGGAGTTTCCCGTAGCATCTAGCGACCCAGTACTCGTTCCCGTATCTCAGGGAACCGAGGTTACGTTAGTAACCGAGTACGTTTGAGCCTGCAGTTCCTCTGCCACAGCACTAGATGGCACTCTTAGCAACTAAATAGCAACTCAATTTTGCAGTGAGTAAACGCAAAATCAGCTTGGTCACTGGTGTCTTCTGCCAGTACAAACAATTAGCCTATGTCCAATTTGCAATCAGTGTGCATAAGTTACACTCCTTCCCTGTTTATTACAGAGAGCAGTTTGATTGTTTTGGGCTTCCACTACAGGCATTAAGGCCAGAGACAAAGTATTAGGTTATTGCACAACAAAAAATTATTTAAATGCAATGTGATTGCAGTGCATTTGTATTGATTCATGTTAATAAAATGTGTGGACAGTGGCTGTGTGTGTATAGGCCTATATACTAACAGAACACTGGTTTTAAAGCATACTGTAATACTATAACATTTTAAAGTATAACCAAAATGACATAAATTAGAGAATTATGACTTGGTCTTTAATAATATTGATATGAGTGGAAACACAGATATGCGCTACTCAAAGAACCAGTTTATCGGCTTTGTGTCAGCGCTTCTACACCTGCATATCTCTGTGTGAACCAGTTCTGACTGAACTAAAATTGTCAAGAAAACTAACATAAATAAAATAATATTCATTTTTATAGTCTCTAATCCATTTAACAACTCAAAATATTTATTTCTTCATTTTTACAGGCTCACTTTGTCAGTTAGATGGTAAGTTTCTATGCTCTTAATGACCATACAAACATTAAATAAAAAGTTTTGATTTAATTTGTCTAGAATTAATGAATTGGAGCATGAATTTTAATTATAATGTCATATATTTAGTAACAACTTAAGATTATTCAGAAAGTAAACTTAATTAATTTAGGTTTCATGTTGATTTCAACAAGAAAAATCAACCTTCTTTTCTCTCATCAGTATGCGGTCAGGCTCCCCTCAACACCAAGATTGTTGGAGGACAAGGTGCAGTTGTGGGGTCTTGGCCCTGGCAAGCAAGCCTTCATAAAATTACATCTGGATGTAATTTTTGTGGTGGGAGTCTAATCAATAAAGACTGGGGGTTTTGTCTGCAACTCACTGCTTCCAGAAGTATGAAGTGATATATAGCTAATATAATATGACATATGTAGATAGATAGTAGATGAATTAAGACTGATATTTGCCTCTATTGGTCTCAAACCTGAATGAGATCTCCAGGATAGTGACTCGGCTCATCAACCATCCCAGCTATAGCACAACTACCCAAAACAATGACATAGCACTGCTCCAGCTCTCCTCTTCTGTGACATTCACTGATTATATTAAGCCAGTTTGTCTGGCTGCTGCTGGTAGTGTATTTGGTGGAGGTACTAAGAGTTGGATCACTGGATGGGGCAAACTCAGTTTTGTAGGTAAGTTCAATCAAACACGTCTCTGATTCAAAACTTTGTATAGTGTTTGTCAATAGAAAATAATTAAACTTGTTTCCACCATGCCATTTATATTAAAGACACCCAGATTCCAAACATTCTGCAGGAGGTGCAGATACCAATTGTAAACAACAGTGTTTGTAATAAGGCCTATGGAGGAATCATAACAAGCAACATGCTGTGTGCTGGACTAAATGAGGGTGGAAAAGATTCATGTCAGGTATGATATCACTTAGACACTGGCTTATCCCTGGGTTAGCGTCTTTCTAAACCTCGCTTTTATCCCTGGGTAAAGCGGTTCACACTCATAATTTAGAAGTGGGGTTAGCACCGATTTTGACCCGTTTTAAATCCCTGCTGATATTAACATTAGGTTTTCTTAATCTATGCAGGGAGACTCTGGAGGTCCAATGGTAAATAAGAACGGTTCCCAGTGGATTCAGTCTGGCATTGTGAGTTTTGGTTGAGACTGTGGACTACCGAAGTTCCCTGGCGTTTACACTAGTGTGTCTCAATACCAGTCTTGGATCAGCACACAGATAAGCAGCGATCTGCCTGGATTTGTCTCATTTTCCTCAACTGAATCCAGCTCGGGCTCACCCAGTCTCCTCTTACATTCCCTTTCCCTCACATCATCCATCATAACTCATGCTGATTGTGGTTCTCGTATCATCTGTATTGTGTTTTATGACAGGCGAGTTTTCCACGTCCCCCGTGTTACCCTTGCCAATTAATCATATTTTCCCACTCTCTCGTCCCCCACGGTGCGGTATCGTGTTACAATTCGTCGTAGTCCCGTGACCAACAGAATAGTATCTGTCTGAGTAATCCCAGACACCCTCGCCACAAGACGTCCACCCTCAAATCAAGGCCTCAAATACACAACACGACGAGTTCCCGTCACTGTATTCCCCCATATTAGAGGGTAGAGTCCTAGCCTTTCCCGCCTAAGCTCCCCCTCAATGCAGCAGAGCGTCGTCTCCTAAGCATCTCTGGGCCTCCCACCCTTGTTATCACTATGCTCACCTATGTGGCAAGCATTCTGCATGATTAATGCCAATTAATTCATCACCTTTTGTGAACCTGCCAGAAGCACTACCAGACACTGGATTTTTGTTCCACTCAGTTATTCTAGTTCCTCCCTTTTTTTTCTCCTTCTGCCTAGGATCCCTTTGCTCCGTGCCCGTTTTTCTTTCTGTCAGCTACGTCCCCATCGATTATCTCTCGGCGTGCGGTGCCGACTTCGTTGCTCCGATAATCCTGCCCGAAATAATTGTTTCGTGCCTCCAACAACCACGTAGGATACGATTGATGTATTGCTTGTCTATTGTCAGGGATGCCTGCATCCTTGTGTCTGGTCGCAGGTTAATTTTTTATTCGCTATCAACCACATTATGCCCCCCCTCTCGTTCCTGTTTTTTCGATTTAGCCCCACCGCGATGGCTCTCTTTACCACCATGACGCAAGCGGCAGTCCCAGTCGGGTTGCTATTGTCGGTCGCAGCTTCAGGCAAACTAGCTATGGCGTACACCGGGGCACCCATCACCCCTGGTAAATCCACGCTTTCTCTGATGTGCACATTCTCGTGCACTTACATCATCTACACACTGCACCCCTCTGGCATAGATGGCCAATTTATAGAGAACCTCTGTTTTTCAGACCGATGTATGCTGTGTTGCTAAAATCATCTGACGCGTCCTTCTACCGACAATGCCATTGCGTCTCGCGTTAGATCGCACCCTGTTGAGAACACAACACATAACGGCACAGTGTATGTGGTAAAATTATTAGGTGTGTTTTTTATACCGAAACTATCGCTATAAAGTATTTCACTTTACTTCACCAATATTCCCACCACAAAATAATGTATTTTTTTGTAGCCAGCATATATTTTGATCCCCTTAATAGCTGCAGTTAGCTGTATTAACATAAAGCCATACTTTTGATTTTTATTTTGTAATGTCAATTCAAAACTGTGTATTTTGACTTGTATCTGGCATTGGGTGGAACTCAAGAGTGGTGATATGTGCCACATTATGCCCTAGATGGCAATCCCGTGATCTAGTTTTGTTGAACTAACTCTTTTTACCATTATTTTGCATTGATATCCCTATTGCTTATGAATATTTATCCTCATACCGGAATGACGCTGAGGGCGTTTGTTATTTCAAGATTTATTTACTTTTAAACAACTTTTAACCTATAAAGTTTCATTTGATCTGTAAATACTCTGTAGTTGGCAGCATTTTTTTTTGAGCATAACCTTTTGTTAGATCTATGGTCTCTCCTGTTCACTTGCTCTATTACTCAGCCCCAGAGTTGGCCATATGAACTTTTATTTCCTGCACAATTATTTTTCCACGCTTTTGTTTTACCCATTCCTAGAATTGATCCCGAAAATACGGGTTCTGCCTAGTTGACATGTAGGGTGGATTGTCCCACCCACTTGGTCAGAAAAACAATTCATCACTTTATTGCACATTTTGTACTAGTTTTTTTACCCCTTTAATTTTTACACACATTGATCTATCTTCCTTTTCTAGATTTGTCACTAGGCCATCTCACGTTGCACAAACTTAGCTCACCTCTGAGTTTGCGTGATTCTACCGATCTCATATAACAATCCCGAAGATCGTGTACTTGCAATATTAATAATATATAATGTACATAGCCAACAACACCTGTTGTCATTTGCTAGCATTCTTGCTTCAAAGGTTTTTCAGATACGAAATATACCCTTTTGACCGCGACCCCAATTTAGTATATTTATACTTTATTATAACATAATTTAATATACTGGATATTAGTACATTGAAAGTACCTATTTCGCACCGTCAAGCTAAGAAAAATAATCCTAACTGTGCATAACTGATTCTGTTTACTTTAAATTAATAATGATATTGCTCTTTACTATTCTGAGTTTTTAACGAAGAAGTAACATTAATTTCAGGTGTTAATTTTAGGTATTACAAAGAAAATAAAAGTTAATTAATCAAAAGGTGTTCCATCATCTTGTGGCGAATAGGCCTAAGTAATTTAAACTAAATACAACTTTATTGTATTTTATTACAAGGTTAAAATAAAGTTATTAAACAAAATCTTGCCTATTAATTATTGCAGTGTCAAATCAGATCTTACCTGCTATGTTAAGAAGTATGGCTCCTGCAAAACACACAGCTGGACGCAACGTCATCCTCATGTATTGACTATGTAATGTTTGCTCTTTCTTTTACTGAGAAATGTCTAATTGTCCCACGATATTACTTTTAGCATCCCTTGTGTATTTTGGACCATGGTTTTACGTTTACCTTAGTGTACACACCTTGCTTTTTTATACTCTTTTTTTAATCTTGCTTTTTTATGTACGCCTTGCTGCTCAGTGTCTTTGGTTAGACACTACCTCCCTTTTCTGCTCATCTTTGATGTTTCTGCATATTCTCCTTTAATGCTTGTCAAGTGCTCAAGCTTATCAGCAATGGTTCTATTTATTGCCCACCTTGATGTATTATATGAAATGTGTTGCTGTATTGGGTATAAAATTTGGGCAATGTACCAGTGCTCATATTCATCCCATGTTGTACCCTACTTAATCATCCTGACTTTGGTTGCATACGTTATGTGTTACCCGGTTTAATTCTCCAATGCTCACAATACCGCTGGGTGTTTGGAGTATTTTTTATTGTTCTTGCCACTTAGTTATTTGTGATCCATTACGTCCCTTTTTTGATTGTCTGTGTTGATTTATGACCTTACAATCACAAGTTGTATAAAAATCTTATTATGTCTCATGCGTTGATCTTTCACAACTTTAGTTGCGCTTGACTATTGCCTCCATGACTCTATGTTCATGACTTATGTGCATGTATATCTATGCGAGTGAGTATGTTTCCGATATTGTATCTTCCCAGTTGGTCAACTCAATTCCGAATCTAATCCAAAAAATACTCCCTCATTTATATCTCAGTAATCCATAGAATGCCTTCATTCTGCCAGCACCACCCTAATTATGCCAACCTTTGGTGTTAGACTGGATACGTATACCTGCCATAAAAGCTAAGATTGAGATTCTGATTTGTGTAACTGTAATATCCTTATATTCCCTTGGGTTTCCCGCCATTTAACCAGTACCGAGACTGTTAACTGTTATCACTAAAATATCATGTGGTCACTTATATTCACTCTCTTTACATTTCCAATATTTGGTTTATGTTAGTGATATTTAGCTTTGCTTATTGTTTAGCTCTGTTAGTCTTTTTCCTTCCCCCCTTGTACTTGTTGTGCGCCAAAAATTATATTGCAATGGCAATGAGATTGCAGAGATGTTAAACACATCATACATTCTAATCCTTCACGACCTAGCTTCATGTGCAACTTATTTCTGGATTACCCTCTGCACACCACATTTGTTTCAACCACGATTATAGAGGTTTTATTTATGGTTTAATCACTACTTCTGCCCCAAGAGCTATACAAAGTTTATTATAATCGATCCCTACTTTACCACATTTATATAAAAGTTTGACATGATTGATCATCATATTGTCTACTCTAGCGTTATTAAGAATTAGGAAAGATGATACCATTATTTGATTATCCAATTTTACTCTATCTCCTTGTCCATCGAGAAATATGTCAGGTTGTTAAACTGTTCTGTGTACAGTTTTTACTGTGTTACAAATCTTTTATCCACCTATGTATACATTCAGTATTTTCCTAAACCATAATTTCCGTCCATCGAGACACTAGTTGTCTCTGCATTTTTATTGGATTTAAATTCCTGATTCGCCATTTTAAGTGTTATTGTAAATGAGCACTTATTTAATAGTACTTTAATACCCCAAACTAGTATCTTGCCACGCTCGCTATTTGCCGCGTGTAACATATAGTAACCTAGTTCAATGTAAATTATTTATTTTAACATAGTCTTTTCACAATTAAATACACAATAACATTGTTCCGTTACCAAAGTATCGACAACAATCTTAAGTCAGTTATAATGCATTTACGACCATTACAGCCCACCTATTTTCCCTACTTCCACTTGTCCTCACTATTTATGTGTACTCACATGTATCAATATACACATAACTTATGCAAACACTTCTGACGGGGCAACAAGTCTGTGGATCTGCCCAACTCATTATTTTAATGTGCATTATCATACTCATATGTAATATATCGTTGTATGCTTTTTCTACATATGCAACCTATTGTTATTTCATTATTGTTTGTTAAAAAGATTCACCAAGTAATAATCCACGACTCAAGTATAATATCTTGTCACTTTACTTGACATATCTTTCTGATATTATACATGTAAAGCATTCCAATTCATTACCTTCAATAAATTGAAATATTAACTTGAGCAATCGGTCATCTTGCAAACTGATCTGTCTAGATATGTGATATATTGGTGTATGTTCTATGATTATAGGACATGAGGAGTACTGTTAGTCGAAATCTGCGACAATATAACGCGAGGTTTT
Source organism: Sinocyclocheilus anophthalmus (assembly GCA_018155175.1). Taxonomy (NCBI): domain Eukaryota; kingdom Metazoa; phylum Chordata; class Actinopteri; order Cypriniformes; family Cyprinidae; genus Sinocyclocheilus; species Sinocyclocheilus anophthalmus. Next base: position 22,197 of record JADLZN010011992.1, on the reverse strand, counting down.
GGGTGTATGTTTATGAGCTATTGTCTGTGTTGAATCTCGACTATTATCAGGGCGGTTTTCCCCCCTCCTTTTCTGCCCGTGCCTTATGTTTAGTATGGTGTCCAGTCTGCTCGTCCTCGGCCAGAGTATCTCTTCTGGCTCCCATATCAACAGCGCGGATATTGTAGGGTCTGCCCTTCACATCAATATACTCAAAACCTCATTCACCATCGACCCCCTGGTACCCTTTTCCTCATGATACCACTAGGGAGCTACCCCCGTTCATGACCTCGACTCATGCGGGACCTACCATGAGTTCTCCCTGTTTGTATTTAATACCCAGTATGTTGTTTTATTAATTTCATCCTACGAAACATTATATATACTGGTATGATCGAAAATTACAAGAATTTAAACACTACCGTCTTCCGAACTATATACTGACTATTAAAAATGTGTGCAGAAAACCAATGGATACTCAATCCGATCATAGATGCTATGTTTTTTGCAGTCTGGAATACTATTGTTTTGCCAAATGTCATTTCCCCCCCCCCCTCCGACTATCTTGGTCCTTCGAGGTCTACTTGCGGTATATGCTATAAGGCATGCGTGAAACACTAACCCAATTTTACAACCTGTCTCCGGATTTATTTATCATCTGGCTCCATGAAATTAAGCTTACCCCGTTTTTCAGACTTGTTTAATTCGTGGCCACATTGATCGCATTTGTTTTTGCTTGCATATTTATGTATATCGGCCATTTTTGTAATCATCACTTTCTCATATATTTATCACTAATTCATCTGTATTCATTCACCCTGTTTGTCCCCCTACCCTTACATAAACCTTATGGCTTTGGGATTGTCAGCTATTTTCACATTTCCATACATGTTGTTTCTTAAAGTTATCTATGCCCTCTTTTCAGTTTCTTTTTCATTGAAACCCGGCCCTGAATTTATTTTTGATTTTCAACATAATATCACAGAATATTCTAACCAAAATTTCATTGGTTGTGACAATATGAGACGTCTATTTTATATTTAATTTATACAGCTCCCCATTCTATTTTTGAATAGCCACCGTTAATTTTTTAGAATTGTAACTCTGTGAACACATTTAGCCTACATTTTTTTTCAGGTCATATTTTGACTTACAGTCTTCAACTCAGAACCTACTAGCTGAATAAGTGTATATTTATTTGATATATACATAGGTTGGCCAAACTGCCCTGCCTCTAAAAAACTAAAGGTGCTGCTGGATTCATCAGTTTTTGTGGGTTCGCGTGACCCCTGTGATACTTTTTTCAGGATCTTACTGCTTATTATATACATTATTTCTGTGGTGTACCAAAGAACATGTGTTTATTTGACACAACCTGACGACACTTTGGTTGTTACACTATATATTTGTCCACGATGCAAAACGCTGCCCCCCGCCTCGCCATGAGCTACACTGGAGGGCAAATCCTCTTACAACTCCTTGTTACATGTTCCCGAAACAGACTACATATACCATATATACTATTGCCCTGGACTATTGGTGTTTTTTTTTGTGATTACTTCTCCACCGGTGTCCATTAGCTTTGTGTTACCAGTTAGGTGTGTTTGTAGATAACGGGCAGCGTGCCTTCAGTTTGCGGTTGCTCGGTCGTGCTTACACCGCCCCGCTACGTGTGTTATGACTGTCTGCTTTACATAACTTAGTTCTCAGCCCTCGCACGTTCCGGGGATTTGCTGTTCTGACTTCTAGGTGGATTTTGTATACTCCTGGTTCCGTGGATTGGATTTACTTGGTTATTTTTTGCGTTTGACTAAACCCTTGGCTTGCCATTTTGGATTACCGGCTCCTCCTTGTCCCTGTGCTCTACATTGTACTTATCCACTAATCCATAAAGGTTGGTTCGCCCGTCCCAGTAAATTGTCTGAGCATTTTTACAAAACCAAACCACCCCAAAAACCACGAAACCCCCTTAATACCTTTTATTCCAGCTTAAGGAGCTGGTTAAATACGCAAACCCAGTGATAGTATAAAGGATGTTATTGTTGAAAAGATGAATATTTGAATATAATTCATGCCCTTATTCTATTATTACAGCATAGTATTAAAAAAGTAGTATGTCCACAGTGTTCAACAAAACTAGTAACGCACGCACCCAACACACGTTTTCTCAATTACTGTATATTAACTTTTTCCATATAGATGATCTTATTTGTTTAAATATTCTCAAGATGACACTGAAGGACTGCAGGAGTATATGAATGTCTGAAAACCCCCCTTCAGGCAGCCTGCGTCAAGACATTTATACACATCTATATTTCTAACATCCTATATTCACATAGGAAACCTACCCCCCCCAGTTTTAACCACATTTCACACCCTCGACCACAAAATTATCTACGTGGCCTTGGCCATTAGGATATTGTGTCCCACGTCGTTACATGTGTCATGGAGCACCCTCCTTTTTTTTTTTTTTTTCGCACTGACAATAAGTGAATTATTAGTGACATTGGTTTACCCCCCCCTGGTCACAGTATCCCTATGCGCCTATGTTATGATGCTACATCAGTTTTCGCTCATATATTCAAGTCTTATACCTATATGTACCAAATTTATGACTTATTACAACACACCCCCCCGTGGAGTTGGTAAGTGTATGATTCCCAGTATTTTAAGATCTGTTCAGCTTTTAAAAGGCGTGTATATTCCATTTGCACTTGGTGAGTAACGAAACCGTCTCCTCTTTCCCGTTAAGTTAACTCGTACATCTACAAACCTCAGCTACTCATCGTTTATTTTTCATTGCTACTCCATTTTTTCAAATATTTTGCGATACAATTGAATACTTGATTGAAATAATTCGACACCACTGATGCGACATCCATGCTGTGCTGGGATCACTTGGATAGGATGAAACACAGTGGTGGCTGAGTAGAGACTTTTTTTTTGTTTTTGCTTCCTTTTCAAATATAATCCCTCCGCTTCACTAGTCTTGGTGTACACATGATGTATAGTTGTGTTGAATGCTACTAACAAGCTGATGTTCGTAAAAGACCGCAAAGTTTTAGCTGTTATAATATGGATGTGGCAATCTTGATTTTTTGTTATTACGGTTGGTTGCTCCCCCCAGGTGTCATTGGTGTTAGTTGTCCTCTTTCTTTTTCCCAGTGTTTGAGGCCCCTTAGGCTATTGTTTTTATCGAAGGCAAAATGATTAGATTACCCTAATTTATAATGTAAAAGCTTGTTTTCAGGGTACTTCAATGTTGTCGAATAGTGTTTTGCCGAAATTTAAAATTGCGTTTTTCAACCTGCGACCTCCCCGATTCTGTCCTTATCCTTCTGACATGAATCTTTCCACACTCATCCCGCATTTGAACACCAATCCTGCAATAATAATTCATGTTTATTTTTGTGGCTCCGTGAATGTGCGAGTACACGTTCATACCCCTTTAGCCAGTCTCATTAATCAGTTCTATATGCTTGCACTTCACAATTCTGGTATAGCTAACTCCTGCAGTGTCGGTTTTCCTGGCATTCGATACGTCTATCACGTGACACTAGGTCATGGAGTGACAATGGTGTGCTGTTCAATGTCCACAATACCGCTCTTAATTTTTTGTAGCTTGGCTTCTAGGATTGTTGTCCTTTGGCATATTCATCTAAATACCCTTCACCACACTCACCCTCTTAGCAACTGTTTAGTTGTCCTTCCCATACCCTGCTATAGTTGCCCAAGCTGTCCTGCCTATGAGTCCTTGGCAGCAAATTTTTTATCTGCCTATAATGCTGACGCCCCAGACAGATTCTAGGTTTCCTATATTCTAGAGTTTTATTTTATTTTAGTTGCTAATGTTGAGTGAGCAGCTGGCGTATAGTGGCGATTTGTTCGCTGCCCACCTTGGGTAGGACACGTGAATCTCAGGAGTGTGCACTGGAATCTAATTCGCTGTTCCTGAAGCGTCTATTATGTGGTGTGAGCCCCCTCCCCCTTTTTTTCCCCGATGCTGGGCTCTGAGTCCAGGTAGATCTCAATGGTACTCACACTTGAACCTGTAGCCCACCCTAGGCAACGTTCTCTCTTATACGTTTTTTCCTTTTTTTTAAAATTCAAACCTAGCACTCAGTGCCATCATCTTAGTCGTCTTGAGCCTGTATTTAAACTTCATGTTCTTCTGATATTTATGCACACATCAGTCTCGCACTGCTGGCCAGTTACCCCACAACCTCACCACCCACCACACACACCGGTCTTCCCTATTGATTGACGGACTCCTACCTACACGCATCACTCCCCATTTTCGGCCTGCCCAAAATATGGCACGATCTGGCATATGTTTCTGCACTTTGTTTTCCAGGCCAAGCACATGCCGTTGCTCCTGCCTCCAACAATCTTGTTGTTTGAAGGGGCGCCATTGCACACATACTAAGGAGAGGAAAGGACGATTGTGGGGTTAACAATTAAAATGAGATAATAAGTTATTACACACAAGATATTGTGGAACAATTTTATGGTCATACAGTTGACAACTTACCATCTAACTGGCAGAGAGAACCTGGAAAACAGAGACCAAGCAATTAGATGAACATGAATGGAGCGGATGAACTGGTTTGTGTAGCCTGCAACTTGGTCGCTGTGATTTTGCCAAGTAAGACATGTTCCTGGATCAACATAACTGTCCAAAAAATAGACTTTACCCAATCCCTACCCCTAAACCAAACCCTACCCATAATTTATTCCTAAAACCAGTGTGAAATGATAGCTGATTAACAAGGGTGTAGAAGCACCTAACCTTGATCGTAAGCCTAAAACAGATATTTACTGAAAAGTTATCCCTCAATTCTGATCGGTTGATAGGAATGTTGTTCCAGGATCAACAAGGATGTTGATTCAGGAGCATGTTGTACTTGGTGAAATCACAGTCACCCCGTGCAACCGCACTCCGTTGTACAGAGGCGGACAGTAAATACGTACATTTATTGGATCTGTACTTTACTTGAGATTATTTTTTTTCTGGAAAAGTATGACTTTAACTTCCCACTCACATTCGAAAGACAAATATTGTATTTTCACTCCACACATTGTAGCAGCTTTGAAAGTCAGTTGGTGATTTTTTTTTTTCTCTAAAATGTGACTTTCTTTTTTTTAGACAGTTTATCAGTAATCACTCTTGAGGCTACATGAAGTGATTTCCCAGCATTTTTTGAACACTGACCAGTTCCAAATGTAATATTTATTTACAACAATTCAATAATAAAAAGTTAATATTGTGTTATATATTAGACACAATATCGTCGGATTTTGCAAAATTGTGTAAATGAAAATATTACCTAAAAAGCCACAGAAGAACTGTTGTGCATATCCTAATAAAACACAAAAGGTGTTGGACTTGAAGCAGCACTGCACAGACGTTCTGTGTGTGATATCAAAGTACTGCAAGAGCGATTAGAGCATTTTCAAAATGTTTGTTTTGATGGCAAATAAGTCTTGCTGTTTTGCTTTTTTGTTAAAGCAGTGTTGCTGTTGTAAAGTTGTACAGCTACAGTTGTGTTGCTGGGTTTTAAAGCAGGTTTGATTTTTTTTTTTTCTTATCAGTCTGTATTTAAAGCAATTTCACTGTCCACTCTGTTCAAATGTGGAAGAATGGATATACATAGATGTGTGCACACACTGTCGGAGCTGTGTGAGATCACTACCATACTACTTTTGTGGGGGTGGGTAGGGGTGTTAAAAAAATAGTTTTTCCTATAGGTTTTTAACATTCTAAAAGCTCTTTAATTCAAAGATACAAGCTAGTCAGTGTATTCAGTATTGTACGTTATTTCAGAAGTATTGCAAGTATTACAAACAACAATAATTAAACAGTGCATTGACATAAAAAAGGACATTTACTTTTTGTACTTTTAAAAGCAAGTACTTCTGTACTTTTACTTATAAGTAAAAATATGTCTTTACAACTTTTCACTTGTAATGGAGTAATATTTGACCAGCAGTATCTGTACTTTCACTCAAGTAGTGGAGTTGTGTACTTTGTCCGCCTCTGCCTTTTACATGACGGCACATACCATTGAATCAAGTTAATAGTTTCACATGGGTTAGGTGTTTAGGGATTGTAGCCAGGTTGTTGAATGATTTCATTGTCTTAAAAATAGAAGCTAAACCTGTCAGTTCTGTGAGCTAAATTAGGAAGCCTGTTTCACACCATGTGAAGCAGCAGTGTAACAACAAAAGCAGGTTCATGTGCTTTTAACTGATAACATCTCTGTAAGCTATACCATCTTGGGTTACTGAATGAAGTATGTTTTAATAATGGCCATCAATTATAAAATGATTATCGCGAATTGGCATGTAAGCGGCTTGATTCAGACTAATTTAAATAGAAGTAATTAATCTACAAAAAGAATCAGTGGGTGATTTTGCTCAAGTGTTTTGTGCTGCTTCATAACTTGTATTGTAAAATAGGCTCACCGAAGCTACTAACAATGATACTACACTGTAAAAATGTATCTTTTGAAGTTTTTGTAAATAACAAGTATTGGAGTTTTACAAAAATACTTTTTTTTTTTTTTTTTTTTTTCCGTTAATTCAGTGTGCTTACTTTGTTGATTCTTTGTTATTCATTTACTAGCAATTTCTGAGTGAACACCAATAGGTCTTACAGCCACTTTCAGGATTTTTTTTTTTTTTTTACACTGTGGACATCCTTGGACTAACTTACCTACATTAAAATAATTATGCTTTAATACTATCTAATTCATGATTTGCATAACACGTTAAGACATAAAGGTCTTTATGGCATCTGTCGGTTCCAGTGGGAATGACACTTTCTAATCCCTGCACATGTTAATTTCAAAAAATGATCTTTATATAGTGGAAGACGTTCTTTAGATTATTAAAAAGTTCTTCATAATGGTTATTAAGAAAACGGTTGTACTGAAAGGTTCTTTGGAGAACCCAGGTTAGTTCTTCTATGGCATAGCTTTGAAGAGTGAACAATCAAGCTACAGCCTTTAAAAATAAAGGTTATATTTATTGCCATTATTCTGATGAACGTTTAAATACATGGAAACTTTACATTGCACAAAGGTTTTATGGTGGGAAACAAAGTTATTTAGATCTTATGAAAATGTTCTTCACATAAAATTTAAATAATAATAAATAAATAATAGGTGTTCACTGAAAGCTTATTTGGGGAACCAAAAAATGGTCCTGAGGCATCATTGTGAAACCCCCTCTTGGGACTATTATTTATGAAATATTTAAATGGAATATTTCTTAAAATGTTATTGAAATATCAAATAAATACTATTATACAGGAGTATAAGACAGTTGATTGTTTGTACACTAATCATTCTTTATTATCAGTTTTCCATATTTTAGAACAGTGTAATTCAAAGTCGGCATCCCATTTTATGTTTGAAATTCATTTTCAAGCATTTAAACATAAGACTTCAAATCAAAAGGTGTTTCCGATCATGAGACACGGCTAGTTTGTGTTCACACCAATTGCTGATATCCGTGTTACAAAATTCATAAGCAACAGGAATTCAATTGACTTGTCATTATCAAACTTTTTCAACATGATTAAATCTATACTTAATTTTATAGACTTACCTGCTATGTTCAGAAGTATGGTTCCAGCAACACTCAACGCTGTGTTAAACTTCATACTTCTGCTCTGCTCTGTGATCTGACGGCTGTTTCCTCTACTCTCAGGTCGCTAATGAGATGTAAAGCAGGTACTAACGTGTTCATCAAGCATTCTCTGCACCAACCACCATGAGGGGTGTGTCTGACTCACCTTTTTTTTTTTTTTTCAAGTGCATTTTATTCTGTATTTACAGTACACATCCGGAACCCTTTCACAGTAATGTTAAGAATTTATTGAGCACTTTTCAGTTCAAGGTCACTTCACTACACTAACACATTACAAAATGTCAAGTCTCTAATTTGATGTGTACAACGTTGCTTAGAATTTACTATGCAAAGCAGCATTCTGAATGGGCATGACAGAGACATACAATGTTATAACTACATGAGAAGGCCCGGGTTTTTTTTTTTCTTTTTTTTTTTTTTTTTTTTGCTCTAAAAACTTTTCCAGTCTGTATTTGTTCTGCTCTTCCTGATACATCAAAATAACAAACCAACAGTGAGTCCCCAAAGAATCTCAGCTTTCTGCTTTTATTATTTTAATCGCATTTTAAAATTAATTTGTGCCAGTTAAACAAAGATACATACACTACTGTTCAAATGTTTTTGAAAGAAGTCTCTTATGCTCACCAAGGCTGCATGTATTTCATCAAAAATACAGTAAAAACTGTGAAATATTATTACAATTTATAATAATGGTTTTATATTTATCTTTAAATGTAATTTATCCTGTGACACAACGACTGCAATTTTATTTCATTACTCAAGTCTAGTGTCCCTGATTCTTCCAGAATCGTTGTTAATTATGCTGATTGGTGTCAAGAAAAATTTACTTTTATTATTTATTATTATTATTATTAGAAATGTTAAAAGCAGCTTTTTTGGTCAAACTGTAATGTGTTAATTTCATGGAACGTTGATGAATAGAAAGTTGAAAAATAACAATTTATTTCAAATAGAAAACTTGTGTAACAGATGTCTGTCACTTTTGATCCATTTTATTGTTACTTTAAAAGTAATATATATTATTTATACATAAAATTGTATTTCAAACTTAAATGGTAAAAAATTGAGATTTAAATGTCTAAAAATGGGGTTTTTTTTTTGGTTAGTTTCTTTTACATATGTTGCTGACTTACCTTAATCAATGTTGTGTAAAGTTATTTGCATTTTTATTTAGAATTTCATCAAGTGTCATTTGATGATGACTGTTTGCTTTACAATCTAGTTTTACTGGTTTTATTACTGTGGACAAACCTGAATGTTTCTCTCAGAAGAAAACATTTCCTCAAGGCCTGCATGGGTGATGATCTCATGCCCTGCACAATTAACTACCCATTCACATGTGCTTTTTCAAAAGTACGTCACTATTTTATTTTTTTCATTATCATCTTTGATAATTGCTAAGAAAAGACCAATTCCACATGTACCAATTATAAGTCTGCTCTTCGTAAAGAACTGCCATAAACTATTAAAAAACAATGGATATGGTTAGCAGGAGTTCTTACAGTATGTTGATCATCTCCATATCATGAGCAGCAGTGTCTGGAGTAAACACTACAAAATTGTGAAATGAAAACCATGGATACCATGTTTGTATAAATTAAATTAATATTTGTTTATTCTGCAGATACATCAATACATTGTTTTTACTTTTAAATAATAGTCTACTCTTATGTGGCTTTATGGAAACTGCTGAAAGTGTTCTAGTTTAACATTGTTTAATGGTTCCAATTGTAAAGTAAAAAATTCTAATTTCATTAAGTATTCTAATTGTCACACATTTATAACTACACGCATAAACATCATTCAGTTGCATTGCTATCTAATAGATGACTAATTATGAAAATATAAACAGGTCTTTTTCTGACAAGTCAATTCTCTTTTATAGTAAACTACCATCCACTCATACACAGGGAAATACAGTGTCAGTGACAGTAGAGTCAATATGTTTTTTCCCCTTTAATGGTAATGAAAGTTTGTTCATTGATTACATTATTAACCATGGCCTCAGTATAGTACATGTTTATGTACCCATATAAACTCAAAAAATAGAAATTATATTAGTTATTAGTAATAGTTGTTAGTAACTGGTAACCAATTAAGGCAGCAACATGTTTAAAAAATTAACTTGACACCCTCATTAAAGAGTTCAAAAGTACATAAGTATAACATACGTAGTTTGCCCTTGAAGTGCATAGATATTATCTATGCATAGTCATTAACCATCCCTTTTCGTAATCAGTTTCGATGCAATATTTGACCTTTATGTCCTTTCAGATTCAGTAATATTATCGACTTATCTGCACTTTTAACACTCTCGGATGAGAACAAAATGTAAACTGAATCGAGCTGGATAATGATCTTTGCAGCCTCAACACTATTATTGAACTGAATTTAATCAACACTGAATTAACTTGAGCTGAATAATCACAGGATTGCCTTCTGTAGAGCTGCTTTGCATCTGAACTGAATTTGTTCCATAATTTACGAACATTGAAACAATGACCTTTATCGAACTGAAACAGAATTAAATGAGCTGAATAATGACAGTATTGTCTTCTGCAGTGCTGCTGCTTTACAGTCGAAATTGATGCAATTTTATAACGGATGAATTTTACAACAGTAACGCTGTTGTTATACGGTTTATTCATGTGAAGTTGCTTTGAAACAATCTACGTATAAAGCAAAGGTTACAGCCATAAAACCTTATTTTAGACTTTTACGTGCAGATTCAAAAAATGACTTTAGAAATGGTATGGCTCAGTGAACAAGCTGGCATGTAGCATGAAGTGTATGAAACATCTCTTCTGTTTAAAAGAGCAGTCTGCTTATTATAGCAATGTTATAAACTAAACTTTAAAGTTGGGTAATGTATCTAGCAGTTGTTATTATGTACAACGTGTCATTGTATGTTTATTGTTCAAGCTCAAAAACACAACAACTTTGCCCTCATCAAGATGTCAGATTCCCAACGCCACTGTTCACCGGAAACAAGTGGCACATCATTTTGACCTTCCTTCCGGTTGGCTCCCGCCCCACGTAGCCATTTTGCGTATCCTGGACAAAAAAGAGGGGTTAGATAGAAAAACAATCAGACACAGAATAAAATTAGTCTTCAAATTATACCGAGAATCAAAAGTGCGGATGTAACTGTGCAATATGATAGGCGCGGGAGCGGGCCTATTCACCAGCCGCGGCCCGTATTCAAAGAGGAAACATTTGGCTAGCTCGCTAAAGAACCGTTAGCGAAAGAATGAGATAAAGACTTCATAGACACTAAAGTGTTGTACGACATCCATACTTATCCAATTATACTCTAAGCAAGCTAGAAGGCGGACGTTGGTAGAAATATGGACCGTGTGTTGATTTGAAACGTCGCTGCGGGCAAAAAACAACAACAAACACCACGGTTATTTGCGGATAACTGTTTATTCACCGGGAATAAAGCGCAGGATCGCAGCACACCACGGTAAGACAGTCTGTTTTCTTTGCACACTTGAGTTTATAACCTAATGGTGAATGTGAGGCATTTATAGTTGCATAAAGTTCAGGCTTTCCGTTGTTGACAGACGCTCATCTTGAGCCGGGCTTCTTCCATCATTACAGTATAACCATGGGTTTGTACTAAAATACTAACGGGTTCCATTTTAAGCTAGTTGGATGTGTCTCAAAACCTAGTGAGCTGCCTATCTAAAAAGCATCGGACACAGTAGTTTGCCTCTAATATCGTGCAGTTTCGCTAGGTTTTGAGACACAGCCGGTGTGGTTCTCTATTGTTTAGTTTCCCTTTTCCAGCAGAACACCGGAAACTGATTCTGCCCCCATTCCTAATTAGCATTCATACAATAGTAGGCAACTCCTTGCACTTTTAAACACACTGCACACAAAGTCCACAGGAAAGGTTTTAGTGGTGTGAGAGGTGTGCTTCAACTGCACAAACACATTACGGACTTAAGTGCACTCAGTGGGTAGAAGGAAGAGCATTACTGGGTACCATTTAAGTACAATAATAGCATATTAGGCGGAGTGTTATCAATACTTGATATGTATTGTGTAATGTTAGTAGACTGTCAAAGACCTCATCAATACTTTGTAAAGATATACTGCTCAGTCCTGGTTGCTGCACATTTTGGATGACACACCCAGGTCTTGGAGCCTCTGTTGGTGAACTGAAGATATAAATCAGGCGGTGACCTTAACAGTTATTTCAAAATGAAAATGCTGTCATCAATTATTCACCCTGATTCAAGCCTATAAGAAGACATAATGAAATATTTTTTAAATAAACCCTGAAGATAATTCCGTTCCTTCCATTGAAAGTATGTGTAACTAAAACTTTGATTCATATAAAACATGGTAATGCAATCCATTTGAATAAAAAATGTCAATGATCTAAATAGACACCATCGCTTTATATGATGAACAGGTTTAATTTAGAATTTTATTCACATTTGAACAATAGATCAGTGTTTTTTGAATCAAAGGTTTGGTTACATGGGCTTGAAGTTGAGGGGACAGAAATCTCTCAGGTTTTTATTAAATATCTTCATTTGGGTTTCGAAGATGAACGAATGGGGTTGGAATGAGCGATCGTGGACCGAATTTGAATTTTTCAATGAACCATCCCTTTAAATATATTGGTATTCAGAATGTGCAGGATTTCAGGATTGAGAACTGCTGTTGTAAAGATTTGTTTAATGGGTTGGTTTGCAGCTGTGGGTTTTCCCTAAGATCTTGCGTGAACCTCCTTTCTTTAAACAAGAAATGCGAAATAGACTTCTCCATCCCATAGACCCCCACCACCCTGTAATCATGCTGTTTGAAGCAAAAGGAAGCACTGGTGATCCACAGAGCTCAAATTACATTTGCTTTTCCTTGATTTATTTTCTAGTCTTCATTCCAGCAACCAGAAATTGCAGAAGTTTCCTATGCCGCTAAAAGCTTTGAGACTCAGATGAACTTGTTTGGCTTTTACTTTGTCTCCCGCGGTGTGATTGAGTCACCGTCTGTCTGATTGTGCAGGGGTGTCTGGCTGAAGTATTATATTTCAATCTGAGTGTCTGTTCTAGAGATGTTTTCCGAGCTGACTGTCCCAAAACATGTTTGTCGGAAACTTCCGTCTCTATCATTGGTCCTCTGTGCTTCATGTCAAATATGTATTAACTCGGCATGAAATTACATTTATTTACTGAATGCCCGTGATTGATGTTATTGTGAACAACTGTGCATGTTTCATTTTTAAAATAATTTTGACCTTGTAGTGTTTAATCAAAATGTCATAACTGAACTTTCTGGTGAAATCTCTGGTGGTGTATGTAGGACTTCTCAGATCATTCAGTCCATTTAAAACCCGACCCTGCAAGCATCTCGAAATGCAATGCATAGAACCCACCCTACATTTGTTTAGTTTTCAATAATCTGTTACACTCGAATATAGGGATGTAACGATTAGTGCTGTGTTCAAAATATCGATACGACGATGTATCGTCACAGAGATTTGACGATACGAGTATCGATACAGCTGGCCCTGTATCGATATTGTGGCACGTGTGCAGCAGTGTAAAATTTTTAAATTAAGCGTGGTCCAATGTTTAAAATGTTTAAAAGTGCAAGGTTTCTAAACATAAGCATAACATTATAGCTACACAAGGTTTTAATCTGCCACGGAGGCACACACTGGGTTGCTGATATAAAGAGAAGTAATCCCCGAAACAGAGCTTTACACTTGTGCAATACGGACATATCTGCTAAGTGTGCTACTTATCTTTGTCAACCTGGCAACCCTGTGCACGAGCCCTGTCTCCACTGTGGATAAACGTTGCATGCTTGCTTTCTGAAAACACTGGTTAGCTTGCAGTTTAGCGATCTCCACTTCAATATTCCATTCTCAGAAAAGTGTAATTCATCAACTGTTCATTTATGAGAGAGAGAGAGGGAGAGAGGCTGTGTATGTATGAATTACCACCGTTTTGCCGCTTTTCTCTATTAACAGTAAAGCTGTGGCTTTAATTCCTTTAGAAACAATGATGCTACCAGCTCTTGTTGAGAAAGATAATGTAGCTCTTGAGCGATTAAGCTATTTAGTTGATAAAACTGCGGGGCAGCGCTAAATGTTTGTTCCTGAATGTCTGAGTTCGGCCGCAACGTGATCTGTGTGTGTGACTGCACTTCACATCAAACTGCTTCTGTTTCACACAAATGCTGGCACAGACGTGCATGTTAGGCTAGAGTCGCTTTGAACTCATGCATCTTCGGAAGCGGAGCTACACGGAAAGTTACAAAAAATGTCGTGCACACCGCCACGCGAAACGACGTCGCGCGCACTCAAAGCGAACTTCCGCCAACACCGCGATGACGTCATATTTGCCGTGCACCTAAGCGAACTTGCGGACGCGTCGAGTATAAATCAGCCTTGAGTGTGTGTGCGTTAGATACAGTGAAGACAACGCGTTAGTTTAGAACTCTTCAAAAAAATGTGTTATTGTAGAGAGTGTGTTAATTTGTGCAATGATAACCTACCAGCAATGTAAATTATTTTTTTAAATATTAGAATAGTACATTACAATATAAATGTATTAGAACAAGTACATCATTATTTATGGTCTTAAAAACAAGATGCAAACTATCAGAATATTGTACCTGGTGGGGGGTGCTCAATGTAAACATGAAACATATGCCCTTACCTATATTGTACTGTGGTACAGTTATGGAGGCCCTTCATATGCAGAGGTCAGCTGCCTGCTCTGCCAATAGTTAGCAATGGCCCTATGGTATGCATTGTTTAATAAACAGCTGTTTTACTAAATTTCTGCTGAGGTGAAATTCAGTGCAGTCATGTATCTGTACGTATCGTATCGGTGGACTCTGTATCGTGATACGATCGTCTCGTGACTTCGCGGTGATACACAGCCCTATGACAATTCACTCAACTTACGATTCGTTCGCTTCATGATTTTGATTTCACGATTCAGTTTCCAATTTTTTTTTTTTTTTAATTGAATTGAAGCCAGTATAGAGTAAATGAAAGGTGTCGTTTTATTTGGCTATTGCTGCATGTTTCTTTGTGAAATTGAAATATAACAAAACTACATTTAAAATTTAAAACAAACCCCAAATCAAACAATAAGTTACGCAACCTACGGCGGTCTATTCGTCTTTGTCCATTTAAAATCTGGCAACCACGGCATTTTAATCATGATCCAAACATAAGATGCAGCATACATCAGCATGAGTAGTTTTTAATATTCTAATTATACTGTATAAATTTCGAAATTGGAAGCAAAAACCGAATGTCGGACTTCAGTTTTGTAACTATACTACCTAAACATATCGGAACGAAACAGCCAGACGAGTTGAATGAGCCGCAGATTCACTCTCTGACAGCAGGTGGCGCTGATTATGAACAGCATGATAGTGTTCCTGGTTACCGCTGTAAACAGCAGAGCTGCGCTTATGAATGCTACTTTAATATGCATTGTTCAGAGATGAGATGAAAAGAAAATATCATCTAAACTCTTCTAAAGAGAGTCAGTTCCCCTCAGAGATGCATTCATATAAACTCCTACTTCAATTGTATCGCGAGTTGTTGGGCATCTCAACCGATTTGTAATGTCCCATATTGAATCCCTGCTCGACAATAAGGACTGCCCGATGGCCCGGGGCAAGCGTGAAAGACGTTCGGGACAGTAGACTGATTTGTCACTTGCCCGATTGGGCCACTGCAGCGTCGTCACGACTTATCATTTTTGCATGTGTTTTTAAGACTTGTTAATTTAAAAATTCAAGCGATTTAAAAAGCATTTGGGTTCGAAAGACAACTCCTTTCAGTACTCGCATGCTGTGTTCTGTGTGAACAGCGTGCGCACAGACAGCCGCGAGCCACCTGAACGAGCAAGTATACAAAAGTATGTCAAAATACCCATCCTGGCAAGTAGGGTAAACATACCTATTAAGCTCATGTACCCATTAAGCACACTTACATTGTTGAGCTCAAATATAAAAAGCAAAAAAAAATTTTAATTTTTTTTTTTATTTTCCTACTTGATGTCTTATCATTAAGTATTTGTTACTATTACAGGTATCTACCTTCCTGATTTTGTTTTTTTTTTTTTTAAGTAAAATGTAGAGACATGGTCAAAATTTTAGGAGCACCATTCGAATCAATACTCCAAATTTTAATAAAAATTTAGCCTGCCGCATTAGAGGATTGAACTCCTTAAGGGATCATACAGGGAATTTTGTTTTTTACCTTTTGTATAATGGGCATTTTTCTAACTTCTTATTAAAATTGTCATCTTTCTCAAATTGTTTCCAAATTATATTTTATAAGAGTTAAAAATATTGTTTTAAAATTGTAATTACAACGACAAGAATAAAACAAAAAGCATAATTTTAACCAATCAAATTAAATCCGTATTAACAAGAAATTCATTTGTAGAGGGCACAGAACCACAACAGTGGCCTTGGTGTACTTTCAGACATTTAATCGCTCAAGAGGTGCACGCGCGCACTTAATTCCTAATGAATTAATGTTTTTGTTTAATATAACTTTTGAATATAGAAATTTAAAGATTTAAATTACTGAAAGAAATTAAAAATTAAACAACTGCCAGCAGTGGCGCAAGACTATTTATCACTCTATCCTTCTTCAATTGAGTAATACGAATGGCGATTTAGTCAGGAATGAAGCAAGTGACTTCATTTATGAATGGGTTATCGTGAATCACTGACTCACTAGATTTGTTTTTAAAAACCAGTTCATTCATAAACGAAACTGCTGTTTTTGAATGGAGATGCGCAGCGGCTCTGGTGTGTCTTTGTTTTAAACTGTTTTCGACGACGAAATAGAGCAAAATTAGACAATAGTGGTATAGTCAGACAATGTAAGTCACTTAATATTAACTTATTGTTTATTGAATTGTATTGTATTAAATCATTTATCACATTTACAAACTCCCTTAAAAATAATTCAAAGCTGTCACTCATCTTAGTTCATCACAATCTCACATTTATAATCAACGAAGCTCACTGCACAATGAATCTCTTATTTACACCCTGTCTACACTTTGCTTATGAAAGGATTCGTGAGATATGTCTGTGATTAGGGATATGCCGGTATCAAATTTTCATGATGCGATTAATTGCTAATGCTTTTAATCACGGTATATGGTGTTATCACGATATTGAAATTTAGTTTTAAAAAAGTGCTGTCATACAGTATAACATGTTTAATAACTTTTTTCTTATAACAAAAAATAACTGAACATTTAAATACAATTTTTTTTATACAGAAAAATGTATAAAGTTAAAATTTTTACACAGATTAAAGTGCAAAAGAACTATAAAGACCATTAGGTATCACTTTACAATAAGACCTCACTAGTTAACCTTAGTTAATGCATTAACAATTAATAATGAGCAATAGATACATTTGCTACTGAAGTTATTAATCTTTGTTAAAAAAAATATTATGCTTTTTCACTTTTAAAATTTGAGTCAGTGTGTAGTGTGTATGTTTGGGCATAAAAAAGATCTAGAAAGTTACAAATCTCAAAGTACACTCCAAATGGAAGATTAGTTTTAAAAAATTCATTTGCAAGACACAGCAACGGCTCGTTGGACTAACAAGCGTTGGTTTTCCGGGTTTTTTGTGATATCACAAAGCGGCTCATTAGAAATTCATTACAAATAATTCCCGCCTACAGAAAATCGAATGGTTGGGGGGTGGGGAGGGGCGAGGTCGTGGTTAGAACGCTTGGTTGAGTGACTGCATCTGACGAGATGATGAAGAAGAAGTGCTGCTGCAGAGTTGGTGCATCAGAGAAAATGAAGAAGAAGAGAAGCTGCTGTGCTGTAGCCTCAAATTTTTGGCATGTCTAGAACACGGTCTCAATTCCATATTCCTCTATTAAGTGTCTTATGTGTTGAAGACCTGGCAGGCAAGCGGCGCAGCGCAATCTGAATGAATGTTCCGAAGTGAAGTAAACTTCAACTTGATTTCCCCTGTTCAGGGAGTAGGGAGTAATGAACACTGTGTAGAGAGCATGTCAATCGGAACACAGTTCATGCACGGAGCTCACTTCTAATGAAATGATGATCTGAATCATGTGTGTTAACAAAGAGAGACATGCAAAATATTCAGAGCGGGGGTACGCGAGGACTGGATTTGAGAACCGCTGGTCTAGAACAATTCTTACAAGTACAATACGACGTAGCTGGGCGCCGCGGACAGTGAAGTTGCAAAACACCTCAATATTATCTATTATTTCCGCGATGCGGAGAACGCGGACGGAATCGCGGAATCCAGTCATAAAGGGAATTTATACTGTTTGGACCCGCGGATGTACGGATTTTTCAAGTTTGGATAATTCATCAAAGTCGGTCAGAACACTAACCGGTAAATAGAGCAATATGACTAGTACTTTAATATTTAAGCCGCAAAATACTATTTAAATGTGAATCTAGCATGTTCTGCGTGTCCTCTGTGTAGTTAAATGGCACCGATGAGTTTTTTTTTTTTTCTATACAAAGTCACGCTCGCGGTGATTTCAGCTTCGTGTCCGTCTCATTTACATGAGGATATAAATACATGAACAACATCTCCAGAACTGCTCTGATCCCTCTGAGAGTCACTTCATGATCATTTGACAGTTTCATTGGAGTAAAATTATCGTATCATTTACATAGACCTACAGAAACAAGATCCTCAGCACAGTTTCCGTCAAATTAAGTTCGGGTTAGCTTTAAAGAATTCTCAAAATATATTGTGGCAGTATTGATGGTACTTAATACTACTCAGGGAGGAAAGTTTCCATATCGCTACGACAGATTTCCGTTCAAGTAGGAAAAAATCAAAATCCTCCCCGCCACTGCTGCAGCTTCTCACTGACAACATAACGCCGCTCACATCATTCACAGTCGGGTTATTAGCAGAGAACACAGAGCAGGACTTAAATTTCAGGCGCAAGATTGCGGCTTTTAATAATAATTCTACTCATTCCCGCAAGTTCCACGCTTGTAACGCGATGACAGATGGCGGAATTTATCATTTGCATGTGCTTTTGAGTCTTGAGAACTCTTATTTTCTGTGTGCCCACAGATCGCGATAAGGAAAGTGACAACATTTAATAGTTATTAAGGGAGTTTGCAAACGTGATATTGATTTAATACAACAGTTCAACAAACACGTACTGCCCGATTTTGCTCTATTTCATCAACGAAAATAGTTCCAAATAAAGTAATAGCTCAGCCAAACACAGCGGTGTTTCATTCATGAATGAAAGTGTGTTTTTGAACGAATCTAGTGAGTCTGTGATTCATGATTACCCATTCATAAATATTGTCACTTGATTCATTCTTGAATGAATTAGCCGTTCAAACGAATCAACTGACTGAATGATTCAGTGATAAAATCAGTAACTTGCCGCCACCTGCTGGCAGTTTTAATTTCATTTTTAAAGTATATTTTCAGTTATTTTTGTGATTTAAAGTTCATTTAATTTCGTATTAAAATTGATATAGTTTAAACAGGAAGCGCCCATGATTTTGTATTTAATATTGCCTCTGCACCTCTGAGCCTCATTGAATGTCTGAAAATGTACCTACAATCCACTTTTGTGTTCTTCTGTGCACCCTCTGTAGTACAAATTGATTTTTTATTAATACTAATTTCATATTATTGGTAACTTATTTGTCTTATTCTATTTCTTATTATATTGTTTTAAATAGAATTTTTAAAAAGCTTATAAACATAAATTTTTAAATTTGACAGATGAAAATGATGCCATCGCAAAGGTAAAAAGAAAATGCCCCTGTAAATCACTTCACCTCATATTAGAAAGGCTAATTTTTTATTATTGATCAGAAGGTGCTCCTTAATTTTTTTTAAATTAGGAGCACAGCCTCCTGATTAACCAGAAACACCTGCTCTAAATGGGTGTGTGACCCGGTTTGGCTTAGGATGGTGTTTGCCGAGGCAACCTTTCAGTCAAATATTTTTTTTTTTGCTGTTAACCCTGACTACCCCAACAATTAGTTACAACTTTGTTAAAAGAAGGAATAATCACAATATTTTTTTCCATGTTTTAATTTTAATAGTAAACCTTTTGTTTGCCAAAAATAAAGAGTTTAACGCTTTAAAATAAAGAGTTTATTGTGGGAGTACTACACTCAACCAACACCAGGGAAGGCAGTTTTTGTCAGAGCCCTTGTTATTCTTAATTTTGAGATTAATTTTTACACCAGACATGTATATATCGATTCAAAATATCGGTTATCGGTCTACTTGATATGTAATAATCGGTATCGGCATCGGCCCTGAAAAACACATATTGGTCGACCCCTAATGGCTATGTCTGTGATACATTACTCAATGCTGCAAAAACACGTTGAAAGCTTTGAAGCTCCCCTGAGCGTAATCACAAATATGATCGGGTCAGTTGCACTAGTGCTCCTAAAAAAAAATTAAGTCGCACGCAGTAGTTTTTAGTCGCAAATGCGACTGAAATGGTCGCACTGTAGAGCCCTGCTATATACCTCCTGTAATTTCAGGTCAATCAGATCATTGCACATTGAGATATGGGTCTCCATGTGTTCACACTGTCTGGGGGCCATTTTGAAAGCTGTCTGAAAACTTTCACCAAAAGAGGAGCCCTTTAAACGTTCTTTTTTTTTTTTTTAGATGTTTAAGCTTTTATTTTGGGTAAGTTTCACTACTTACTGAAAAATTAAGAGATTAATGTTTAGACTTTTGCATATTATAACCTGGAACTTGGATGTAGGAAATAATGTTAGATCCAAAAGATAGTTTTAGCTACATAGAGCAGATGCTACAGAACGTAGTTATCTGACTAGCTGTATAAGCTTGTGTGCTACGCTAATATGTTACTTCACAGTAGAGCTGCACGATATATCGTTTCAGCATCGATATCGCGATAGTCACATCGCAGGATGTGCGATTTGGGGTTTTTTTTTTTTTATTAAATTAGGGCTGTAAACAAAAAAATCTCATTTAAATATTCGCGAATTTAAAATAAAAATCCACATAAGTTTAAAGCGCCTTATCATAGTGCCTGAGATGCGATACGAGTAGTGTCATACATTTTAATATTTTTGTTAACCTATCCAGTTGAAGCCACTAGATGCGCGCTGCTGCGTTGTTGATTACAAATATTGCGGGAAAAGAGAACATCAAAATGCTTAGAAGATCGTGTTTACGTCAAACTGAAACTAAACCGTTCCACACAGAATGCAGATTTCGCGCTCTTCACCGTTGCTCTCAGCCAAGAGAACCCGAATTTTAAAAGCCAAGTAAATTATTCCAGTTACACTTTAAAAAAACCTTCGCGAGACTTAATTGCGGGGTTTTCGCCCATCCCACGTGCTTTTTAAACGAAAAATGTACTCTTGTGATTGCTTTCGCCCGTTTGTAATTAAAAACATGAATGCATAACAGAATGTGTTTTGTTTATAGTTGTTTAGCAAACTTATTATACTTGTTCATAACATTATTTTAAACCTTATGCACTGTTTCCACAGCGCTTGGAAAGACGAGAAGCTGCGCGGCTGGCGTTTGTAGGCGCAACATGTGAACGTCCCCCAAAATCTGTCTACACTTTCCGTGACAAAGCGACCGTTGCATAGCCTTTGAACTTGATCAGTACGTCGAATAGAATGCGCATCACTTACTGTCGGGGATTTGTCGTGCCGCGCTGCATCCAGTGTACACTCCGTAAAGCCTGCAGATGCCGGGAACACTGATTGCTGTTCCTTCTGTGGCTATTTTGCCTGAATACTGTGCTCTCAAGTATTCCTTGTAAACTCAGTTGCTTAGGCGAAGGAAACAAATTGATAAATAAATGATGTGTACGTAATTGGTTCCCAGCAGTTTATGTTCCCTGTTGCTTTCTCTGTCAGAACATAATCAAACAACAAAACACACAAAAAAAACACTTTAAGCTTTAACACAGATTTGTTAGATTTAATTTTTTTTATACAGTGAAAACTATGCAGTGGTATTTTACATTTGATTATTCAATTTCTGTACCTGAATACTGTTAGACTTACCTGAAAAATATAAAGCACTGCTTTTTCATTTGTATCTTTGTTCTGTTATTTATCTATGCTTGTAATTTGTTTTATTTCCTATGCTGATTTACTCGCCTGCAAAAATCACCCCAATCATTGATTATTTTTTTTCTAAATATAGAGCTATTGAAGTCATCTGATTTTTTTTTTTTCCATATCACAGTATATATCGCAGAAAAAATATATATCGCAATGCAAGTTTTTTTCCAATATCGTGCAGCTCTACTTCACAGGCATTACTGGCTTGTACTTTTAAATCCATAATATTATAAATTGACAGTTTATGGCTGGTCTGTTGTTTTACACTACTGTAATATTTAAAGATTTCATATTATTTTTGAGAAGTTGAGCTTAAAGGGTACACTACTATGAAAATCACACAGCTACAGTGCGACATCAATAAGAAAAAGTATAATTTAATTCATAGTGTTAATAATAGTTGTTCATAATAAAATATGAACTTAATACATGACCTAGATTATT